>CM056052.1:261223354-261748854 GCA_029574335.1 Rana kukunoris | reverse complement strand
AAAAATAAATAAAATAAATAAGAACAAAAAAAAAAAAAAAAAATTTAAAAGCGCCCCCTCACCCGCGAGCTTTGCGCAACAAAGAAAACGCATACGGAAGTCGCCTCCCGCGTATGAAAACGGTGTTTCAAATCACACATGTGAGGTATCGCCGCGATCGCGAGAGCAAGAGCAATAATTCTAGCACTAGAACCTCCTCTGTTCCGATAACCTGGTAACTGTAAAAAAAAATTATAGCGTCGCCTATGGAGATTTTTAGGTACCGTAGTTTGACGCCATTCCACGAGTGCGTGCAATTATAAAGCGTGACATGCTTGGTATCTATTTACTCGGCGCAACTTCATCTTTCACATTATGCAAAAAAATTGGGCTAACTTTACTTTTTCATTTTTTTAAAATTCATTAAAGTAAATTTTTCCCAAAAAGTTGCGTTTAAAACACCGCCGCACAAATACCGTGTGACATAAAATATTACAACAATCGTCATTTTATTCTCTAGATTCTCTGCTAAAAAAATATATATAATGTTTGGGGGTTCTAGGTAATTTTCTAGCAAAAAATACAGATTTTAACTTGTAAACACCAAATGTCATATATAGGCTTAGTCATGAAAGGGTTAAATATATAAAAAAATATAAAAATACATGTATATACCCCAGTAGGAGCCCTACTCTAGAGTGCATAAAGTGTCACATATTAAAATGTGGAGGACTTTCCTAAGAGGTGGACATACAAGTGATTACACCTTTCTGAAAATAAATAACACCATAAGGGTTATCTCCATAAAGGTATATAACCAAATTGAATTGGAGCTGTGTGACCTAGTGTATTTATTGCTAAGGACACTATCCAAACTGCCCTATTGTGTATCACATATTCGGGTAGCGAATTTATTGTGTTAAGGAAAATGTGTTAGAAAAAATGTGTTGGAAAAAATGTGTTAGAAAAAAATGTGAAAAAACGTGAATAATATATATTAAAATATATTAAATATATTAATGAAAATAAAATAAAAAATCATTCTGCTAAGAGCAAAAATTGGACATATTTCAATATTACCAAAATTGGCAAAATGGATATGTAGATAAAACTAAAATTTTTAGAAATTCAAGAAAGGGATAACCGCCTCTGTTAATGCATTTCACATTGAGTTCACATTTCAGGTTCCCACATTAAGCATTATTGATAAATGCGTTTACGTCAGTTTCTATGTTCAAGCCGAAAGGAGCATAAGTCTTAAGGCGGTATATCCAACTCATTTCCATCCTTGATATTTCTCGCACTAGATGACTCCCCCTCCAATGTGGTTTCAAGATTTCAAGATTTGGACAGTGATTGGAGGTGGGGCTTAAAGGAGAGTTCAGAGTTCAGGGCTCAGCGATAGACTTATAGTTGTGCCATCGATTTTTACAGAGAGATCAGGGGAAAGGGCACATGGGGGAGGAAGAGTTATAAGCTTGGTTTTGTATAGATTGGGCCAGATTCAGGTAGAGTTACTCTGAAGTATCAGTGATACTCCAGCCTAACTCTCACTTTGAGCCGGCGTTTCTGTTTTCAGTAAGCAGAAAACAAGAAACGCCAGGTTGGAGTTCCTATACGAGCGGCGTAATTGTATTTCGCCGTCGTATCGGAACTGCAATTTTAAAAATGGCGCTCGGGGCGTTCCCGCTGATTAACGCCAAGAATATGTTAATAAGCGAGAATCGGCAATTCACGATCGTATTCAGGCCCGACGCAGTGACTTTCCGACGTTTCCGTAAGAGATACGCGGCGTAAAGAAAAACCAGCCCCTTAGTGGAGTATCCTATGTTAAGTATGGCCGTCGTCATCGCGTCGAATTTAAAAAATTTCGAGTCGTTTGCGTAAAACGTCTGTGAATGGGGATTGACGTCATTGACGTTCACTGACAGAATTTGTAGCATGCGCACTGACAGTCGACGCATGCGCAGTACGTTCGCCGCGGGATCGCGCCCCCTACCCGCCCAATTTGAATTCCGCCGGCTCATTTTCGCTACGCCGCCGCAACTTTAGGAGCAAGTGCTTTGTGAATACAGTAATTGCTCCTAAAGTTTCGGCGGAGTAACGTAAATGAGAAAAGTTACTCCAAAATAAAGATTCGCCCATCTACCTGAATCTGGCCCATTGAGTTTGAGGACGTTGTGTAACATCCAGACTGATATATATCTGATAGTAAATTAGTGAAACGTGAGGAGTCTGAGGGAGTGAGCTGAGGGGGTAGAGAAATAGATTTGGGTGTCGTCAGCAGAGAGATGGTGTTGGAAGCCAATGGAGGCTATCAGCTAACCCAGGGAGGAGGTATAGATTGAAAATAGAAGAGGTCCAAGAACAGAACCTTTGGGGGCCCCAACAGAGAAAGGAAGAGGAGAGGAGGAAGTAGAGCGAAGAGTACAGTCACTGAGACCAAAGGCCTGGAGTTTTTTGAGGAGAAGGGGCTGGTCAACAGGAGTACTGAATAGTGTCCATTGATTTTGTTCGTTAGTAGATCGTTTGCTAGTTTTAGGAGAGCAGTATCTTTGGAAATCCAGAGATCCAGACTAAAGGGGATCAAGAAGACTATTATCAGCAAGATACATGGTCACAGAGGTCACATAGAGTATAAGTTTCAACCTGTATAGTTTTTTTAAGAGAAGGGCGGGAGTGGTCTTAGGTCTTGTACTCCTAATCGATGTGCTTGTAGGGACCTGCAAGAGACACTAAAAGCATTCCCATATGCAGGATCAACATGTGGATGATCCCTGTGATTATACGAAACTAAGTTATCAGAGTGGCGATATCAATGTGCCTCACCCATAATAATCTAATCAATGTACTGGACCTAAGGAACACCTTGACAATAATCCATTTCAGATTATAGTACAATATTCGTGTTATCACAATTTAAGAGTTTTCCGAAATATGCACATGAACAGCCGTCCTGATTCTTCCTAGCTGAATTCACTTTAAGAAAGTATAGCAAAATTTAAACAAGGAAAAAGCAGGTGCCTAATTTAGTACATAAAATCTTCATGTAAAGCTAAATTCCAGGAACTCAAAACTTTTTCTAAAATGTACTGTCTTACTATGGGTTAAGTCCAACCAGGTGCATTCCTCTTTCTGGACCTATGTCTTCTATTTACAACTGAGTGCTGGGAGCTATTAATATACTCCCTGTACTCTCAGGCCACGTACACACGATCAGACCGGTCCGATGAAACTTGTCCGACGGACCGATTTCATCGGACCACGCTGAAGTGGTCTGATGGTCTGATGTGTGTACACAGCATCGGACCAAAAATCCGATCAGACCAGAACTCGTTGACATAGAACACAACGACGTGATGAAAAAACGAAGTTCAATGCTTCCAAGCATGCGTCCACTTGATTCTGAGCATGCGCGGGTTTTTGGTCCGATGCTTTTGTGTACTAACCATTGAATCCGTCCGACGGACAGGTGTCCGTCGGACAGATTTCAAAGCAGGTTTTAAAACTTTGGTCCGACGGACAACGGTCCAATGGGCCATACACACCATCGAATTTGTCCGATGAAACTGGTCTTCAGACAAGTTTCATCGGACCAGTCTGATTGTGTGTACGCGGCCTCACAGGAGGGACGCTCCTTTCTCACACAGCAGCCGCTCTGCAGCAGCCCTCCCCTCTGCTGTTCATTCACAGAAGACTTTGTATTTTTTGAATGGGTTCACATAATACAAAGCACTCTGTGACTGAGCAAGATAAGTGGAGGGGCAGTCAGAGCAGCTGCAGGTGACTCTAAGGAGACCTGAAAGAAAAAAGTCCATGAGTTGGCAAGCACTGATTAAGCACAGGAGCGTGAAACCCTCTTGCTGTTTTTCCTAGAGCTGTATGTGCATGTCTCATCTTTGCTTTTAACGGTTCTTCAAAAAAGATAAGGGTGTTTGTAATGCTGGAAGTGCCGCCATCTCCATTCTCTTAATGCTACATGAATTTGGTAGCGAACCAGGCGGGCACTTGGCTCCTCACAGCAGTACAAAATCCTCTGGCCTCACCTTAGGAGCGGTGCACCCTTCTGTCTTTTTTACCTTGTTTGACTTAACCCATAGTAAACCAGCACATTTAGTAAGTGTCTGAATTCCTGGACAGTTTACAGATTTTTTTTTAAAAGAGTGGGGGATAGAAGACAGTTAAGAAACATAAAACTTATAACCGGTAAACCCTATCACTAGAACTGTCAAAGTGAATAAAGCTACCCATATATAGACTGATTATTTCAGGAATATGTTTTTTTCAGATCTCATCTGCAAATAAATGGCCTGTGTATGTAAAAAATTGTCTTCCCCTATATATGAACCCGTTGTTCTAATAGAACAGTCCCGTTCTCAGTAGTATACAGTTGCCATTTTCCCATTTTTATTGATCCCTCATGATGCAGTAGTCTGCTTGGACACCAAACCTTTAAATGTTAGAAATATGAAAACATTTTCACATGCAATAGTCAAATCTGTTTTAGATTAGCCCAATAATCTGTGAGCAAGAGTAGGGTAGTGTAATATCCAAAAAACAAGCAGAAGCACTAAGTTGATCCTAAGAAAAAGGGTTGGTTCACATCATATGCTTTCCAGTGCATTCTTAAAATGCATGTAAACACATGTAAATGCACCTGAATGCATTTAGGAAATATGCTTGGGACAAACACAGATCTATGCTCAAACAAAAACGTTAACAAAGTAAACCTCCCAAAAAAAAAAACCCGGTAAATTTGATGGACTGATTTGTCTTCTTTTGCCATCACTTTTCTATATTTCATGCAATACAAACGTGCAATCTTCTTTTCAAAGGTGCTTTCATATTAAGTACAAAAATAACTTTTGTGATCTTGTTGACCTGGTGGAAATACAGTCTTAACTCGTGACAGCAAGCAATTGAGTAGTGAAACAAGGATATTTGTCAAGTAACAAAAAAATGTATTTGAAGTCTATGTTATTGTCAACCTTAATAACTCAGTGACCTTAATGTGGATGTAAACCCTTTTTTTTTGCTATCACAATGTTGTGTATACGATTTCCTATCACCTGTGCCCAGTCTTGCCACAAAGAGTTAATCCAGCTCTGATCAAACTTATTTTCTTTTTTCAGTGAGATAAACGGACAAACAGGAGAAAACTTTTGTCTGTTCCGCCCCCTTGCTGTGAGTGACAGGTTATTTTCATATCTCATGCACTAAGCCTGAGACAGGCATTATTTTTTAATTCCCAGCCCCACCCCTTTTCTGAAGTCATGTGGTTACCTTTCTGGATTTTGAATAGATGTTAGTGATCATAGCAGTAGTTCAGTGTAAGGAATACACATGAGAAAATGCATGTTGACAAGGGGAGTGTAGAGGTGGGCGGGGAGTCTACTGACATCACAACTTCACCCACTGAGCTCCAGACAACAGATCCACCCACAGAATCTGCAGTTTTTCAGGTCTCATAACAGACAGAGGGGAGACATTTGACAGGTAAGGATACATGCAGGAGGCATGTAAAACCTTATAGATCAGCACTATGGCAGTAGTTTAGAAAGGATGAGAGTAGGTTTACATCCACTTTAAGATAAAAAAAAAAATGATAATAATGCAAAATGTGACCATTTGATATAATTAGAAGTATTTTTAAGACTGTTATGTGAAAGGTCACACTGCACTCTTTCCATAAATGTTCTTTTAGTATAATCAAATCTGGTTAAAGCAACATTTTGGTGTTAAAGACCTTTATAAGGACTATAAATCGGTGGAGTGGAAGTGGAGGTAATACATTCCACTCAATTTGTTGCCCCATTCTGCATAAAAATACATGTTTATGGGAAATCTTAAGCACTTAGATCCAGCTCAGGTTCACACTGGGATGCGAGAATGAAGCCGATTTCACGCCCGCTGGTAGTGCCGATTTCGGCTGTGTATACAGAGACATCTATACTGGTTTCTGCACAGATGTCAATGTAACTGCCGGGCAAAATCGTAAAAAGTAGTACAGAAACAACTTTTTGAAATTTAAGATTAGGACGGTGTCATTATCAGCAATTGCCGACGATTTGACATGCTATTTGACATGTCCAATAACATGTTAAAACGCAGCAGTGTGAACCAGGGCCTACAGCCAGAAGTAGGCACAGGCTAGCATGACTCACGCTGCGTACACACGATCGGTCAAACCGATGAGAATGGTCTGATGGACCGTTTTCATCGGTCAAAACAGATCGTGTGTGGGCGCCATCGGTTATTTAACCACTTGCTTACTGGGCACATAAACCCCCTTCGTGCCCAGGCGAAATTTCAGCTTGCGGCACTGCGTCGCTTTAACTGACAATTGCGCGGTCGTGCGACGTGGCACCCAAACAAAATTGGCGTCCTTTTTTCCCCCATTTTTTTCCCACAAATAGAGCTTTCTTTTGGTGGTATTTGATCGCCCGTGCAGTTTTTATTTTTTGCGTTATAAACAAAAAAAGAGCGACAATTTAAAAATATATATATATTTTTTACTCGTTGCTATAATAAATATCCCAATTTTTTAAAAAATAAATATATATTTTTTTTCTCAGTTAAGGCCGATACGTATTCTTCTACGTATTTTTGTAAAAAAAAAAAAAAAAATCACAATAAGTGACTGCTTTGCGCAAAAGTTACAGCACCTACAAAATAGGGGACAGAATTATGATTTTTTTTTTAATATTTTTTTTTTACTAGTAATGGCGGCGATCTGCGAATTTTTATTTTGACTGCGATATTGCGGCGGACACATCGGACACTTTTGACACATTTTTGGCGCCATTCACATTTATACAGCGACCAGTGCTATAAATATGCACTAATTACTGTATAAATGTGACTGGCATTGAAGGGGTCAACACTAGGGGGTGAGGAGGGGGTTAAATGTATTGCCTGGGTGTGTTCTAACTGTGTGGGGGGAGGGGGGTGACTGGGGGAGGTGATCGATGCTGTCTCCCTATGTACAAGAGAAACAGCATCTGTCACCTCTCCCTGACAGGACGTGGAGCTCTGTGTTTACACACAGAGCTCCACGTCCCTGCTCTGTCACCGACGATCGCGTGTACCTGACGGACATCGCGGCCGCCGGGTACACGCATCGAATCCTCGGTGATGCGTCGGGACTGTTTTTCCCCGCCGCGCGCCACCCTGTGGCGCGCGCGGGGAATTACAAGTAAATCACGTCCAAAGATGTGACCCCGGTGCCTCAGGTCCGCACTGTTGACGTATTCTGTCAATAGCGCGGACCCGAAGTGGTTAACCATCGGTTTTAAAAAAGCAAACTTCTTTTAAATTTAACAGATGGATTCCTAACCGATAGAACAAAACTGATCGTTAGTAGGCACGACCATCGGTTAAAAATCCACGCATGCTCAGAATCAAGTCGAAGCATGCTTGGAAGCATTGAACTTCATTTTTTTTTTAGCACGTCATTGTGTTTTACGTCACCGCGTTCTGACACGACTGTTTTTTTAACCGATGGTGTGTAGGCACGACTGACCATCAGTCAGCTTCATCGGTTAACCGATGAAAACGGTCCGTCAGACCATTCTCATCGGATGAACCAATCGTGTGTACACGGCCTCAGATGTTCTGTGAGACTGAGGAGGACTACAAGCTGAAGGCCCACCAAAAAAGGGGACATGGAGATCACTGACAGCTACACTGCATGTGTTTTTTTAAATAACATTATACCCAGATATAAACCTTAAAAGCAAATCTGTCATGAGAGAAACAAGGAATTTGCAATTGCTGATCCCTTCTGAAATCTGACTTTCCTAATCTACATATGTATTTGAGGACAGTGCCTCAGATAATATGGAAGCCATGGTAGCCAAGCAACTCACATTTTCAGTAGTTGACCAGCAATGACAGTTTTAACCCCTGTAAGGTTTATTTTTGCCATGTTGTCTCATTGGGGAATTTTACCTTCACTTCCTGTCCCATAGCCTTTATTAGTTTTCTGGTGACAACCCAAAATTTGGGATTTTCTTTTACATTTGTTTTTGATGATAATGGTAAACAGGAAACATAGAGAGGGTAAATCTCACAGGAGCACAGGCAGTAATAAAAACTGACAGAGGTTCTAATCCATCTTCCCTTTAGTTATTCTTTAACTTTAATACACTTGAAACATAACTTTTCATTAGGAAGCACAATTTAGAGATGTAAAACTCTTTTGTGTTTAAGCATATTGCCCATTGCAAGTACAGTCCGTTTACTATAATGAATATAGGCATCGGTTGCTTAAAGTGGACCTTCACCCAAAGATTACACTCATCAACATCCTCTTTCTCACTCCAAGCCCTTTAAACAATCTTTTTTTTTAGCAGAGCGAGTACCTTTTTTGGTGGCCACTTTCTGATTCCTCATCTATGAAATCCCCTTGGTTCACACAGATAAAGCATAATCAGCATCCAACCAACCATTACGGAGGTATCAGATTTCAGATGTGCTGTCATTTAAAGGTATGTATAGTGTTTTTGTATTTATTTTCTGAATCCATTATGTTAATGTCTAAAAAGGAAATGTACATTTTTATTTTTTGTATTAGGCAGGTAAACATGAAATATTGCATATGGGTATTTCATATTTACAGCTAGGCAGCAGTTGCAACTCTAGGATCCCTTTAAAGTGTTTACTAGGCTAACCTTAAGTGCTTAGCTTAAAGAATATTTAAAGAACAAAATGGATGAAGCTCAAATTAGACAAAGCTAAACAAGTGAATGGAGTGATTAAGCCCATCTCCATCACTGCTCTGTACATAACTCCCAACTTTTTGAGATTGGATAGAGTAACACCTATAATCAAAAGTAGTATGTAGGCATATGACACCACCTACCATGCCCCCTCAAAGGAGACTTAAGCTAAAAAAGGTTAGTTAATAGTGTTGAGCGGAATACGCCATATTCGATTTCGCGATATTTCACGAATATATAGAAGAATATTCGTGAAATATTCGTTAATATCGAATATTCGTGATATTTTATAAAAAAAAAATTTGCGAAATTTCGCTTATGCGAATGCGAAATTGATTGCGAAATTCTCGTCTGCGCATGCGCATGCGCGCGAACAACACACGAATACGGAGATCATTTCCTATAGGAAGCACAATGTTAAGCTCTAAGATCGCAATACACAGGAAAAACGCACAGAAACACTCCACTCTCTCTAGCCACCTTGTGAATCTGCACTGAAATACTGCTGGGAGTGATCTTATATAATGGTCGTGCAGGCAGGTTCCTATTGGTTGCTATGGAGGTTGCTAACCTCTGACAACTGTGGTAGGAGAACTCTGATTGGCTCTGATGCAAAAGAAGGGCAGAGAAAGTATTCGCAAATATTCGTAATACGAATATTCGCATTGCGAATATTCGGCAACATAAAAGGATCGCCTCAGCTACTCGGCCCAGGGTCTCTAATCATACCAGCAATGCTTTTAGACGTCGATGGAGATCACTAGGATGTGATCTGTTTTAAAAATAAATTTGAAAAAATACGAATATTCGCAATAGCGAATATTCGCCGCGATATTCGAGTTATTCGCGAATACTCGAATATGCAATATTCGTAACGAATATTCGCAATGCGAATATTCGTGAGCAACACTATTAGTTAAACCCACAAGTGCTTTTTTTAACCACTACTTTTCCTCTATACTGTCTTTATAAATTTACAAATGCAGCGATTTAGAAATTGGATGAAATGTTTAGCCCTAGGAAACATCTTTTTTTTAAGATAAATAGTGCATGTTGTATGCAACACTATAGAGCAGACCAAAATGAGGGACAAAAGAGGAGAAAAGAGGGACAGAGGAACTTTGTTCCAAATTAGGGACAATCCCTCGAAATTAGGGACAATTGTGAGCTTTGCTCTGTATGACTCTGTACAGAGTTTTGTTTAGCTGGAGGCAGTCTCAATAGAGATGCCTCTACAGTGGTTTTCCTTTAGAAATCATAGAATGCTTAACAAGACCTGGATGTTTATGTTTTATTTTATTTTTTAAATATGTATAAAACATCAGTTTAAAACATGAAAAAATGATTAAAAAATATGGTTAAATGGACCTTGTTTCCCTTTAAAAGACGATTCCCAATTCTCTGGGTTACTGCACTTTTTTTCCAAAACAGTGTGTGATGAAGTTCATTCATCAAACAGGAGATGTAATTAAGCAGCAGCTGCTACAATATAGACTGGCCTTTCTCACATAAAATTTTGAGAAGTGGAGAAAAGGCTTACAGAACAATATTTGCATGTGCAGCAAGCATTACCAGGCTGGACTGATCTCATTTACAAAGAGCACACACCTAAATGCAAAGTAACTCCAGCAGCTAAAACTGCGGTGTGACCTAGGTAACATATTTACATATTGTAACTAAGACTAACAAACTATCTGGAACTAAAGAATTACAATAGTACATATAAACACAATTGTAAAAATAAATGAAAAATCACTGGTTAACCACATAAGGACCGCCGTATGTACATTTACGTCGGCAGAATGGCACGTACAGGCACATTGGTGTACCTGTACGTCCCTGCCCAGACGTGGGTCGGGGGGCCAATCGGACCCCCCCTCGGTACATGCAGCGGTTCCGTAGGCTGTGGGAGCGATCCGGGATGAGGGGGAGGCTGTTTTTGTCCGCCCCCTCCGGATCGCTCCCAGCCAATGCGCGTCCGCCACCCGCCCTCTTCCTGTGTAAACACAGGAAGGGGGAAGTGATGTAATCTCTCCTCTCTACGGTATTTTCAACCGCCGCTGAGAAGAAAAGACATCACAAGTGAGTCTGCACAACACTACACTGACACAGTAACACACAGGCACATAACTCCCCCCCCCCGATCACCCCCTGTTACATTGTCACTGAATGCAGTGATCATATATGTACTGATCACTGCATTTGGTGTCAGTGTGACAGTTAGTGTGACAGGCAGTTAGTGTTAGGTCCAGGGTAGCCCCCGTACCCCCCCTAATAAAGTTTTAACCCCTTGATCACCGCCCTAGTTAACCCTTTCACCCCCTATTGCCAGTGTCACCAAGCGATCATTTTTCTGATCGCTGTATTAGTGTCACTGGTGCCGCTAGGTAGCTAGTTTTTTTTTTTTTTTATTGCGATGTTTTCTACTAAAGACATGTGGCTGAATACATTTTGGCCTAAATGTTTGACTAAAATTTAGTTTATTCGATTTTTCTTATAACAAGAAGTACAAAATATTGATTTTTTTTCAAAAATGTCGCTCTATTTTTGTTTATAGCGCAGAAAATAAAAATCGCAGAGGTGATCAAACACCATCAAAAGAAAGCTCTATTTGTGGGAAGAAAAGGACGCAAATGTTGTTTGGGAGCCACGTCGCACGACCGCGCAATTGTCTGTTAAAGCGACGCAGTGCCAAATTGTAAAAACGCCTCTGGGCATTTAGCAGCATATTGGTCCGGGGCCTAAGTGGTTAATTAAGGATTTTTGTTAAACAAAATTATCTTTCAGGTTCCCAAGAGACCCTGACCATGCATACTTATCCTCCATTGGGATATATTGTGCCTTGGTAGGGGGTACCCCATACATTTGTATTAGTTCTCTCATGTTACTGTAATAATTTATTTTTCTTGTAAATGTTGATTTATGGCTCATTCATACCAGCCTGCATGCTAAAACACTGTGTATGACATTTAGGGATGCCTTGCATTGTTACATAGCAAGTATCTGCTTACATTTTTTATTTTCTAATCTCCTAAACCTACATGGTTTAGAACATGTTTGCAGAAAAATCTGCACCGATGTCTATGGTGCATGCGCACCATAGACAATGGCGAAGGCGCACTGAGTGTGCCGTTAGTGAAAAAGATCGTGCCGTTGCCGATCCAGCCTATCACAGCGCCGGAGCTGCGATACCTGGAAGTCACTCTGGGAGTAATGGCGGAAACAGAGGAGGCAAACAAGGGCCGCTACGGGGCTTCGATCTCAGGTATGTACCTCATAATGAGCTAGTATGCTATGCTATGCATACTAGCTTATTATGCCTTTGTCTTGCAGGGTTTCTTTTTTATATATATATTTTTAGGGGCTTTACTTCTTTTTCAGCAGGCCATAGATGGTTAAAATTTGGATTTGAGATTCAAATCCTGTATGAGCATGCTCAGTGTACACAAATTGATCGCTTGATGAACTTGGGTACAACCAGCATGTCAGATTTTGTATGCAATAATTGCCAGTGGCTATAGCTGTTAGTAAGAATTACTGTGCATTCTCCCAGCCTTGGTTCTGCGGGAGGGATTCCCCCATAAATACTGACCCGTGGTTGGAGGAAAGAAAATCGCTCCATGGCTGGCTTTATTTTGTATCATCTCAATTACAATACATAGCTGGATGGGGTACCACTTATAGGGAAGCCCACAACCAGGGAATAGTATTGTCTTTATCAACCACATACAGCATCTCATCTCCCAATTAGAGGCAGACTCCTTAGCTGACAATCTACACTGCCCCTTCTTCGATACAAAAGGTTTACACTCGGGTACATTCGGCCAAGCTCGGCTCCCCTCGCGGTCACGTCCTGTGCGTCCTGTACGTCCTTTACGCAAGAGAAGCCGAGTGTGCCCGAGCTTGCCCGAGTGTACTGTGCTCGGTATATCTCGGCAGGGTTGTTCAAACACAGCACGGGAAGCGGGGATTGGCTCAGAGACAATGCGGGGAGGACACCACCGAGGCTGCAGACGGACGCCGGCCCGGACAAGGCCGCCGATGGACACTGGGCAAGACACCGACGAAACCGTAAGTATTTTTTCTTTTCTGAAAATTGTCTTCTAGGTTGGAGGTGCGCGCTATATGCGGGTGCGCGCAATACCAAGATAAATATGGTATTTTTTGGTAATCTGAAGATATATAGCACATCCATAATATATTTTCTAACAAGGTGCGTTTCAGCTTCCACGCCATAAGTTGTTTCCAGTCTTACAATTAGGACATGATCTGGCTTCACAATCAGGTTCCCGGCAAGTAAATCTGAATAATGTCCCACTAATATT
This sequence comes from Rana kukunoris, assembly GCA_029574335.1. Taxonomy (NCBI): domain Eukaryota; kingdom Metazoa; phylum Chordata; class Amphibia; order Anura; family Ranidae; genus Rana; species Rana kukunoris. The sequence continues at coordinate 261,735,830 of CM056052.1, read as the reverse complement.
ACTCTTGACACAATCTACCATGAAAAAATGGCTTATTTCACACTTATACTTCACCCTTCGCCAGAACGGATTTTTCGTTGGAAAAAAATCGGATGGTTTTTCGGACGGAATTCCGCTCAAGCTTGGCTTGCATACACCCGGTTACACAAAATTCCGTCCGTCAAGAACACAGTGACGTACAACACTACGACGAGCCGAGAAAAATCAAGTTCAATGCTTCCGAGCATGCATCACTTGAGTCTGAGCATCCATGGTTTTTAGTGCATACATCGGAATTGCATACAGACGAATGGATTTTCCAATAGAGATTTTTTCAGTCAGAAAAAAAGAGAACCTGCTTTCTATCAAAGTCTGTCAGAAATTCCAACAGAAAAAGTCAGATAGGGCATACACACGGTCTAAATATCCGACCTAAAGCTCCCATCGGAAATTCTGACCGCGTGTACGTGTTTCTAAAATGCCATTTCCATGTAGAAACAGGTGTGTGGGGCATCGAGTAGCGAAGAGTTCGAAAAGGGTGTTAGAGGGGTCCCTATGGGGTTTCTTTCCTTCACCCAGAGACTTAGCCAACTTTTTATTTTTTATAGGGTGTATTGTACTCAACCAAAAATATTTCAGTAGTGCTGTAGGGATACTGCAGATTATCCTGGATGTCAGCGTACTCCTGACCCCATTCATTCCATGTTGAAATGTCCCAAACCCTTTTGCTATTAGAAACCTATTGTAGACACCATCAATAATACATTAATAAATATATTGATGGGAGCGCTAATAAGATTGATCAAATTAATTGTATAAAACAACAATAATAAGGTTTCTGAAGTGAATTCTGTGAATCAATATCCGGGAGTGACAACTTGTATTGTTCACCTTCACCAAAATTGGAAACCAAAACACCCAAATCATGCTGCTATACGTGGAGATGATGCATATGGAAAGTAACCCTGCTTAACCATGGGCTCGGATCAGGATATGTGGAAATACAAGTTCCACCTACGACGGCAGGAAGCCAGAGGGACCGGAGGTGGATGTCAATGAGGCGTTACTAGGTTACGCATTGATGTCACCTCCAGGCCCTCTGGCTTCCTGCCTTCTTAGGTGGAACGCACGCCAGAGAACCTCCACTCGGGACACTGCTTGTCCATATTTTCACCACTCTCTAGCCTCAGTGCCGGTCCTTTGGCACTCCCTCATGTAAGCAGGTATTTTTTATATTGATTTTATTAAACGAGATTACACTACACTTGCCGTTTTATCTCCATTTTCACATATCCTGATCCGAGCCCATGGTTAAGCAGGGTTTCTTTCCATATGCATCATCTCAACGTATACCAGCAACTGGTTTGCTACAAGCGCTATTGACTTCTTTTTTAAATTAAAAAAGTCAATTTTTCTGGTGTGCTGCCATCCTTATTTTGAGCATGACTTGGGTGTTTTAGTTTCCAATTTTGGTGAAGGTGATCATAGCAAGTTGTCACTTCCGGATATTGATTCACAGGATTCACTTCAGAAACCTTTCACAAGGACTTGTTTGTGTTGATATATCAGGACAGCCATAGCCCTGTCTATCCTGGATGTAATTTTCATAATGTTCAAAGTTGCAATACTTGGCACATTCACTGTGGACATTAATTTTATTGTTTTCATTCATTTTTTGTTCTAGTGGAGAAATTATCACTGATTTTTTTTATCGCTTCTGTTATTATTTTAGGTCTATAGGTAGGCTGGTGTTATATAATTTATATATTATTTTTTTATATTTAATATTTTCTTCTTATTGTTGTTTCATACAATTAATTTTATCAATCTTATTAGCGCTCCCATCAATATATTTATTCATATATTTTTCTACTTTGGTTCCATGCACTGGAATGTTGGGGATAGCAGCTTTTTTAGTTATATACTTATAAATTCATTTACTTATATATTATTTTTGGCGCAAGATTCCCCCCTTTCTTTCCATCAATAATATATTCCATAGCTTAATTTTGTTAGATTTGCTCTTATGTTTGTTCAGTTTGCTTGATGAGGAGGAACTTCCTCCTGTGGTATTTGCTCCAGTTTTTAGACTGTTATTTGTGGCTGGCAAGGTGATTGCACAGAAGTGTTTTTCTCCCAATCACCTACCATTGCAAAGTGAAGGAATCAGGTTAACCGTATGTTGCCAATGATAAAGCTGATTTTCCAGCACAGAGGGAGTCCAAAGAAATGTAATTCATTTTGGGACCCCTGCTTATAAGTTCCTAGTCTAGCATCTAAAACACTTATTACCAACAGACTACCATTTCAATGAAACACAACAGTCAGTTTTTCTTTTGTCAAATGGTATACTTATACTATATTCTCCTGATTTGTATAATTGCAGTAATGGTGATAAAGGTTGTTTGTTTGAATTATGAATTGTTACCGGCAACATTGTAATGATGGGGATAGATCAATCCTCATGGAGAAGGTACAATTCCTAATACTGAAATAATGATTGATTTTTGTGATGTTCTTTTAAATGGTCTTGCAGAACTCGTAATATCTATGGATGACAGCTCACGATTCTTGAGGGGGAAAAGAATATGGGATGATTGTTTTGTGTCGTATGTATTTAACTGATAATTAAAATGCAATAAAAATGTAACTTGATACAACAAAAAAGCCCTTTCTGTGAAAGATTTTCAAAGGGTTTTCTCTGCATGTTCAAGTTCCTCAAGTTCCACAAACATAACAGTAAATGGCTGGAAGAATTCTATTATGTGTGGGGAGTGTAGTTACAGGCATCTTTCATCTTTACAATGAAAGTAGCTATTTAATTGTTTTTCTTTTTGAACTACTGATGTTAACTTATGTTGGGTCATTCTCTGGCTGCTATCCAAAAGGAGAAATGCATGCATGGAATCAATTCAGACAGCTCCACAAACCTCCTTCTCCACACTGGCCTACATTATCAGGGCTGGTGCAAGCTTTTTTGACACCCTAGGCGAAACCTAATTTTTCTGCCCCCCTGGCTCCACCCCTGACTCCACCCCCTTTGTCGTGCCCATGTACACCCCACCTTTTTAATGAAGTGCCCATCAAATGCAGCTCACCAGCGCCCACCAAATGCAGCTCACCAGCACCCATCAATGTAGCCTACCAGCACCCATCAATGCAGCCTCACCAGCACCCATCAAATGCAACATCACCATCACCAGCACCCATCAATGCAGCCTACCAGCGTCCATCAATGCAGCCTACCAGCGCCCTTCAATGCAGCCTACCAGCGCCCATCAATGCAGTCTACCATTGCCCATCAATGAATGTTTGCTTGCTTTCATTCATTTGGGAGTCGGGACACATACACAGCCCTCCATCACCGCTGCACCTCTGACACTATGTGTGAACAGAGCGGCAGCTGCTTGTTGGTGCTGAGACTTGTGAAAAAAAGTGCAGCGCCAATTAAACCGAGGTATCCCACGATACGAATACCCAACACAAATCAGTGATATTTCTAAATAGGTAAAAAACCGGTTATGTGGGAGTGTCAGTCCCCACCGGAAAAAAACTATTCACAATAGGTAATATATACCAAAATAACAATATTGTCAATATTACAATCAATGTGCAAACCTAATGGTGAAAAGTAAACTACTCCAGTGTTAGATTGTGAATAACCATAATCTTCTAAACAGTCCAAATACAAAAATGCATATATATAAAAAAAAATATATATATCTGAAATAATAATAATGTCCTCTGTTGGATAACTTTACAGCATCTAAGGATTGTATGTATCTTATTCCAATCGGAACCAGAAGGGGACTCTTAGTACTGGTCAGTATCATACACTTCTTCTAAAACTCCACATTCCTGTAAGACTCCACATTCCTGTATAGTAGGTGTAAGGTAAAATTGGAATGGCTACGCTTACCGACTGCTGTAGACCCACAACTCACCATACGGTGGGGGGTCCCTTGAGCTTGGATGGGCTGGATACCCGGTCACTATCCCAGTGCAGATCTTCCTGTGGATGATCCAGGAGTCGCCAGGGTGTTCAATAAAGATGAATCCTCAAGATGAATCCTCGCAAGAAACAGCCAAAGTTTTCAATACAGTTGAATCCTCATGCAAGGTTGATCCAAACAGGAAATGGGAGATAGAAAAAAAGGAGAAAATCGTCTCCGACTGCTGGGTGGGAAAAACCTGCCTCCCTGTGTCTAAACTTCCTGCCGTGTTCTATGATTCACAGTATTCAAGGTAAAATGGAAATCATGTCTGTCAGCAGTAGGGTTCACCTTTGCTGGCTACAATATGTCTTGCAGATGTGATCCAGGACTGTCACTTATGGTAGTGCATGGCAGCAGTTCATGAGCGTTAGCCAAGCAGAGTGTGCAAGCTAATTGAAATGAATGGGATGTCCATACGTAATGCACAGTAATGCACGTAAAAATGCATGAAAACATACGCGCACTGGCGTATCATACATGTAAACCCAGAATACCATAGACAGTGTGACTACCTGCCTGGTGTCCCACTTGGTGCTGAGACTTAGTTGCTTGCTGCAGAGAGAAGAGAGTAGGAACACTGGGCAGAAGTGCAATCTAGGCGGCTGCCTAGTTTGCTTAGGGGTAGCATAAGCAATGCATTATATTAAATGTGTGTAAAACACTAAAAATACAAGCACTGCATTATATTAAATGTGTGTAAAACACTAAAAATAATTGTTTCTTTGTGTCAGTTCTAGGTGCCTATGCCTATGTGCCTAAGGGCTGGTGCACAGTGCGATCTGGCTGAAATCAGCACAGTGTGATGCTCTGAGCTTAGCGGATCGCACAATTCCCTTTTTTTTCTAATGAACTTTATTGACATGTCACACAGACTCATAAAGTTCAATTGCCAACCTCGCAGTATAAGGCAGTGGGTTGCTTGCACTGTGCTGCGCTGATAAAAAAATACTGCATGGATTATTTTACTTGTTTCAGAGCACTGTGCCAGCACACAACCACAATACAGTGGTGTATACCAGGCACATAGGAGACAAGATACTTTGCCTTGTCCATGTAGTGAAACTGTGCTGGAATAACCACCCAACTTAGGCCCAGATTCAAGTACATCGGCGCATTATCGGTCCGGCGTAGCGCACCGCCATTACGTTAGACTTGCGCCATCTAGCCGCGTAATCCCCCGATTCACGTAGCTTTTGCGCAGGAAATTGCGCAAGCGTAAGATTTTTTCCTGAGGCGTAAGGAGGAGTAATACAAATTGGGAGGGACGTGGGCGTGTTACATTGAAATGAGCCGTGACCCCATGCAAATGAAGGGCCGGCCGGCTCGCGCATGCGCGCTTGAAGGAGACCATGGTCAGCTCCGATGTGCGCATGCTCACAACTCGGGAGCGGCGCAATCAGTGAAATTGGAAATGGACTAGGGCAACTTTATGAACTACGCAGACAGCATAAAATAGACAGACACAAACGCACTTCCTTTGCAAAAATACATCCCTTTGTATCCCTCCCTCTACAGCAAGGTGCTTTTGTTTGTTTGTGACGTGTCTTTGAGATATTTGGGGACTGTTTTTGCAGAGTGATTTTTGTCTTTTATGTGTTTTCTTTGTTGTTATTTTGTTTAAATTATATTTTTGCTGGGCATTTTTTATTTTTGCTCGTCATTTATTTAATTTTTTTGGTTCTGTTTGTGTATGATTTTGGAATGTGGGGGTGATATTCCTGCGGGAAAAGGGGTGTCACCCTCATTTGTGGTGGAGAAGTGATCCCCAAGTCTGTGTGAATGGTGTATGAATGTACAGTGACATAATTGGAGCCGTGGCATGGCGTTGCAGCTCACAAGTCTTCATGGTGGACTGGTGCCAATCCAATGTGATGAGGATGTGGGGTGTCTGTGCTAGGGACCACAGTGGTGTGCATGCATGCATTCTCATTGTGCCATGATTAATGTGTGTGTTTAACGTGCAAAGATGCATAATGTGAGCTGGCATGAGATGGGGTCATGAGATGGGGTACCAGTGCATATGCAGAGTCACCTTGAAGGGAAAAGACAGGAGGATGTTAGTCATGCATGTGCCACTTGTGAGGTGTGCATCACGGGAGGGGATAGTCATGCCTGACTCCCATGTCACTCACCAACCAGCCAGCTGTCCCCATACATGTTCTGTTGGAAATCTGTGGGGATGGGGCTCTGATTGTATATGTAGCTGTCATGGGTGTCATGGGTGGTGCCATGTGTTGGGCTGCTGATGTCCTCCTGCAAGGTTGTGGTAATTCCATGATGGCATGAGGGGTGAATCTGAAGATGCGAGACACCTCAGAATCACTCATGCCAAAGATGTCTATGCGTGTGTGATATATCAAGTGAAGAGTGAGGGGCTTGTATCACATAAGAATATTGTATTAGATTAATTTAAATTGTAAATTTTATATAAGCAATTAAAAAAAAACAAAAAAAACATCTCCCGTGCCCTCCTTAGTGCCATCCTCCGTGCCCTCCTCCTTCTTTGTTCATCTAAAGTCAGTAGTATAGCTATGCGCGACGATGCCCCTGGCATGTTGGCATACAGATTGTTGGGCAACACGTGTGACTGCTGAACTCCTCACTAACAGTGTTGCTTTATCTGACAATTAGACTTTTTTTCATTTTTTAGACCAGCTTTTAGGTGCTCTAACTTTAGACAGGACATTTTGCTGTTGCGCACATCGCGTAGCCTGCGCAGCAACTGCGTTTTTTTGTGGATCCCCGCAACTCCCTCATTAGCATATTTGACTAGCAAATCAATGGTGTGTCTAGCGCATTTTTGCGCGGACGGATGCGTCTGTCTAACGAAATTACGCCGGACAAAAAAAAGTAGATTTCTGGCGTAATTCGTTTTCTGAATCGCGCGCATCTAAACGCACGCGCACATTTAGACTTACGCACGCGCAACACCAGTTGCGCAGGCGTAATCGCTCTGTGAATCTGGGCCTTAGTACCTACGCACCTGGTGTAAACCAGCCCTAAGCCTTTCATGGTAGCACTTAAACATGTATTTTATAGTTAATTAATTTTGTTTGTGTAAAGCTATACATATGGGGCCAGATCCACAGAGAGAGTATGGCGGCGCATTTACTGATACGCCGGCGTACTTTCAAATTACCTGCACTCCTTCGGATTGTAGATGCAATACTTCGGCGTCCGCTGGGTGGAGTTCTCGTCGTTTTCCGCGTCGAGAATGCAAATTAGTTATTTCCGACGATCTACGAACGTACGCGCGGCCGTCGCATTCTCTTACGTCGTCTCTAGTCGGCTTTTTCTGGCGTATAGCTAAAGATGTATTTTGCGGCGTATAGTTAGACTTGCCATCTTAAGTATGGCCGTCGTTTCCGCGTCGAAATTTGAATTTCTATTTTTTTTTTGCGTAAGTCGTCTGTGAATAGGGATGGACGTAATTCACGTCTAAGTTAAAAAAATGACGTTGTTGCGAAAGTTCGATCGGCGCGGGGACGCGCTTCATTTAAATGAAACACGCCCCCTACTCGCCGATTTGAATTACGCGCCGAGAGATACACCACGCCGCCGTAACTTACGGCGCAAATTCTTTGAGGATTGAAGGATTTAAAAAGTAAGTTACAGCGGCGTAGCGTATCTCACATATGCTGCACCCATCTATTTGTATGTGGATCTGGCCCATGGTATTCAAACAACTGAGCATTCAATATATCTATACAACTTAAAAAAACAACATGGTCTGTTATTAAATAGTTATATTTTCACATCTGTAAATATATATATATATACACCTTCCCCCACGTATGCCCACAGCCATATATTTGTATATGTATCTATAGTTATACATTCTATTACACATAACCTCATTACTGTATCACCTATGTACGTGCTGTATTTTTTAATATTATGGAAATTTCAATATTACTTCCTATTTACACAGTTGTCTACACAATCATACATCCTATCATACACACATCCCCAAAGCTGCTTGGACACATGACAGCTTGGAGAAATTACACATCCTAAGTAAAACGGAAACCCTGTCATACAGTTTATTCTAATAACTCACATCCAATTAATTCATTTTATAAAAAAAAAACATAATGTTTTAGGTATATACACATGTACAATATTTTATTTATATATCTTTCTGTTAATCCCAATCAAAAAACAAGCACAGTATTTAAGTATTACATAAAAGACAAGAGGGGGAAGTGGGACACCAGGCAGGTAGTCACACTGTCTATGGTATTCTGGGTTTACATGTATGATACGCCAGTGCGCGTATGTTTTCATGCATTTTTACGTGCATTACTGTGCATTACGTATGGACATCCCATTCATTTGAATTAGCTTGCACACTCTGCTTGGCTAACGCTCATGAACTGCAGCCATGCACTACCATAAGTGACAGTCCTGGATCACATCTGCAAGACATATTGTAGCCAGCAAAGGTGAACCCTACTGCTGACAGACAGGATTTCCATTTTACCTTGAATACTGTGAATCATAGAACAACTTGGATAAATATTTTATGGTATTTATCCCAATAGCTCTACATTTTAATTATAGGCAATTTGCACAGTGGATGATGTTCTTTCTTATGGGGGCTTTATTAACAGCCTAGAGTTCCACTTTAAAAATAGAACAGAAATACATTATACACTGCATGCTTCATTTATCCCCTTTTGTTTATATTGTATTCCAGCTTTCCTTCATGTAATTTTGTGAGGTGTTGCATACACTGCTCATACTGTGCACATAAAATACAGGTGCGTGGGTGTTGTGAGGTGAACATCATGGAAGAGAAAGCCTTTCTGAATAAGTGAAAAAGAGAAACAGAAATTAATGTTGAAAGATAATGTTTTGAGGGCTTTCATAGGATTGCAAACAGCAATGTTGCTTATTAACCTGCAGCAATCAGAGTATAGCTTTAAAGAGAACAAGTCAAGACTGGCCTTTTTCAAAAACAGAATATTCGGTTAGATATTCAATTATTATGACTGTGCAGACTTAAGTAATTATTGTTCTTGCCCCATTACTTAGCTATAGTTAGACCCATGAATATCTGAATCTTGAAATACATCTTAAATTAGCTTTAAAATGATCTTCAACTAATCTCAAACTGACCAATAATTGATCTGCATTGCCGTGGTCCCGCACTGCATTGTCTTGGTTCTCTTCAGCTGACTGGCTCCTCTGGGTTTAGACAGCCAGCTTGCAATGAAGGGGCCTACCCTCTGGTTGCTCTATGTGCCTGGTCCTGCCACCTCCTGGGAGATAACATGAGTATATGTAATTCTTACCAAAGCCTCAATGGAGGCAGGGGCTGGTCCAGAATAAAAAGAAAAAAAATATTATGAAGGGAGTGTGTGAGGAGGTTGAATGGATTATGGAACAAACTTTTAGGAGCTTGGTTCCACTTTAGAGTAAGGCCCCGTACACACGATCAAATTTATCTGCTGGAAACGGTCGGCCCGACCGTCCCAGCAGACAGATTCGACCGTGTGTACGGGCGAGCCGACAGATTTGGCCATCCGACAGATTTCAAAGCATGCTTTGAAATCTGTCGGCTGGGAACCCGTCCGCCCGACATGTCTGCTAGTTAGTACGCTACCGAATGGTTTTGACGTATGCGCGGAAGTGTTTTACTTCCTGGTGCGGTGACGTGGTGGCGTCAACGTCACCGCCACGTCACCGCGCCGTCTGGCCTGTAATGATAGTCACTAGGATAAATAGTGAGGGTGAGTCTTGACCTGTAATGATAGTCACTAGGATAAATAGTGAGGATGAGCCATGACCTGTAATGATAGTCACTAGGATAAATAGTGAGGATGAGCCATGACCTGTAATGATAGTCACTAGGATAAATAGTGAGGATGAGCCTTGACCTTAAATTATAGTCACTAGGATAAATAGTGAGGATGAGCCTGTAATGATAGTCACTAGGATAAATAGTGAGGATGAGCCTGTAATGATAGTCACTAGGATAAATAGTGAGGGTGAGTCTTGACCTGTAATGATAGTCACTAGGATAAATAGTGAGGATGAGCCATGACCTGTAATGATAGATCTCTAGGATAAATAGTGAGGATGAGCCATGACCTGTAATGATAGATCTCTAGGATAAATAGTGAGGATGAGCCTTGACTTGTAATGATATTCACTAGGATAAATAGTGAGGATGAGCCTGTAATGATAGTCACTAGGATAAATAGTGGGGGTGAGTTTTTACCTGTAACGATAGTCACTAGGATAAATAGTGGGGGTAAGTCTTTCCCTGTAATGATAGTCAATAGGTTAAATAGTGGGGGTGAGTCTTTCCCTGTAATGATGGTCACTAGGATAAATAGTGAGGATGAGCCATGACCTGGAATGATAGTCACTAGGATAAATAGTGAGGATGAGCCTTGACCTGTAGGGGATAAATAGTGAGGATGAGCCTCACCCTGTAATGATAGTCACTAGGATAAATAGTGAAGATAGCTAGGATAAATAGTGAGCCTTGAATGACCTGGATAAATGATAGCCTCACTAGGATAAATAGTGAGTGAGGATGAGCCTGACCTGTAATGATAGTCACTAGGATAAATAGTGAGGAGGAGTTAGGATAAATAGTGAGGATGAGCCTGTAATGACCTTAATGATAGTCACTAGGATAATAGTGAGGATGAGCCTGTAATGACCTAGGATGACCATGTAATGATAGTCACTAGGATAAATAGTGAGGATGAGCCTTGACCTGTAATGATAGTCACTAGGATAAATAGTGAGGATGAGCACTAGATAGTCACTAGGATAAATAGTGAGGATGAGCCTTGACCTGTAATGATAGTCACTAGGATAAATAGTGAGGATGAGCCTTGACCTGTAATGATAGTCACTAGGATAAATAGTGAGGATGAGCCTGTAATGATAGTCAATAGGATAAATAGTGAGGGTGAGTCTTGACCTGTAATGATACTCACTAGGATAAATAGTGAGGATGAGCCATGACCTGTAATGATAGTCACTAGGATAAATAGTGAGGATGAGCCTTGACCTTAAATTATAGTCACTAGGATAAATAGTGAGGATGAGCCTGTAATGATAGTCACTAGGATAAATAGTGAGGGTGAGTCTTGACCTGTAATGATAGTCACTAGGATACATAGTGAGGATGAGCCATTACCTGTAATGATAGCCACTAGGATAAATAGTGAGGATGAGCCATGACCTGTAATGATAGATCTCTAGGATAAATAGTGAGGATGAGCCATGACCTGTAATGATAGATCACTAGGATAAATAGTGAGGATGAGCCTTGACCTGTAATGATAGTCACTAGGATAAATAGTGAGGATGAGCCTGTAACGATAGTCACTAGGATAAATAGTGGGGGTGAGTCTTTCCCTGTAATGATAGTCACTAGGATAAATAGTGAGGGTGAGTCTTGACCTGTAATGATAGTCACTAGGATAAATAGTGAGGATGAGCCATGACCTGTAATGATAGATCTCTAGGATAAATAGTGAGGATGAGCCTTGACTTGTAATGATAGTCACTAGGATAAATAGTGAGGATGAGCCTTGACTTGTAATGATAATCACTAGGATAAATAAGGAGGATGAGCCTGTAATAATGGTCACTAGGATAAATGGTGGGGGTGAGTTTTTACCTGTAATGATAGTCACTAGGATAAATAGTGGGGGAGAGTATTTCCCTGTAATGATGGTCACTAGGATAAATAGTGAGGATGAGCCTTGGCCTGTAATGATAGTCACTAGGATAAATAGTGAGGATGAGCCTTGGCCTGTAATGATAGTCACTAGGATAAATAGCGGGGATGAGCCTTGGTCTGTAATGATAGTCACTAGGATAAATAGTGAGGGTGAGTCTTGACCTGTAATGATGGTTACTAGGACAAAGAGTGAGGGTGAGTCTTGACCTGTAATGATGGTCACTAGGACAAATAGTAGTGGTGAATCTTCCCAGTGACACACATTTAATAATAGAAACCCAACAGCAAATTAAGGCCCCTTTCACAGTGTCAGTTTTGTTGGCAGACCTTAACGGTCACGCCATGCAATCCTATGGAGCGCTGGATGTCAATGGAGACATGTCTGCTGACATTTGACCCGATCCTATCTGCCAAAATCATACGGATGGTGATACGTCCCCATCCGTCCATGGCAGATCAGATCGGTGTCTGCTGTCTGTTTTCATCAGATCTCTCCATAGGAGACAGCGGCGCTGCACAAGCTCCTCCCCGCTCAGTGGGCAGAGAGGGACCTGTCATCTGCCGTCTCAGCGGAGATCAGCGGAGAGATCTCCCGCTGAGCTAGCGGACTACATAGCGACGTAGTCCGCCTCGTGTGAAAGAGGCCTAACATGAAATATCCAAACAGAAAACAATGTTTGGCTTTTGGTACTTTCTATAGACAATCTTTGTTGAAATGAAAACTTTGGTAGTCATAAGGTAATACTAGGTTATCCGTAATGTCTCATCTATGTAAACTATTAGTGTGAACGATATATAGCTGAACCTGTAAATTTCAGGCTTTAATCCTAGTGTGTTTTTTGTCACTGCGGCATACTTAGGTTAAAATGACTGCACTGCATGTGCCTCCGTGCTGTGATGATTACCTTGAATATTCACTTTTCTGCCTGCTGTTACTTGGAGGGGAATTAAGGTTGTCCTAAACAGTCAGAAAGTGGTTCAAACATGGTAAGAAGATCAGATGGAAAAAAATATGTAAGTTTTGGAGTTGCGTGGCAACTACCCAAGTGTAATTCAAAGGAGAAAAATGTAAGGATGATGGGATTTTATGTAAATTTTCATTTACAAAAGGCAGCATGAGATCTTTCATCTGCATGTGTTATTCCATTAAATGCTAAAAAAGTGGCAATTTCAAACCTACACAATATGTGGAAAATTAGCTTCCCTGTTGAAACATGCCCTATTTTCAGAACACTCCTGTACAGAATATCTTTCCACTGATTTTAAAACCCAGAAGATTTGTATTCATATAAGTTTTGAAAGTAAAAACAAATAAAACTTTATACATAAAAGGTGTAGCGGATGGTTGCCGCTAGTTACGAATATCCACCAAATCACCCTGCTGCCAGACCTTCATATATCAAAAAATAGGGAACGGGGAAACATAAAAGCACTCACATGTAGCCAACATCCGAAATGGTTCAATCAAAAAATGGGGATTACTACAAAAAGTAGTAAAAAGGCGGACTTTGTCAGGCAATCACAAAGACATATAATTTAAGAAAAAAATATTTAATCATATATCATAAAATCCAAAAACAAAAACTAAAATACACAAAAACAGAATATACAGAATACATATTAGCAATAGTAGCTTGCATCTCGCCTACGCGTTTCGCCAAACGGCTTCTTCAGGGCGAGTTTGAGAGAGAGCTGGTAGTATATGATTGCTAAATTCATATGTCAAAAGCGTTTGCTGTCCATCTGATTGTATCAAGGATTATGTAAGTATCCAAGTGGCACATGAGAGCTCAATGCGGCAGACAGAGTGTATCAAGTATACAAAAGAATGTCTGGTATGGTTAGCAGCGAAACATCATCCAAGATGAATAAATGTATTTCTGGGGTAGAGCCAGAAATAGAGAGGAGAACCCGGGACTGATCACAGCAATAGAACATAGACCATAGCCAGAGAGGAGTAGAGTCCAATCGCAATAGGCTAAACCGGATTGTGATGTCCAATATAGGACAATCCGCTGGATCAAGAGTCTGGATATGAGTCACAGTTGTTATGTCCCGGGGGGAGTCAGACCTGTGCAGCACAGGTCTGACTCCCCCCGGGACATAACAACTGTGACTCATATCCAGACTCTTGATCCAGCGGATTGTCCTATATTGGACATCACAATCCGGTTTAGCCTATTGCGATTGGACTCTACTCCTCTCTGGCTATGGTCTATGTTCTATTGCTGTGATCAGTCCCGGGTTCTCCTCTCTATTTCTGGCTCTACCCCAGAAATACATTTATTCATCTTGGATGATGTTTCGCTGCTAACCATACCAGACATTCTTTTGTATACTTGATACACTCTGTCTGCCGCATTGAGCTCTCATGTGCCACTTGGATACTTACATAATCCTTGATACAATCAGATGGACAGCAAACGCTTTTGACATATGAATTTAGCAATCATATACTACCAGCTCTCTCTCAAACTCGCCCTGAAGAAGCCGTTTGGCGAAACGCGTAGGCGAGATGCAAGCTACTATTGCTAATATGTATTCTGTATATTCTGTTTTTGTGTATTTTAGTTTTTGTTTTTGGATTTTATGATATATGATTAAATATTTTTTTCTTAAATTATATGTCTTTGTGATTGCCTGACAAAGTCCGCCTTTTTACTACTTTTTGTAGTAATCCCCATTTTTTGATTGAACCTTCATATATCACTCTCAGAGATAATGAACAGTAATTTTGCTTTGTTTTGTTTTTGTTTATTTGGGGGATATAACTTGGTTGGGGAAAGGGGTTATGGGATGCCCATAGAACAGATCACTTTGCCTTCATATTTTAAAGAATTACTGAATGACCTGAGCTTTGAAGAGATGATGGACTCTAGCATTCACAATCACTTCCCCTGCATCAACTTTTGCAGGCTATCACTCTGCACTGACTCCTGCAGAATGTTACTCCAAGGACTCTTCTCCTCCTGCGCAATACTAGTTCCTCCACCCCATCATCTTCACATTACACCAGTAATCACTCTAGTCCATGGGTCTTCAAACTATGGCCCTCCAGGTGTTCAGGAACTACAATTCCCATTATGCCTAGTCATGTCTGTGAATGTCAGAGTTTTACAATGCCTCATAGTTCCGCAACAGCTAGAGGGCCGTAGTTTGAGGATCCCTGCTCTAGTCAGTCATGTTCAAAGTCCGGCCCGCGGGCCAGTTGCGGCCCGCGGACTGGTTTTATACGACCCCCATCTGAGTTGCCATTTTGTCACCCTTGTGGCCCCCTAGGCTCCAGACAGAACAAGGACGAGGTGGCCTTTTAGACAAAAAAAAATGTTCTCTAATCTCCATGTAATCCAATCACTGACAGGCTGGGGCTTGTTTAAAATGCTGCCGGGGAGCTGACAGTGCGTGGTGCCAATAGAAGACATGCCTGTGTCTGTGCCAATGCCTGTGATAGGCGGCGGTGAACGGCGGCTTTGATTGGCCACGGCTTTTATCTCTGGGTGCCTCTCACTGACAAGCTGGGGTTCCAAACCCCGCCGGGAAGCTGACAGGGCATGGTGCCAATAGCAGACAATAGCAGTCATGCCTGTGCATGTTACGGTGCCTGTGATTGATGGCGGTGAACGGCGGCAGTGATTGGCTGCAGCGTGCAAGTTGATTCCTGCAGTGAGAGACGCTCGGGGATAAGATAAGTGTAATTAACACGAAGAATATATTATATAACAATATATTTAGAAAACAAGCTCATCTTTGCCCTGATCTGAGCCTGGGGGCAGATACAAGTGGGGGCCACAAAGAAAAAATAATAGCTTAACCTTGCCCTGATCTGAGTCTGGAGGCAGATTGCAAGTGGGGGCCAGAAAGAATCTATAAAAACATAAAAAATAAAGTCAGGCAAAATGGTCGGCCCTCGTGCATGTCCATTTCATGAAATCTGGCCCTCTTTGAAAAAAGTTTGGACACCCCTGCTCTAAATGGTCCCAGGTGCTCAGTGCCTAGTTGATTAGCAGCTTGAGTTGTTTGGTGGACTACTGATCCCAGCTAGCCTGACTTGCAAATCCTACGCCCACAGCTCACATCAATTTGACACAAGACACCCCACAGTCTCTCCTCTGGCCTTGCACCCAGCTTCGCTGGCATGCCTATTCCAGATATCCACTGTGTCTCACTCACCGACCTTCTCCTTTCATATTGTAATTGCTGCCTGTCTACTGGCCAACTCTTTCCACAACTTTCTGAATTTCCCTGCATGGTTTTCAGCTTCTTCTCTGTTGTTTACTTTCAATTTCTAAGGACTATATATCCCATGGTACATTGCTGCCTGCAAGCATTGATTCCTGTACTGACTCCACCTCTCCTCTTAGCACCTCTGTAGTTTGGAAGGAATGCTCTGTGAAATTTGTGACACATCAGTGCCTACTCACAAAACATGGTGAATACGTGTCACAGAATTCAAGGAAGTAATTGTGGGCAGAGCTTTACAAAGCAAGTTTAAAACTTCAAGATCATTCAGATTAACTACTTGACCTCCAAAAGATTTACCCCCCTTTGGTGACACTAAGTAACTAACTGACACGCAATGCTGTACCCAAATAAAATGCATGTAATTTTTTTTCCACAAATAGAACTTTCTTTTGGTGGTATTTGATCACAACTGCAGTTTGTTGTTGTGCTATAAACAAAAAAAGGCAGTAAATTTTGAAAAAAAAACGTTCTGCTATAAAAAAATATAACAAATCTTCTTCCTAGATATAGGCCAATATGTAATCTGCTACATATTTTTGGTTAAAAGAATCCCCAATAAGCGTATATCGATTGGTTTGCACACAAATTAAAGCAGCTTCAAACTATGAGATATACACTGGAATTTATATTTATTATTTTTCTATACTAGTAAGGGTGGAGATCATAGCGGGACTATGTTATTGCGGTGGACATTCTGACACGAACTGACGCATCTGACTTTGTGGGAACCAGTGACACTAATACAGTGACCAGTGCTAAAAATATACAGTGTCACTCTTCTAATGACACTGGCTGGGAAGGGTCTAAACAGCTAGGGTGATCAAAGGGTTAAATGTGTGCTTAGCCAGCGTTTGTGTATACTACAAATGGTGCTTTTACTAAAGGGAGTGATGGTTTTTCTTTCCCTTTGCAGGGAATCAAAATCCATAATTTCATCGTTGACAGGATAGAGCTCTACCTGGTTTAAATAGGCAGAGCTCTATCCTGTCTCTCTCCTTGCTGATCAACGAGTGCTGGCAGACATCCATTGGCTGGCACCCACTGATTGGCTTTTGCTGTGTCTAATCACAGCACATCCAGGTCGGCGATGGTGCGCATGCCCCTTACCTGGGGGTACGTGATCTGGCACAGAAGAGCCACTCTGCCATACACCTAAGTGTTGCGGTCGGCAAGCGTTAAAGTTTGTAGGCCAGAAATAATTGAACTACAATGTGGAAATTAGTATATGATTTTATATTTGAGCATAGATACACTTTCAATGTTCACAAGTGTGATATAAACATCTGCTTATCTCACATTTGAGCTTGCTCATAGTGTGATTGTGAATATCAAGTAGATATTAATAAGCTGAGTTAAAAACACAGAAGAAAAAAAAAAAAAGTACCGTCATTTTCAGCCTAGTTTCCTGTAAGTAATATACTGTAAATATTGTAATTAAGATAATAAGTGCTAGTGAGGGTGAAAGTTTTGCTCAGTGCTAAGTGTACCACATGTATACATACATGGATTAATAACTCCAGGATGAATACCACTGTGACAGATGTGAAGAGACTTGACAACCTTGAGAGAGTTCTGCACACTAAGCAGGTGGTTAATGGTGTTGATGTGGAAGGTGGAGGAATGAGGTCAGAAGATGGCTTACTGTAATTATAGGGAGTGACAGGTCTAACAAAAAAGCTAGACAAGTCCTGAGTTTGAGCACCCAAAAAAATTAGCCAAGCTGTGTGAAGATGTGTAGGTAGCGAATGATAGATGTAAATGCTACCCCTAATAGCAGGAGAGCCCATCTAGTAGGAGTGGTGAGAATAATGCAGAAGGGCCTAGACAGTTGGTGATAATAGGGAATTCTATAGTTAGCAGGTCTGATAGAATATTTTCTTACCCGGGCCACCTCTAACATATGGTTTGCTGTCTCCCTGGTGCCAGGAAATGAGGTGGACCAGGTAAACAAATTACTGAGCATAACATGGCTAAGCATGATAACGATTTCTTGGTCCATGTTGAGACCAATGACTGAATGAATACATGGAAGATCCTTAAGAATTAATTCAGAGAATTAAGATGTAAGCCAAAGGGATGGACCTCCAAGGTTATATTCTCTGGAATATTGTCTGTGCCATGACTAGGGAAAGACAACAGAAGCTAAATGAATGGAGAAATACCTGGTGTAAGAGGTAAGGAGTGTGCATTGGGATGACATTTCACTAGGGTTCAACCATAGGTGTGTACAGCCTTTTGCATTATGGTATGCACCTCAAAGATCAAACACACATGCCTTTCTCTGCAGCCTCAGCTGCACTACAGTGAATGAATGGGATAGTGCTCCATGCTGAGCGGCTTCCTGTTCCTTCACAAACTGAATCACAGTAAACACAGTTTACTATGCTTTAGTTATAAATGAACACATTGGGTGAGTGTGTTCACTGTGTTCATGAACAAAAGGAAGGGGCTGGTAAATGACATATTGACAAGAATAAAAAAGTGAATTTGCGCAAAAAAAAACACACATCAATCAATATAAAACATATATGTGATACATTTTGAAACATGCAATAAGTGAGAAATAAATTAAATTATAAAAGTCCATATGTGTCAAAAGTCCATAAAAGTGCAAAACGTGCAGTGCACCAAGATGCTTAACCACTTCAGCCCCGGACCATATTGCTGTCCAAAGACCAGAGCACTTTTTGAGATTCGGCGCTGCGTCGCTTTAACTGACAATTGCGCGGTCGTGCGACGTGGCTCCCAAACAAAATTGGCGTCCTTTTTTTCCCACAAATAGAGCTTTCTTTTGGTGGTATTTGATCATCTCTGCGGTTTTTATTTTTTGCGCTATAAACAAAAACAGAGCGACTATTTTGAAAAAAATGCAATATTTTTTACTTTTTTCTATAATAAATATCCCCAAAAATATATATAAAAAAATATTTTTCCCTCAGTTTAGGCCGATACGTATTCTTCTACATATTTTTCGTAAAAAAAATCGCAATTAGCGTTTATTGATTGGTTTGCGCAAAAGTTATAGCGTTTACAAAATAGGGGGTAGTTTTATGGCATTTTTATTATTATTTTTTTTTTTACTAGTAATGGCGGCGATCAGCGTTTTTTTTTCGGTACTGCGATATTATGGCGGACACTTCGGACACTTTTGACACATTTTTGGGACCATTGGCATTTTTTTAGCGATCAATGCTATAAAAATGCATTGGATTACTATAAAAATGCCATTGGCAGTGAAGGGGTTAACACTAGGGGGCAGGGAAGGGGTTAAGTGTGTTCCTAGTGTGTTCTAACTGTATGGGGGGGGTGGCCTCACTAGGGGGAATCACTGATCTTCTGTTCATACATTGTATGAACAGAAAATCAGCGTTTCCCCCGCTGACAGGAACGAGCGCTGTGTGTTTTCACACACAGCTCCCGTTCCCCGCTCTGTAACGAGCGATCGCGTGTGCCCGGCGGCGATCGCGCCCGCCGGGCACACGCACGGGACTCGGGGGCGAGCGGGGGGCGCGCGCGCGGGCCGCCGGCGGCGCGCACGCGCCCCCTAGTGGCCGCGAAAAGCGCGACGTAGAGCTACGGGCTCTCGCGCAGGAGTGCCGACCTGCCGCCGTATAACTGCGGCGGCTGGTCGGCAAGTGGTTAAACGTAGCTGTGTAGCTCACAGTAAAGTGCAAGTGCTTCTCCGTGTAGTCAGCCTCACAGGCCTCTCACCTTGGTAGCATAAAACAATGCCGTGATAATGGGTCAAATTGCCCGTGCCACTCCAGAAAAAACAGCCTTACAGGCCCCTCACCTCACTATAGACAAATAGGTGCATTCAAACAAATCCTCTGGATAAATCCACCGATAGTTGATATTACCAGGAACGCGTCAATCTTCCTTAGGTCCTGCAATATTCCCCTTAGTGTGCTGTGCAGATGAGTTTCTTTCCTCTGCCGCGGCCGCAGCCGTCAATCACAGCCACTATGCCTCCTGGGACATGACCCCTCTCTCCTCTCCTGTGTATTATGAGCTGCCTGGCTGGGTGTGTTTTCGGCGGGGACGCACCATTTAGGAGATATTGTAGTGAGCAGGAGACGGTGATATCATCAGTGCATGCACTCTGAAGGAGCAGCATACCCGTGCTGTTCCTTCAGTGCTGTGTGCCAGCCCCCGAACCCGGAAGGAAGACGAGGGAAGATGAAAGCCTCTGCAGTGGTGACAGTGTGCTGCTAGAAGCCCTTTTTCTTAGGTTAATCTCTCATAATGTACTAATATGCGTGTATACTAGCACATTATGATGTTGCCTAGCAGGAAGACATTTTTTTTTTTAGTTTACTGCTGCTTTTAAATATTATGGAGCAGATACTTCAGACAAGAGTCAGACAGAAATGGGAGGTGGAATTGGGCAAGATGGGGGAGGGTTATGGCAAACAATAAGAAGATGCCATGCTACAAACAAACATTAGCAATTACAGTACTGTTTGTACTACAAAAAATATCTAATAAATACAAGTGCAAAATGCAACAATGTATTATAGCGTTTGCACACCAATGCCAGATATCTGCCAATCAAAATAGGAGAGTTGGAAGCTTTGATGTATAAAGAGCACTATGATTTAATTGGTATTGCTGAATCTTGGCTTCATTCTTCATACAATTGGGCTATTAAAATTCCTGGCTATGATCTCATAAGGAGAGATAGAAAAGTAACGCAAAAAGGTAGCAGTATCTGTCTCTGTGTTAGAAATTATCTTAAAGTCAGTGTTAACCACTTAGGTGTTTTTCAGATTTGGTGTTTGCAAGACTAAAACAGTTTTTTCTGCTAGAAAATTACTTAAAACCCCCAAACATTATATATTTATTTTCTAACACCCTAGAGAATAAAATAGTGGTCATTGCAATACTTTTTGTCCTACCGTATTTGCGCAGCAGTCTTACAAGCGCACTTTTGTTGGAAAAAAATCACTTTTTTAAAATGAAAAAATAAGACAACAATAAATTTGGCCCAATTTTTTTATATATTGTGAAAGATTATGTTACGCCGAGTAAAATGATACCCAACATGTCACGCTTAAAAATTGCGCCCGCTCGTGGCATGGCGTCAAACTTTTACCCTTAAAATCTTGATAGGCGACGTTTAAAAAATTCTATAGGTTGCATTTTTTGAGTTACAGAGGAGGTCTAGGGCTAGAATTATTGCTCTCGCTCTAACGATCGCGGTGATACCTCACTTGTGTGGTTTAAACACTGTTTTCCTATGCGGGCGCTACACGCGTATGCGTTCGCTTCTGCGCGCGTCTGGACGGGGCACTTTAAAAAATATTTTTTTGTTTTCTTATTAATTTTAATTAATTTTATTACTTTTTACACTGAAAAAAAAACCACCCCTTGTAATAGAAAAAAGCATGACATGTCCTCTTAAATATGAGATCTGGGGTCAAAAAGACCTCATATCTCATATTTAGACTTAAATTGAAGAAAAAATAAATAATTGAAACTGTCATTTTTTCAAATGACAAAAAAAAAAATGTTTATTTAAGACGCTGGGCGGGACTGACGTTTTGACGTCACTTCCGCCCAGCAGAGCTATGGGGACGGGTGATCGACATTTTTCCCTCACTCGCATCCCCACACAGCAGCCGAGCGGACCCGATCGCAGCGGTAACAGTAACGGCAACGGTAAGCGGTGGAGGGCGCGGGAGAGCGGCGAGAGGGGGGCCCTCTCCCGCCACCGATAACGGCGATCTCGCGGCGAATCCGCTGCGGAGACCGCCGTTATCATGTACAGGACCCTGCGCACTAAAGATGGATACCTCGGTTGTGGCAGCAGCTGTTGCCGTTACCGAGATATCCATCTTTAAAGTTAGGACGTATATATACAGTGCAGGGTCCTTAAGTGGTTAAAGAGAATCTTGTTTTGAAGATGGTGATGGTGCCGATGGGTGGAGTTATGTGGGTGAGCATACTGTTAAGTTAATTATTGGACTTTGTTACAGGTCCCCCAGTGATAATGAGGAGTTGGACATTTAGGGGTGGATTTACTAAAGACAAATAGACTGTGCATTCTTCAAGTGCCTTTGCTCCAGAGTTTAGTATATAAGATGCTGCTTCATTTTGCAAAGAATACCCAATCGCATGCAAGGAAAAAAATAAATTTTGCTTGCACATGATAGAAAGATAGAAGTCAGCAGAGTTTTCTCTCATTGACAAAGCTCTGGAGCAACTGCCCTTGTAGAGTGCAACTGCGCTTGCACAGCGCAAAAAGTCTATTTGCCTTTAGTAAATCCACCCCTTAGTTCCGCTTACACATATAGAAAGGGTTGCAAAGTCTTGGACAGTGGTAAGGATGTCTGATTTTAACTACCATGAAATTAACTGAAATTTACTGTAATGGCACTGCTGGAACAGTAAAAGGACATAAATGTGTAAACCTATTACAAGGCAATTTTATGGTACAGTTTATATAAGCTCCAACTAGAAATGATAATCTGTGAACCTGTTGATCTCCAACAATATTCATATTAAAGAAAATCTGAGTAGCAGAGACCATAACGTGATTTCATTGTAAACAAAGAGTATAGAAAGGAAAGATAACAACACTTAATTTCTTAATTTAAAGAGAGCAAATTGCCTTAATACAAACACATTACAAAATACAGTATATTCCCATGGGCAATATATTCAAAAGGCTAAAAGTTAAACATATGTGGCTCACGTCCAATGTTTAAAAATCCATAGAGCCAAGAAAAAGAAAATTGCACTTCTAAATCTAATAGTGAAGATACATTTTCATGACAAAGAATACTGTATAACAAAATATGTAAAAAGGAAATGAAGATCCCCAAAAAAAAAGATTGGTTGCAAAAAGAGTAAGGCCTCATTCACATGGGCATACTCAAGCGTATGCCTGTGCGAGGGTTACGTCTGCCTGCAGATGTCAGTTAGGATGCAGTGGCTGCACAGGCACAGATGCTGCTCCCATCTTGACAACAGTGTGAGTGCAGGTCCTCGAACACAGACGGTGTGCATTTGGGGACCCGCATGCACCAGAATTGATTTCAAATTGGGAGCAGCGGTTGTGTCTGTGCAGCTGCTACTTCCCAATTGACATGATTTGTACTGCCTACACAGTGATGCACAGAACACCTGTGCATCCCTGTGCAGGCAAACATGGCCTGTTGTTGGTCCAATCTGAGGTCCAATCTGAGGCCCCTACAAGACTGCGGGGTTGATTTACTATAACTGGAGACTGCATATTCTGGTGCAGCTGTGTATGGTAACCAATCAGCTTCTAAGGGCCCTTTCACACTAGTGGACGAACGGTCCGCTAATTACAAGTCCGTTAACGGGCCCCTGGGACGGATCCGTTAGCGGATGATGCATCCGCTAACCCGCAAGATGGTTTTTTCGGACGGAGAATGTCCTATTTTCTGTTGGAACGGATCGGAGCAAACGGACAGACGGTTTTCCATCCGTCAAGGGGATAGCGGAGGAGAGACAGGGCGGTCCCTGCATAGTGTGCGGGGACCACCCTGTCCGCCCGACAGCTCAGCGGAGACCCCCCGCTGAGCCGACGGACACACGGAGCGGACCGCAAAACGGACCGCTCCGTGTGAAAGGAGTCTAAGTTTGTTCAATTAAGCTTTGACAATAAAACCTGGAAGCTGTTTAGTTTAGTTAAACAGGTTAAAAAAGTTGAAAGTTATCAAAAATATCAATTTTTTTTTATGATGAAGTAAGCCAAAACATAAGCTAGCCGTACATGGATCGAAATTCAGCTGGTTCAGCAGGGACTGGCCGAATTTTGATCCGTGTGTGGCCATAATCTTACAATTAACTTTAGTTGGACCACCCTGACAGTATTTTCTTGCTCCATAAGTCCTGCAGGTGGTAGACTGCAGTGCTGATCTTTGTATTCTGATGGTGGGGGAGTCTCCCTGCTGTCAGAATACAATGACAGCAGGGATGATTACCGCAACCACACTGAGTGTGCAGGGAATCATTTTTTTTTTTTTGAACCTGCTGGCTGAACAAAAAAGTAACAAAAAAGTAACCCATGTATGGCTAGCTTTAAACAAATAATTAGCTGCGGATATAGTATGCTTTGACTGCCCACACAAGGCTAATGTTTACATCAAGGTCTAAAAGCTTAGAAAATGTGTGCAAATGGACAGAAAACTGTCTTAAAGACCATTGTGATTAAAAAGTCATACTCTCAATGGTCTAAGGTGCAAGTATACCCTAGGGTTCTAGTTCTAGCCAGGCCAGTTTTTTGTAAAAAAAAAAAAAAAATGGATGCATTCCTAAATGCACCAGAAAGAACTGGTTATTAACAATAATACTGTACGTAAAAACACCAAAGACCGTTGATGCAGGGAATATCTAGCTGCCTTGGGGATCACAAAGGATTTTTTTTTCCCTTCTGTGCAAATTGGACCATGCTTTTTTTCCTCTGCCTCTTGATTAACTCTGGGTATAGAATGTTACTTTTTATCTGACTATATAAGCAAAGTTTGCATACTGTCATTCAAGAAAAAGCGACATATCAGAGTAACTTAAGGGGAGCTTGAATGGCTAAAAAAATAGGATGTATGTGGCTCCCACCAGATGCCACTTGAGTACTATTGCCCATAGACATAAGCATATCAGGACCAATTGGACATTTTTCACTGGAGCTGACTGAATTTGTAATATTATGTAGGCTATTTTTTAGCCCAGGTCAAGTGTATTAATTTAAATTATAGTAATTCTCAGCTGGTGAAAGAAGTGAGTGCTTAACAACAGATCACACATATATTCATTGGTTTTGTTGTCTGAATGGAAGTATACAATGATCTGTGCAAAGGAAGCCTAATGCCCTGTACACACGATCGGAATTTTAGATGAAAAAAGCCTATTTGAACTTTTTTCATCGGATACTCCAACCGTGTGTGGGCCCCATGTGACTTTTTTCATCAGAGTTTTGAAATAGAACATGTTTTATTTTTTTTCCCAAAGAAAAAAATTCCTAACGTAAATTCCTATCGTCTGTGTGGAACTCCGACAGAGAAAAAAACACGCATGCTCAGAATCAAGTTGACGAATGCTCGGAAGCATTGAACTTAATTTTTCTCTGCTCATCGTAGTGTTTTAAGTCACCACGTTTTGGACGGTCGGAATTTGGTCTGACAGTGTGTATGCAAGACAGCTTGAATGGAATTCCAACGAAAAATTCCATCGGATTTTAGGCCATCGGAAATTCCGATCGTGTGTATGGGGCAAAAGGCTGCATTTGTTTTACATAAACTACAGGTAATAAGAAGTAAAAGCATATGTTAACCAATGGATATTCATATAGGATAATATAGCTAAACAGCCTGAGACAAATGTATTTGCAATCACTATGAACCCTCTGATATTCAGTAAATGTTTGTTTTATAGCATCTTCCGTAGTAAAGCATAGTATTCTCCCAATAAACATTTCTGCTTGGAAGTGCTAACTGGCTGATTAGAAACAACTGTCTTATTAAGCCATTCAGCAACCCTCCTCAATGTAACCAAAAGCGTTTGATCTGTGCAGCTGAATGTGGCTGCTTACTGACACTTCCTAGTAGTGTTGTCGGACTCTGTTCTTCGTTGCCAGCCAGTCCCGCCCTGTTCAACCCCATCTGTCCTGCCCCACCCCATTCATGACATGTCTATATCATAGCTTTCTAATACTCATTCATGAACGACCTCAGACAGGGAATAGCTCTTTATGTACACACCCACTGGCCGCTGTTTGTTTCACAAAGCAGGGAGTTTGCAGTCACGTGATGTGGCATACTTTAACCCAAAAAAAGGTAGAAATACCGACACTTTTGTATTTTGGGACATATCGATTACATTGTATTACATTATTAATTAAGGTAAACCATTTAGGACAGTAAGCGTTTACAACCACTTTAATTTAGATTTTTCTGAAAAACACAGGGTACGTTAGACATACTGGGCCAGATCCACATACAAATAGATGGGCGCAGCGCATGTGAGATACGCTACGCTGCTGTAACTTACTTTTTAAATCTTTCAATCCTCAAAGAATTTGCGCCGTAAGTTACGGCGGCGTAGTGTATCTCTCGGCGCGTAAGTCAAATCGGCGAAAAGGGGGCGTGTTTCAATGAAGCGCGTCCCCGCACTGCGCATGCCCCATTCCGAAATTTCCCGCCGTGCATTGCGCTAAATGACATCGCAACAACGTCATTTTTTTAACGTAGACGTGAATTACGTCCATCCCTATTCACGGACGACTTACGCAAAAAAAAAATTCAAATTTCGATGCGGGAACGACGACCATACTTAACATGGCAAGTCTAACTATACGCCGCAAAATACCAGCTTTAACTTTACGCTGGAAAAAGCCGACTAGAGATGACGTAAGAGAATGCGACAGCCCGCGCGTACGTTCATGGATTATCGGAAATAGCTAATTTGCATACTCAACGCGGAAAACGACTAGAACTCCACCCAGCGGACGCTGAAGTATTGCATCTACGATCCAAAGGCGTACGAAAACCGTACGCCTGTCAGATCGAACCCAGATGCCGTCGTATCTTGGTTTGAGGATTCAAACTAAAGATACGAAGCGGGTAATTTGAAAGTACGCCGGCGTATATACGCCGGCGTACTCTCTCTGTGGATCTGGCCCACTGTATGTATACATTGCTAAAGCTAATGATTTATAATAACATACTTACAGACAATGCGGACTATAGTCATTTATCCTAGCAAGTCTAAATTATTGGAAATCTGCCCACTGAAACGTAGAAAGTGTCGTCAATTAGGCTCTGCTTTCAATCAAGACCTTCCTTGGATGATTAATATAGCAGAGCTTTTAGCATTGTGCTCTATAGAAATGTAAATGAAAAAGTCTTCAGAGAGAGAGTAAATATATCTTTATTCTCTTGATTCTAGTGTTACAATAAGGTTGCTGCTCTGCACATAACCAAGGAAAACAGACAAATTATACAATACATCTACTTTGCACATTTGAGGCAAATGCATTAAGAAAGTAAGCTGCTTTTCTCAGCTCTTTTGCCATTTCCACTTGCCAGTATATGCTATTTGCAATTTAAAATTGGCACTCATTCCACACAGACAATTAGTTAAACGTAGTTGGCGATTACCCTTGTTTACCATGCTGCTCTGGCGCATCACATTCCCCGAAATGTATTTTTACCCCCTCCTATTTATCTTGCTTTTCAAATCTGTGTGTGTAGGCTTGTGCACATTAACCTTATCAACAATAAGATCATATTCCGTAAAGTTGTCATAGATTTCAGAATCATAATGGTTACTTGTCCTTTACAGAGCTGTATCGAAGGATACAGTGAATATAGTGTGTTACACCTTCTTCATTTTCATTACATTGAAGAGCCTGTAACTGACCTGAGAGAAGGGAGCAATTCGGGTGCTGAAGGGCCTTGTCCCAGCGCTGTTTATAAGCAGGAATGAGCAAAGTGATTTTACCAAAATGTGTTTCGCAGTAAAATTACTGTTTTCACCATCAGCAAAATTTTGCCTCGACAGAAACTCCCAATTTTGAGGATGTATTTAGGGCAGCTACATTTTTTTAATTTAGGTGTTTTTTGTATTTTTCTATATGACCATTATTTTTTTACCATTGGTTTTACTTTTTTGTGAACTTCCTTTTAGTGATAAAAATGTAAAATAAAGAGGATAACATGGAGTAATTTTTTGATGCAAAAACAGGCCCAAGATAATTAAATAACAACCAAACAACTTCACTAAACCCCCAATGCATTATGCCAAAGTAGAAACATCTCGTAGAAGTAGAAATGTCCTGAATTTCTGCAACATTTGAGGAAATGAAAACTCTCAACTGCATTCATTCCTAGTCATAAGGCACTCTGTGGTAAAGTGTAACCATCAGCTCTTCATATGTATTAGTAATGCCATTATTTCTAACACCTTCATTCAGAAAGACCCCATATGCTATATACTCAGAATTTCATAATTATTCTGGAAAACTCACCTGCTCCAAAGACAATTAAACATTCCGAAAGCCTTTTGCATCATATCACTTAGGCTGATTTATAAAAACTGTAGTTTAGCTAAAAAAAAAAAAAAAGGATCACCCATGGCTATCAATGTTCAAAGGGATATTGTGACTGAGGGCAATGAGTGACAAACCTAATTATACTTTACCCAGGTTTCCATTAGGAAGGCCGTTTTATTAAACTTCCTCTGGACATTGGATGACAGTCTGACGATATTATGTTTTTGCAGTAACTGCAGACAGAGTTGGCTAAAGCTCACTTAATGAAACACTATTTGGCTAGGTTAGAAGACTTTATACACTTGCTCCTGTTTTCTGTTTGGCTAGCCAGTGCCAGAGATATCTTCATAGTGCATACACAACTGTGCTCTGTAGGTAGCCATTCATGTTTATGGATGTGTAAGATTAAAATTATGGGAACCACCGTTACTCACTTGTATTGGCAGGTGTAAACTCTAAAGCTGTACCCTTGCCTCATTATTTAGTGTGTCAGGCAAAGAACAAATATAAAGATGGTTGTTCGAGGGGAGCGATTGGTTAAATAGCAAATACAGGACAAGACTTGCAGTCCCAAAATCTGCACCTTCGAAAACAACACAGGAGAGAAAGTTAACTATATTTCTATCCTAACAGGGTTTCTCCCATGCTGGCCATGTGCCCCTAGATAACTACATGCATGACCTAATCATTAGAAATGTTTTTGTCCAGTTTCAGGCATAAAAAATACTTAAACAGCTTGACCTTTTGCTTAACATGACCTTTAATGTGTTTGCAAGTTGAGGAAGGAAGATTGTGAATAAGAAGGCACAACATTCCAATGATCTTGGATTATCCTATGAGAAACAACAGTGAAAACAAGGTTGTTATGACTGCCCATTTGATCAACGGGCAAGCAGCATCTGCTCATCGTTCTATCTGTGACCAGCTTTACTCCACTTTTCCTAAAATGGACTGAGTATGTTGCTTACTGTTTCTCATTAGTATGCTTTCACTATCACATTTGAAAATGCTTATGTAGGAAAATTCTTATGTGTGCAAATAGTTATTTAAGTTCTGCTGGGCTGAGGGAGAACATTGAACTGCATTGTGCACATAGTTTTGAGGATAGTATGCTTGTCCTGCAGCAAAAAGTCTGATTGGAATCACAACTCAGGTCATTGTCTTCCTTAGCCCAAAAAAGTATAATTTGGATGACACTAAAAAAAAATTGTGGCATCAAACAGTAAGGTATAGACTAGGACAACCTTAAGCACACTTGAACATAAATACTATGTTCTGGCCCAACTGGTCCAGAGAAGGGAAAGCACTGGTACTATCAAATATTTTACACAACCCTGCTGGGTTGTTTGCATTAATGACCATTAGACACCAGCAGATTCCCACCCAACTAAGGATGAAAACATTGGCCCAGCCACCACATTGTGTTTAATAAACACAAGCTGGGTGGGGTGCATACCCCAGCCTGCCATGGGTTAGTTGCTGACTGAGGATGCAGCAAAGGGACTTTGTAGTCCAGCCAAGAAAATGAAACAGAAGGCAGATGTCATTGATGTATGATACCTGACTGCTTTTGCTAGTAATATGGCTGGCATTCTGCACTTCTTAAGAAAGGTGGACATTATACCAGATTAAAAACAAAATGATTTTTGATTTTGTGGCTTGCCAGTGGTACCTAAGATTAACCTCCTTAGCGGTATTCCCGAGTCGTGCTCGGGGTGAACTTTTCAAGAGCGGTATCCCCGACCCAGACTTGGGATTGCATTGCAGCATACAGGGGGGAGTTACTTACCTTGTCCCTGGATCCTGTGATGTGTCCCCGCTGTGTGTGCGGGCTCCTCCGCTGTGTCTGCTCGCTCGATTCACAGTGCCAAGCTCCATTCCCTGCGATGTTACGACGCACAGGGACAGAGTTTGGCGCCGAATACAAAAAGTGAAACACACACTACACATACAGTACTGTATCAAATAATTACACACCCCCTTTGTCCCTAGTGGTCTGCCCAGTGTCCAGCTTTCAGTTTTCATATAATAAAAACTGTTCTTTCTGCCTGGAAACTGGAGATTGTCCATAGCAACCAAAAAGTGTCCCTTTACATAAAAAGTGCTTTTAGAGCAGCTAGAAAACAGCAATAATAAATTAGAATTGCAGAAATGAGTGATAGAGATTTGTGGGGAAATTCGTCATCAAACAATAAAAATAATGACAGCGACAATTTTGCAACTGAGCAAATTTCAGTGTTTTTTATTTGATTACATTATTGAATAATTTTTATTATAATTACATTATTATTTGTTATAATTATTTATAGTTATTTATTATATTATAATTTATGATTTTGTGTTTCAAACTTTATCATACCCGGGATGTCTACTTGGACAGATTTAAATGAGTTATACCTAAGAATTACAGGCCTACAATATAAAATGCAAAATTTCCATGCAAAATAATTGTACCGCTTTCAGCACCTAAAACCAGAAGGAATCATACCGCCAGGGAGGTTAAGAAGTGTGGGATTTCAAAATAACAAACATACATACTCATCTAGGTGGATACAGTATAGTCCTATACTGCAGTTGTTCTCGGCTGCCTCTACACAGAGAACTGAGTGATCAAATACCATTGAGCAGAGAGCCGGTAACTATCAGTGGAGCGCTGTGCTGTTGAGGGGCAGGAACAACTGGTTAGGGCTCTCAGTAGCGCCCTGAGATGCCGAGCCAGATGCTGCCCAGGCATCTTGTTGGATCCCAACATAAAAGTTGGGATCCCTCCAGAGCCTGGACTAGCTGGATGACCTCAGCCCACCGTGGACTTTACCCTGCTGTTGGCTGAATCTGGGTCATAGGAGTGCAGAACTAAATGCACTCCAGTGACCCACAGCCACAGGGGTGGGGCCAAAAATAGCTTTGACTCTACTTCTCCTTGAAACAAATTGTGAATATGGAAAGTGGTGTACAGTATTTGTAAGATCATTGCCCTTGGACCACTAAGGACTTAGAACAGCATTTATATACTTAGAAAGCTGTAAGCTCCTAGAAGGCAAAGGTGGATGTGAATGCACACTGTAAAACTCTGTATATGCTGCTGCTATGTAAATATAGAAAACCAAGAAAAAATACATATAACTTTGTATAATGTGAAACATACAGCTACTATCAAAATAACAGTTTATTATGTGGATACATCATTATTTTTGTACAGAACAAATTAATTATAGTCGGTTGATCATTAAATGTATTCCACTATTTTACACTAGCGGTTTTTAAAGTTTTATAAATACTGGAGAAAACATAATTTTGTAGAGACTGAATTAACAATAGCTGTGTTATCAAAGTAGCAAGCGGCAATTACAGCAGTTAACCCACTGGAGAAAGGTTATGATGTAGATTTTTTTTCTACATAATTTACATATGTAAATGTACTAGTAACAAAAAAAACAACACAGATTTACATGACTATACTTTACCTTATCTTACCTCACTTTTTTTTTTTTTTTAAATAGTCATATTTATTTTGGATAATTTGCATTAGTCCTTGTCCCAAAGCACTTGGTCTGAACTCCAGCTAAAAACTATTTTTGGCAAAAAATCTCTTAGTATCACATATGTGGCAACAAAGAGCGTTAACCTGTGGGAACCATGCCCAAAATATATTGCTATGATGGTATTTGACAACTTTTAGAATTTCTAAATTTACCCCTTAGGTTTCTCCTCTATGCTAGAGGAATTGTGAAGCTACAGGCATGCTATTCCACATGCTCCTTCTCCAAATGAAGCGATAAAAGTTACCAACACATATGCCACATATGAAATACTATTAGGCAAGTATCAAGTGACTAATTCCCATTGGAAGCCGTGGACTTAGTGGTAGAGGATAAACTCCACTGATCAGTAATTTAGCTCAGATATTAAGCTAAGAGATCACATTTTTAGACTGTTTAGTTGTATCTTACCTTCTCATGTTTATTCTTAAAATATGTTTATCCATGTTACCTAAGGAGATTTACATTTATGACCCTAAGGCTGGTTCCACCCTGTTTGCTGTTACAGCATACTGAATGTATGTATGTGTTCTAATATATTCTCCATACATGATTACTGTTACCTCATTGATGTCTCATTTTGGACTATGTACTATTTTATACCTTAACCTCCCTGGCGGTATGATTATTTCAGATTTTAGGTGCTGAAAGCGGTACCATTATTTTGCATGGAAATTTGGCGTTTTACATTGTAGGCCTATAATTCTTCGCAATAACTCACTTAAATTTGTCCAAACAGGAGTCTACTAGACATCCCGGGCATAATAAAATTTGAAAAACAAAATCATAAATTATAATATAATAAATAACTATAAATAATTATTACAATTAATAATATAATTATAATAAAAATTATTCAATAATGTAATCAAATCAAAAACACTGAAATATGAGCAGTTGCAGAATTGTCGCTGTCATTACTTTTATTTTTTGATGACGAATTTCCCCACAAATCGCTATCGCTCAATTCTGTAAGTGATTATCATTTATTATCGCTGTTTTCTAGCTGCTCTAAAACCACTTTTGACATAAAGGGACACTTTTGGTTGCTATGGACAATCTCCAGTTTGCAGGCAGAAAGAACTATTTTTATTATACAAAAGAACTTGTGGGGCACTGGGCAGACCACTTGGGACAAGGCGGGTGTGTATTTTTTACATACAGTACTGTAATCTGTAAGATTACAGTATACTGTATGTAATGGGTTTATTAACTTTTTTGAATTTGGCGCCGATCTCTGCCCCGTGTGTCGTAACGTCGCAGGGAACAGAGATTGGCGGCACACAGGGACACTGTGTGAATCGAGCGAGGACGCCGCTGGCTCACACAGTGGGGAGGCATCGCAGGATCCAGGGACAAGGTAAGTAATTCCCTGCCTGTGGATGCTGCGAGGCGATCCCGAGTCTGGCTCGGGGTTACCGCTTTTGGTTCTGAAATTCTACCACAAGCCAGACTCGGGAATACTGCCAGGGGGGAACTATTGAAATAAGAAACTATTTTTCGGCATTTGATTCGGCATAAATTACTAGTTATGAGTGAGTGAGGAGTAAGTGAGGAACCTATATAGCGCAGCACATGCAAACTAAATCGTCTGTGTTTTGTAAATTGTTTACTTTCATTTAGCTTGAGCACTAAGACTCTCAGCTCTGGCTGGAGTACAATGACCAAACGCTCCTTTAGAACAGTGGCTGCTGGTACTCAAAAATTCTGAAAAAAACATCAATTGCAGCCACTGTGCCATCAAACGCTGCCACTGTGCCATCTAATGCAGCCACTGTGCCCATCAAACCCAGCCACTGTGCCCATCAATTTCTGCCACTGTGCCCATCAAATGCTGCCACTGTGCCATCAAATGCTGCCACTGTGTCCATCAAATGCTGCCACTGTGTCCATCAAATGCTGCCACTGTGCCCATCAAATGCAGCCACTGTGCTATCGAATGTTGTCACTGTGCCCCACCGCCCGCTCGCCGTCTGTCCAGCACTTACCCTGTCTCAGTGGGGCAGCGGGTGATGGCGAGCGGTGTCCTCCATGCTTCTGGCATTCGATCACAGCGACTGTCATTTCAGCAAATAAAAGAGGGGTAGAGAAAGGAAGCACCACCTAAGTGCAGTATTAAAGAGGTTCTTTTAATGAAACATTGTACAAAACACACTTACAAGAAGGTAAGGAAAGACGGCTCATCTGTAACATCCTGTAGTCCTCGTCCTGGATCCATGGGCTGCTTAGAAGTAAAGACAGCAGAATGTGTTGAGTCTTCAGGCTTGTACTGTGGCCATCAGGATGAGGCCTGTTCCAGCCTGATGGGTCACGTGACAGGTCACGTGGTTACTTCCGAGGAACACTTCCAGGAGGAGGGTCAGACAGGGAGGACAAAGGCTGATTGGGCTACTGAATCAGCCTTTGGCTACTGAATCAGGCCAATTGAAGGAGCAGTGGCTCCGAGCGCATAGCCCAATCAGCCTTTGTCCTCCCTGTCTGACCCTCCTCCTGGAAGTGTTCCTCGGAAGTAACCACGTGACCTGTCACAGGACCCGTGAGGCTGGAACAGGACTCATCCTGATGGCCACAGGACAAGCCTGAAGACTCAACACATTCTGCTATCTTTACTTCTAAGCAGCCCATGGATCCAGGACGAGGACTACAGGATGTTACAGATGAGCCTCCTTTCCTTACCTTCTTGTAAGTGTGTTTTGTACAATGTGTCATTAAAAGAACCTCTTTAATACTGCACTTAGGTGGCACTTCCTTTCTCTACCCCTCTTTTGTTTACCACAGAGTCAGCTCTCTGAGGACAGCAGCCGCCATTGAACAACCAAATCACCTGCATTTTTAACCATTGAACTGCCTGTTACTATTACTTCTAATGGACTAATCACCATACCCCTACCATACATGTACTTTGTATCTGCGCTAACAGTTACCTTTCCTATTGTTTCAGCAAATAAGGTGACGGGTAACAAACCGGAGCACCTGATTGGTGGAGAGGCAGTTCAATGTTAGGAAAGGGAATATAAATTTGCTTTTCTAACACACCTGGGTGCACTACGAGCGGCAAGCCCTTTTTGACACCTATTACAGCCCCCGCGACTGTAATTCAAGTGCCCAGAAAGGATGCACTTATGGACACACCGCCTCTGCTTTGGAACCTCATCTATTAAGATATCATGCAAAAATACAAAAGGAACTTAGGTACTAGCTATGACTAAGCACTGAAGCTACAGTGCGAAACGTTAGCTTTTCGTTTCAGTTTTGCTGTGGCATGTCTATTTTTGTGATTCATTTTAATTAAAGGAACGTTTTTTGGAGTGCGGCTGTCCAAGTTCCTTTTGCATTTTTGAATTTCCATTGCATTGCCGGCACCCAAGGTTTGGATCCAGGGAAGGAGTTTTCTGATTGCTATTGAGCGGTATTTTCTCTCTCTATTAAGATAACATCTTGTATTCTTTTCACAGACTGCAAGGTGTTTTGTGATTGAAGTAGGCAAATATGAAGATCAAACAAGAAAACATTACAACACATTTTCTTAAAGTGGTTGTAAACCCTGTTACACCACTTTTACCTACAGGTAAGCCTATATAAAGGCTTACCTGTAGGTACCGTGAATATCTCCTAAACTTGCACGCTTGTGCCATTTCTTCTGGAGCCGTGCCGTGACCGACAGCTCCCATGAGTGAAGTCATCGCGACTCTGGTCAGTCACAGCGCCACAGCCAGCGAACCCGGAAATAACTCCCGGAGACATTTTGCGGTCACAGCAGTGTGCCGGGACTGCTGCAACAGCTTTGATCTAAGGTAAGTATTTTAAAATGAGTTAGTATGTGATGCATACTGCTCATTATGCCTTTGTCTTGCAGTTTTTTTTTTTTTTATGAGTTTACAACAACTTAAAAGTGGATGTAAACCGTCCATGTTAAAAGAAAAAAACCTGCAAGGCAATAGTATAATGTGCTAGCATGTATCGCATGCATGTTTCCCATCTGCCTTCTGAGTCTGAAAGCTCTGGCTGTGTGATCGGCCAGAGCCGCCGTTTCCAGCGATGTCCTGCATGCACTCTGAATATCTCCTAAACTGTGCAAGTTTAGGAGATATTCACAGTACCTACAGGCAAGTCTTAGTATAGGCTTACCTGTAGATGCAAGTGATAGTATAGAGTTTACTACCACTTTAATGGTCAAGGTTTACAGCAAGCAACACGCTATGATCTGTGTACTGCTTCTGGAACTGTATGAGCTAAATTAAAGTAAAGGTTTTCCCAAGCTTAGCAGCAGGCATACATGTCACACATGATCATTTATTTTTACAGTGCAAATTTCCCAACATATTTTTTGGCCAGAGTTCAGCTTAATAATAATGACTGTAGTTTTAAAACACATTAGCTCTGTCATTATATATTGGGACATAAAACAACTTTGTATAACCTCTTGCCTCTGTATTTTTTTCTGTTCTTTGTTAGCTTAGTCTTGTTTATGCCTAGGCTGAGTATAAAAAATGAATTTCTTTACAAAAAAAGATCAACATTGACCAACAGAACAGCATATAAATAACTAGCTTTGTAAATTAGTGCCAGGAGCCATAAATATCTTATTCTATAGTGCAACGCATTAATGTAATGACTGGTGAAAGGCAGCCCTGCATACATTTACACAAACCTTGCTTGCCTCCTATATACCATGTGATTCTAGACTTCCAACAGTGAAAAACACAAAAGCAGAGTGGACATTTATAATGCTGCTTGAAGTCTTCCTTATTCTCAGCACTGGTCTGAGGCATATGGTTCTCTATGCTATTAAAGTGGAACTGCGGGGGAGTTGCAGACGGTCTAGAGGCCTTACAATATAACAAATCTAACACACTCTTTCCCACATATGCTTTATTGCAGAAGATTTGGAATAAGGTCAGGATGCTCCAGGGAGTGAACGTAGCCCTATTTCTGATAATCACTATTACCAGGAAATAGCGAAATTACCATATAGTTTGAAATGGAAACTGTATGGTGTGTCACTCTCGACTCCCGTATTTAAGAATGGCAGATTGAGATCCTTCCCAGAGCTTAGGGAGGCCTATCAACTTCCGACTTCTATGCACTTTTATTACATGCAACTCAAACATGCAGTTGATGCTCAGGGGGGGGGGGGGGTCGGATATCTGAACCTTGGACTCTACATCAGTTTTTAACTATCTGTTTGAAGGCAGTGTCCCAGTGGGAACAGGAAGTTAGGGGAATTTGAAGATGAGCAGTGGGAGGAAGCCTTGCAGGCAGTCCCCCTGTGTTCGCTGAATGTGGCACAAAGACTGTCACAACTCTATATAATCCTTAGGGTACCCTACACACCGGCTAGTCTGGCCCGTATGGGGGGTGAGTACAGATTCTACCTGCATTAGATGCTGCAGAGATCATGGGGATCTCATCCATCTTTTATGGCAGTGCCCTAACTGCACTTATATTGGAAGAAAGCTAAAGGGGCTTTTCAGGTCCAGATACCCTTAGACCCTAATCCGTGCTTGCTGGAGATAATAGATGGCCTCCCAAAAGAGGATATCCCTAAGCAGGCTATTGGTTGAGCGCTGTAACAGGCTTGTAAGTTGATTCTAAGACACTGGAAGTCCAATGACCCTCCAACAGTACAGGAATGGATTACACAAATGGGGGTCACTCTCCGTTTTGAAAAACGTATATATCACCATAGGGAGACACGTACCAAATACGATAAACTTTGGGCCCCTTGGTTGGATGTCCCTATTATGTGAAAGATTATGTTACACCGAGTAAATAGATAACCAACATGTCACGCTTAAATTATGCGCACACTCATGGAATGGCGCCAAACTTCGGTACTTAAAAATCTCCATAGGCAACGCTTTATTTATTTTTTACAGGTTACAGTTTAGATTTACAGAGGAGATCTAGTGCTAGATTCGTTGCTGGCACTCTAACACACGCGGCGATACCTCACTTATGTGGTTTAAACGGCGTTTACATATGTCGGCGGGACTTGCGTGTGCGTTCGCGTCTGCACGCGAGCTATCGGGGACAGGGGCGTTTTAATTTTTTTTTTATCTTTTATTTATTTTTTTGACTTATTTTTTATTTATTTTTACACTTTTTTTCATTTTTTTTTTCCACTTTTATTCCTATTACAAGGAATGTAAACATCCCTTGTAATAGGAAATGTGTGTGACAGGTCCTCTTTATGGAGAGATGTGGGGTCAATAAGACCTCACATCTCTCCTCCAGGCTGGAAACCATGAGATCGGTGAAAAAAATTCACAATCTCATGAATGGGGGCTTACAGCCGCAATTTGCGGCTTTGTTTACTTACGGGGACCCGGGCGTGACGTCATCAGATCGCGCCCGGGTCCTCCGACGGTCATAGAGATGACTGGTGACCATCTGGTCACCAGTCATCTCTATGCTTCCTGCCGCCGCCGACGATTCGTTCTCCGGGCCCCCGAAGGCACAGGTAAGCCCGGAGAAGCACTGGATGGCGGCGGGAGGGGGGGGATGTCCCCTCCCGCGGCCTGTAAGAACGATCAAGCGGTGGAACCGCCGCTATGATCGTTCTTACATTGTGCAGAATCGTCGGCTGAAGAAGAGGATATCTGGATGATGCCTCTGGCTGCAGGCATCATCCAGATATTCGCCTGCAATGCCCAGGCCGTCAATTGACGGCCACTTAGGATGGTAAATCCCATCCCAGGCCGTCAATTTTCTATGGCTGGGTATTGAAGTGGTTAAAGCCCATACATGTCATACTGATCTAATTGTATATGTATGTTAGTTACCTGCTTGTATTGGTTCTGTACCCTGCAGATTATATGTACTGCTTATGCTCTGGAACTGGAACTATTTTTCTTATGTTTAATAAAACTTGTGTTTGAGAAGAAAAGGGAGAACTTCACTCTCCCAATCAACATTGATTATTTTTAATGCTCACACTGCTAGCATTCGTAAACAGATAGCAAATTATATCATATTTACTTGTGTTTTACATTTCTTCAGTTACTTCCTGTTTTTCTGCCTGTGCAAATTATGTCATACATCCCAGAAGTCTCTGGGTGGGGTGGGGGGGGGGGGGTTCGCAGCTAAGCACACTTTCCTGCATGCGTGCCTGGGCTAAGGGCAGATTGATTCCAGGAATGCTACATGAATAATTTGCCCTTACTCAAGATCACTATGGCTAGAAGTGATTTTTCATCAAAATAAAGCATGGAGACATGTATGGGTGGAGGAATTTGCTTTAAATATAAAAAATTAATTAAATAGAGTTTTTGGTTTGTGGGGGTCATATACAGTGAAGATCCACTTTAAGGGCAAACTGCAGACAAGCTGAATAGAAACAAGCATAGCATTTGCATAGCTTGAACCTGTGATGACTTCTTTCAGAGAATCAGGCAGGAAATGATAGAGGTAGGATCTAGAAAAGATAGAGACCTTAGACTATAAGCATCTTGAGGGCAGAGACTGATGTAAATGTACAGACTTGGCTCCATTTTAGGCACAAGCTAGCCCACAGCATTTTTGTGGTCTGAGATGGCATGCTGGCGAATACCCACACAAACCTATTGAGCACATACATGCCCAATGTACACAGTATCCTAGTAACTATCAATCTCACGAAATTTAGGGAAATAAGAAAACATGGCTGCACATCCAGAGGTTCCAGTGCCTTTAGTAAATCACCATAATAACACCAGGGACACAAGCATACAGTCATGTATTTACTGTACGTGACTGTGTGCTGGTGTCCCTGGTGTTATTATGCCGATTTAATAAAGGCATTGGAACCTCTGGATGTTCAACCATTTCTTCTTATCTCAGGATTCTAGGGAGGTGGGCCGGGGCTGGCACTCCTAGTTAGGTTCCATTCGGACTCTCGGACTCTCTATACTCACCTGGAACAGCGGGTTCTTTTCTCTTTGACCACGTAATTTAGGCATTGACTTTCTCCATCGGATACATGTAGCTTCCAAGATTGATAGGTTATACTATTGTTCTTGACCTGCTTGATCTTAATGGATGATGTAGCAGAAAATGTGTGACATCCCAGAAATGACAATACAGAGAGATGCAGAAGCCACATGTCCAAAGATTAAAATGAAACTCAGAGCATGGTCGTGCCATCATTGTGCATTCTGTAGCTAAGAAGCCCATATTTAAATTTCTGTTGCCTATTGTTTCCTGTACAATAGTGATATGTCATGCTCCATAGCAGCTGCTCTATACCTGTATGACTACCTACAGGCAGACAAAAGCACAATTTGTGTTTCTGCATTACGTCCATTTCAGCAGAACACAGATTTATTGTTCAGCATCAATGTTCTGCTTTGTGCAATAACACGTGTATTTGCATAATTCAATCTGTACATGATCATATTTACAAAACAAATGAAGGCATATTTAACAGCCGTAGGTTTGGTAATATTTATATGTAAATAATAAGTATACAATGTAACTATTCAAACGGCTTATAAGGTTATATTTCTTCTCCAAACTAATCAGTATCTCAGTAACTTGATCTGTGTATTATTCACCAGGATTATTAATGATCATAAAGCTGTCCAAGAGAATTTTGGAGGGAAAGTTGCAGAGCTGGAAGGAATGTTTGCTCCCTGTGCTTCACTTCAGAAGTAAATGTAGCAGAAATGTTCATTTACTTCCAATTTCTTTACTTTTTACCTGTCATTTCCAGCATCCTCCTTGCCATTATGTATCTCCTCTGCCTCTACTTGGCATGTATCAAAGAGCTTTAGGAAGCAGTAGATCACATTGCAATGTCACACTTGGTTTGCGACTGGATGAGTAAAACGGAAACTAAAAATGAGCACATGTCTTCTTTTGACATTATCCCATATTCTTTCTGATCTGAGGCATACAAATTCTTCAGCAAACCAGTACAATCATTTTAGAATTACAAGGCTAATATCCGTGCTAAGTCATTTGTATTTTTCATTAGCTTATTCCATATAAATTGCTATCTAACAGAGTTTAATAGCAATTAACACAAAACATGCATACATTTTAATATTCTTTTCTCTAATAGCTATGAACATGTGGGCTTTTAATGAAATTTCCTTTGCTGGGTTCCCTTATTAACCACTTGCTGACTGCCGCACGACTCAGGGCCAATCCTAGGCAGGGTGCACAGGGTGCATTGCACCCAGGCGCCTGCAGAGGTGGTGGCACGGAACATCCAACAGACCCTCTGAAAGAAGCCCTCTCTGTGTCCATCACAGAGGCCCTTCTCCAGGTCCCAATAAAGTACTTTGCTTCTCTTCCTGTATTTAATTTATTGTTAAGAGATTGTGTAAGGATCCCATGGTAATGAAGACTTTGTGGGGGAGCATCTCTGTGCTTGAGTCATTGCCATAGAAACATGTGTAAAGGGGAGGAGTTAGTAAAATGACAACGCCCATGTGGGGACACCAGAAATATTTCTGCAACCAGACATCTGTGACCCTAGGATCGGCCCTGGCACGACTATTTACGTCGACAGAATGGCACGGGCAGACAGATTACAGGCAGACAGGTACATCCATTTAAATCTGAGTGCGGGCGCGGTTCCGCGAATTCGATGTTCCCGGGAGTCCCGCGATTGCAGTCGGCAAGGGCGGAACAGGGGAATGCCTTTGTAAACAAGGCATTCCCCTGTTCTGCCTAGTGACACTGTCACTGATGACCGTTCCCCCGTGATAGGGAATGGTCATCAGTAACATGTCACATGTAGCCATGCCCCTAACAGTACGAATCCTTTCCTAGGGAACACTTAACCCTTGCAGCGCCACCTAGTGGTTAACCCCTTCACTGCCGGTGTCATTTTTACAGTAATCAGTGCATTTTTATAGCACTGATCGCTGTAAAAATGACAATGGTCCCAAAATGGTGTCAAAAGTGTCCGATTAGTCCGCCATAATGTCGCAGTCCCGATAAAAATTGCTGATCGCTGTAATAACTAGTAATAAAAAAATATTAATAAAAATGCCATAAAACAGTCCCCTATTTTGTAGAAGCTATAACTTTTGTCCAAACCAATCAATAAACACTTATTCTGATTTTTGGGGATATTTATTATCGCAAAAAGTAAAAAATAATGATTTTTTTTCAAAATTGTCGCTCATTTTTTGTTAATAGCGCAAAAAATAAGTGATCAAATACCAACAAAAGAAAGCTCTATTTGTGGGGAAAAAAAGGACCTTTTTTTTTTTGGGGGAGCCACGTTGCACGACCGCGCAATTGTCAGTTAAAGCATTGCAGTGCCGAATCGCAAAAAGTGGCCTGGTCTTTCACCACCAAAATGGTCCGGGGCTGAAGTGGTTAAAGAGAGACTGTTACAAATGCAGCAACCTCCTAGGACAGTAACGGCAAATACAGCTTTATTTTGATAGTATTTGATCACTACTGGGATTTTTGTATTTTGCGATATAAATGAAAATGTTTGAAAAAAACAAAACAATATTTATTTTAACTTCTTGCTATAAAACACACTGTACTCAATAAAACAAGAATGAAAAAAGTATTTGTTTCATATATTTTGGCCAAAATTTATTCTGCTACATGTTTTTGGTAAAAATTCCAATAAGTGTAAATTAATTGGCTTACATGAAAGTTATAGCATCTACAAATTATGATACTGTATATATATATATACAGTGCGGAAAATAAGTATTTGAACACCCTGCTATTTTGCAAGTTCTCCCACTTGGAAATCATGGAGGGGTCTGAAATTGTTATCGTAGGTGCATGTCCACTGTGAGAGACATAATCAACAAAAAAAAATCCAGAAATCACAATGTATGATTTTTTAAACTATTTATTTGTATGATACAGCTGCAAATAAGTATTTGAACACCTGAGAAAATCAATGTTAATATTTGGTACAGTAGCCTTTGTTTGCAATTACAGAGGTCAAGCGTTTCTTGTAGTTTTTCACCAGGTTTGCACACACTGGAGGGATTTTGGCCCACTCCTCCACACAGATCTTCTCTAGATCAGTCAGGTTTCT
The DNA here is from genome assembly GCA_029574335.1 of Rana kukunoris. Classification (NCBI taxonomy): domain Eukaryota; kingdom Metazoa; phylum Chordata; class Amphibia; order Anura; family Ranidae; genus Rana; species Rana kukunoris. The sequence continues at coordinate 261,693,343 of CM056052.1, read as the reverse complement.
GGGCTGTCGCTGAGAAACACGGAGTTTGAGCTCCCTCCAAAGATTCTTTATTGGGTTTAGGTCTGGAGACTGGCTAGGCCACGCCAGAACCTTGATATGCTTCTTACAGAGCCACTCCTTGGTTATCCTGGCTGTGTGCTTCGGGTCATTGTCATGTTGGAAGACCCAGCCTCGACCCATCTTCAAAGCTCTAACTGAGGGAAGGAGGTTGTTGCCCAAAATCTCGCAATACATGGCCCCGGTCATCCTCTCCTTAATACAGTGCAGTCGCCCTGTCCCATGTGCAGAAAACCCCCCCCAAAGCATGATGCTACCACCCTCATGCTTCACAGTAGGGATGGTGTTCTTGGGATGGCACTCATCATTCTTCTTCCTCCAAACACGGTTAGTGGAATTATGACCAAAAAGTTCTATTTTGGTCTCATCTGACCACATGACTTTCTCCCATGACTCCTCTGGATCATCCAAATGGTCATTGGCAAACTTAAGACGGGCCTTGACATGTGCTGGTTTAAGCAGGGGAACCTTCCGTGCCATGCATGATTTCAAACCATGAAGTCTTAGTGTATTACCAACAGTAACCTTGGAAACGGTGGTCCCAGCTCTTTTCAGGTCATTGACCAGCTCCTCCCGTGTAGTCCTGGGCTGATTTCTCACCTTTCTTAGGATCATTGAGACCCCACGAGGTGAGATTTTGCATGGAGCCCCAGTCCGAGGGAGATTGACAGTCATGTTTTGCTATTTCCATTTTCTAATGATTGCTCCAACAGTGGACCTTTTTTCACCAAGCTGCTTGGCAATTCCCCCTGTAGCCCTTTCCAGCCTTGTGGGGGTGTACAATTTTGTCTCTAGTGTCTTTGGACAGCTCTTTGGTCTTGGCCATGTTAGTAGTTGGATTCTTACTGATTGTATGGGGTGGACAGGTGTCTTTATGCAGCTAATGACCTCAAACACGTGCATCTAATTTAGGATAATAAATGGAGTGGAGGTGGACATTTTAAAGGCAGACTAACAGGTATTTGAGGGTCAGAATTCTATCTGATAGACAGGTGTTCAAATACTTCTTTGCAGCTGTATCATACAAATAAATAGTTAAAAATTTATAAATTGTGATTTCTGAATTATTATTTTTTGATTATGTCTCTCACAGTGGACATGCACCTACGATGACAATTTCAGACCCCTCCATGATTTCCAAGTGGGAGAACTTGCAAAATAGCAGGGTGTTCAAATACTTATTTTCTGCACTGTATATATATATATATTTATAAATGTATATATATATATATATATATATATATATATATATATATATATATTTGTATTTATTTTTGTTTATACTGCAAATGGTGGTGATCAGGTGGTGATCAGTGACTTATAATGATACTGCAATAGTGTGGCAGACAAGCTGACACTAACCATGCTCTAGGGGAACTGATTACCTGTCACTGACACCAGTGACACTAATGCAGTGGTCATTGCTAATATTATGCACTGTCACTGTACTATTGACACTGGCTGATAAGGGGTTAACATCTAGGGTAATCAAGGGGTTTAATGTGTGCCTAACACAGTATCCTGAGTGTACTGTAATTACTGAGCAATGTGCCGGTTTTTACTTCCTGCTTTGCAGGGAGGAGGAAAAAAAAACGCACATTGCTGCTGACAGTGGAGAGCCCTGTGTTGTTTACCAACACAAGGCTCTCCTCTATAATTTACTCAGCAATCGATAGGTTCTGGACATTAATCATTGGCCCGGGACCTACTGGTGATCAGCTCATGCTGTAGGGAATGGTGGGCATGCGCTCTCACGCCCCCCACCCAGAGCTACAAAATCACATACATGTACATGATCTAGCACTGCAGAGCCGGCCTGCCACAGTATAAGTGCAGTGGGTGGTCCTGAAGCAGAGGATCTAAGCTTTCAAAGCCATGCCCAAAAAAGGAAGGCAGAAAACAAGGTTATTTTGGTCAAAGCTTAACTAAACAAGCTGAAGTTAGAAGCTGAGCTGCACCAGATTTAGCACTCTCCAGTTTTAATAAATCAACCCCATTGTTCTGTACTATGCCTCTGGGGGAAGCAGCCATGTTGGTAGTGGCAGGCCTTTGCTTCCCCTTTTCGAAGCCTCCAAGCAAAGGTACAGTGAGCAGCACAACAGTGAAATCAGCACATTTTACTCCTGAGACTAGCAGTCAGAAGCAGCAGTGCCTTAGATCTCACACAGCAGATATAAAGTGTGAGGCTGCAAGCACATTAGAGTTTTAGTTAAAATGCACATATTTCAGAGTACTGTTTAGGTACAATTAACATTTCTCAGCACTCTATAGCAGGGGGTCTCCAAACTTTTCAAACAAAGGGCCACTTTATTGCCCTTCAGACTTTAGGAGGGCCAGATTGTGGCCAGCAGGAGAAGAAAATGTCACAGGCCCGGCATCAGTGAGAACAAATATGGCCTCAGGGTTGGTGGTCAATAGGAGGAGGAGTTTTCTCCCTATTAGTAGGAGTAATGGTATCCCATCATTGGTATTGGTGGATAATAGTGTGCCCCATTGTTGGTGTCAGTGTGAGGAATAGTGCCTCATATCAGTGGGAGGAATTGTGCCCCAAGGGCCAGATAAAAACTAGCAAAAATCTGGCCCTCGGGCCGCAGTTTGGAGACCCCTGCTCTATAGCATTGCAAATCTTCACTTTTGTTCAAGTTTTATTCCATTTTAAGCTTCCTTAACACTAATAACATATTAATTCCCCCTAAATGTTTTTAATAAACCAAATCTTATGGAACTACTTCATTATACAAGGCAGAGAGCATGAACTCGCAGTATCTGTCAAAAATCCAAATATAAAATGATTTCACTTTCAGATCAGGCCAAGTGCTAGACATATTTGGATAATACAGGCTGTGCTTATTTACTGAGGGTCCATGACAACTTTAATTGACATTATAGAGCCATTTATTTTATTGCCAAGAAACTGCTCTAGAATTATTCAATTACTAAATAAAGACTGTAGCTTAGTATTGCAACCCTAGTCAACTAAAACAAACTAGTCTGCCTGATAACATAAACAGAAAGCTGAAAAGCAGAAAGGCCGAATGTGAGAACACAGGCAGGATGGAGATCATTTACAGGAAACTAACAAGTGTTTTTATACATGTTAATGTGTATTCTTAAAAAGTAACTTCACTTTTATTATGATTTATGTATATTACAGAGGCTAAAGGGAAAGTTCACTTTTTAAAAAATATATAAATAAATGCACATTTTTGCAGGTAAAAAAAATATGCATTTATTATTTTTTGTTGCAGAAGCCTGAAAAGCATTTCCCCAGCGATCAGCAGATTGCTGATGCCATGTCAGTGCAACAGCTTACACATACATCCCGTGCAGGTAAGGCAATACTCCCTGACATACAGGAACATTTAATGAACTACCACATTGCTCCATAGCACCATGGTAGTTCAATGAGAATACAAGCCAACATCCACGGATGTCCGGGCTTATAATTCATTCACACTGAGCTGTGTGTCTGAATAACGCCATGTGGGCAGAGGTCAAACAATGGCAGCTAATACAGGGAACTTCCCCCGAATGGTTGTCACAGGGGGGGGGGTAAATTCTCCCTGAATAGCTGCCACATGGAGGGGGGTGGGCAGCGGATGGCGACTGCAGCACTGGAAACATGTTACATGTTCCAGCCTAAAATCGGGTGGAAACTGTATTGTGTTCCCAAAGGTGAACTTATCTTTTAACAAACTTTGTAGCAGAGTCCTATCTTTTGTTGCTTTTCAGAAACGTATAAATAAATATTTTTACTATGTTCTTTGAAGACTGATTCAGAATGAAGGGGCTAGTTCATTATAATCAGCTGGTGCATTTTCGGTGTTCTAATGAGGAAAGCTGCAGGGTCTGTATCCCTTAAAGCGATATTAAACACACACGGTTTTATTTACATTATCACTTCTATTTCTCTATGCAAATGATGACATTGTAATTATTTTAATTGAAAAAAAATCTAAATACATTTTTCCTAATCGATATACAGCTGTTACATGACTCAGATCTTTCCATGCCTGTATGCAGGGAAACATAAGCAGGAGGAGCTTCTAGTCCTCTGCTGTTAGTCACATGTTCAACATAAAAAAATGTCTTTGGAATAGAGAATAAAAACAAATACATTATATAAATTAACTGTTTTAAATTGGCATACACATACTGTATCTATTTGAAATCAAATCTTTATTATTTTGTGGAAAAAACATGGTGTGAGTGGATTTCTGCCAGTCACAGGCAGGTGTCACACCCCTCCAGCCTGTGTCTTAGAATAAGAGGGAGGTGAAACCTCCATTAATCAAGATGTAATATCCTACCCCCATTGTGTTTAGCTGATTAGTGGGCAAGCTCATATGTGTGACTCTACACTCGCATGGGCCACTCAGATGTGATAGGGAGGAAATGCTCAGCATAGAAACTCACTGAAAACTGAGCATGTGCAGAGTTGCTAAGACTGCTCTGCAAAATATTTAGCTGAATTGGGGATATGAAAAGGAGGTAGAGATAGAGAACAGCAGGATCAACCAGGTTTTTTGCAGAACACAGAAAAATCAGTGAGCTCAAAAAGCATGTAAAAAAAGGGGATTTAATGATAGTTTTTTTTATGATGTGAGTTTATTGACACTTTAATAAATAGTGGCCCCGAACATCCTCTTCTGGGTTCCTACGGCGGCTGTCTCGGCTCCTCTCCGCATCAGATAACCCCCTCAGGGAAGCGTTCTCCAAAGGAGGTTACCTTGCGGGCACGCTCCTGTTTCCAGCATTAGGCGTCCATAGCTGCCGAATGCAGGACTCGGCGCCCGCGTCATTGGTTTTATTTGACAGCAGCAGGAGACAATGGCTGTGTTACTGTCAATCTATCCAATCAATGAAGAGCCGAGAACCTGTGAAGAGAGCGACGGCGAAATTGTGCCCACGGAAATTTGGGCTCAGGTAAGTACAATGGGGGGGCTGGGCACTGCAAGGTGTTTTTTTTAACCCCTTCACTGCCAGTGTCATTTTCACAGTAATCAGTGCATTTTTACAGCACTGATCGCAAGATACAGATGGAAGGTGGAGTACACTTTAAACTTTTATTAGATATATGACAGTACTCGTGGTCTTCTATATGCTTGCTATCTTCCTGCCAAAATAATGTAGTTCCCCAAGGATGCCTCAAGCAGAGAATCTCATTTTTTTAAAGGCAGAAAACCTCTGCCATAAATCTAATGCTTTTCTGAGCCTTTTAAGTATTTTTGCAGCCACCCTAATGCACCTGAAATAAGCTGAGGCTTGTGATTCCTTGTTTTTTTGTCTGCAATACCTAAAGCTATATCTCTACTGACTTTTACAGGTACTAACATGAACTAGACACATTTCTTCTGTGTTTCCAGTGCAGGCCAGTCTTATATAAAATCAACAAGGAAAAAGTTTTGCTTTGACAGCTATTACCAGTCATGCTTGAAACATTATCGACCATAGCTAGTGCTTCCGATGAAAGGCTGAAATATTAATTTATGGTTTGCTAAAAGTAGAAGAAAATAAATAAATGAGGTGCGATTTGCGTATAGAGAGATACAAGTCCAATAAAAACAAGTTGCTGCTTCAGAGTCACAAAGGACATTAATTCTAACCACAGACTACATAAATGACAAGCAAACATTGTGGGAAAACAGTAGCAACTCCTCCAAATCACTAGAAACATTTGAGTCCTCAGGGCAAAGCAAACATTTGTTTTCAATCAGTGGCTCATTATGTACTCTGCTTGATGGAGAATCGTATTCATGCCATCAGTTCAACAGTTCTCAAAGTTTCCTTAACTTTCTACAGGTTACATCAGGCATTCTGTCGCTGCTTTATAGAACAAAGTCATTCTCATTACATTTACAGTTCAGACGTACAGTCTTGGCTGTGAGAAAGGCCAGTAATACACTGAAGGCCTCTGGCAGCCAAGAGGTAACATTAAGCATGCTTTTTTTTCACACATTCTAACACCATGACTACAGCAATTTTGCTTTGAGAAATCGCATTTACTAAAAGGAATTATTTGTTGAGGGATCACATTTACTAAATAATCACAAACAGGTGATCTACATTAGCATTGTACACCGACACTTAATCTTGTATTTTTTACTCAATATTGCCTGGTAGCTTCTGAAATTGGTGAAGTGATCTAACCATGCCTGCCAATGTTTTCAAATAATCACCCAACACTTTACTACTTAGCTCAAATACCAAAGGCCATCGTGCAGAAATGTCTTAAGCCCTATACACACGACCGGTTTTCTCGTCGCGAAACAGTCCGACGGGAATCCCGACGGGACAATAGAGAGCAGGATCTTTGTTTTTCCTGGGCAGTTTTCTCTGCGGGAAAACTGTAGGGGAGCATACACACGTCCGGTTTTCCCCTCAAGAGGCTGTAATGGCAGTTTTCCCAACGGGAAAACCAGTCGTGTGTATGAGGCTTTAGAGGTCCACATATTATTATATACCAATTATATATATATATAGTAAACAAGCAACTTTTTAAAATAAATTTTGACTTGACATAGAATCGATGTCTTGATATACAAGTAGCGTCATGTCACAACTGTGTGTAAAACAGAAGAGAGGCACCTCTAAGTGTAGCAATATGGTTACATTTAATGAAGGTACAACATTTAGCAACATATTGCTACACTTAGGCCGCGTACACACAATCGAACAAGTCTGCTGAAACTGGTCCGCGGACCAGTTCCAGCGGACGGATTCGATCGTGTGTATGGCCTAGCGGACAGGTTTCCAGCGGACATGCGCGGAAACATTTTGGTGATGTGGCGGCGTCAACGTCACCGCCACGTCACTGCGTTCTCTGTCCGAGGGGATTTTCGTCCAATGGTGTGTACACACCGCCGGACCAAAATCCTGCAGGAGACATGTCCGCGGACCGTTTTCATCGGACATGTCTCCTCGTGTGTACGGGGCCTTAGAGGCGCCTCTCTTCTCTTTACTACTCTGTAGCTCCTGCTGGATTTTGCTTCTAGCCCCCTTGTGGAGGCTTCCATTTGTGGATGGACATTTTATGGTTACACAACCTGGTCACATTGCTATAATCTTTTTATATGGACTATAAACTGAAGGACCTATGAATAAATGGTTGTGGAACGAATCATTTGAGTTTACAATATTTCTTATGGGGAGATTTGCTTTGATATACAAGTGCTTTGAATTACAAGCATGTTTCTGGAACAAATTATCCTTGCAATATAAGGTTTTACTGTACAAAGACAAATGTGAAGGTTTTTGTTGCCAATCCCCTAAAAGTGCTAATTGTTTGGCTGTCTCTTGTGGCTTTCCAGCCAAAGAAACTAGTATTTTCAAAAGGGAAGTCAGTAAAAGCAGGCTGGCTTCGCACTGCATTAATGTGCATTACCGCAACACACAGTGGCGCACTTTGCATGTATTAATGTGTCGCACTGACATTTTTTTTAATGGTTCCCCAATGCACTAAAGAAATGCAATGCATGGTAATTCACTACAGGGTGGTGTGGTGCACTGTTTCAGAAAACATAGTGCAGGTGCATTTTCTGGTTCAATGTGGTGCATTGCCATCAAAATCAAATGCATGAACTACCTTAAAGCTGTGCATGTTAAGATGTTTGCATTTCTGCACTGGACTAGAAAAGTCTGAATGGGGCCCTAGGTATTGACCCAGAACAAACGTTCAGGAAATGAAGACAATGAGGTGAAATCTCTCATCTGCATACTCATTTTGGGTCAGTAACTAGGAAGGTTCTGAAGTTTTTGTATTGGCATGACAGCAAGGCAGTTGGCATTTTCAGAAGGAATGAGGCTCAACAATAGAAGCCTAAAAACATTTACAGAACAGGTTTCCAATAAGTGAACTGGCAAACATCTGTGTGCCCTCCTACATCCTAAAAGCTGTTATCTATTTGCACCAATGCTAACTCAGTACATCCCAATAGAACTATACATGATTGGTATAGGCTCAATTGGATTTCACTATGTGAAATTGTGATTGTTATTCCAGTCATTTTACAACTGTGTTAAACTCACTGACAGCCCCCTATGTGGAGGGTTCCACCACCAGGAGACAACAGGCGCAAATAATCAAGATTGAAGTGATGTAAACCCTTTATACACCCAGTGAAGTGAACAGCCTCAGATAATACACATAGATTAACCAAATCTCCCTACATAGGTTTTATATGTATAGCTGATGTCTTCACATTTATATACAGTTTAGAAAGTTGATATCCTGTTAGGAGATTTTCTCTTCCTGGTTAACACAGTGTGATGTCTGGGCATACAGCCAAGATAGTTAACATTGCTGATTGGGGGAAAGCCACATGCCCCCTCTCCTCATAAGCAGAGACTCTCAGAGGTGTTTTGTAAGAGGAGCTGCTCTCTGCTACTCTATTTTTAGCAACCTCCTTTGACAAAAGATTCTGGCTGCTTTTGTCTAAAAAGTAAAAAAATATGTCAGGAGTTCTCAGGCTGATAACAGAGGAACCGTTCAGAAGAGAGCAATACGACTTAGCTCATTGAAAATAGATAACAAAATACTGCAGATATATGTGCCCAGCTCAAATTTCATGAATCGGGTTTACATCCACTTTAATGAAGATTGGGTCTGAAGCCTACCTTCACTTGATGAAAAGCAAAACACAAAATATGTAGATTACAGGGACTGAATATAACAAGAACAGAAAGAGATTTTATAGTAAAATTGGTAAGTAAAACAGGCAAAGGTTATTTCCAGAGAAATTCTTTATTTCTTTGGACAATTATACTTGACTTGTAGAACATGCAACAGTAAGAAATAAAGTACATTTTTCTATACTGGATCTTCCAAATCAAGTGTAAATTTAGTGGGGTGAGAGACTTACCTGCTTTCACCCAGGTTGATTTGTGGTAAATTTGGGCTGCTGTCAGCCCTGAATTGTCCTGCGGGTCATTCTGTGCTCCAGAGATGCAGTCTCATCTCTGGGCGGCAGGTGGCACCAGAGGAGTTCAGAGATGCTTTTCCCCAGCAGCCAATTGGAGGAGTGTTTCCCTCGCGGGGCATGCTGGCGGAGGGTATATCTGTGGCAGACGGCATTTTACAGGGTCTTCGCGGGTTCCTGGTTCAGGGTGTGCGCACATCACGGGCCCCATCACTATGGCCTACCTGGCCAGGGCCTGTGCAATGCAGAGTTCCTGGCTCTGGGCCCTCTTGCTCAGAGCAACTGGAACTACAATGGGACCCCAGTGACTTACTGGGGTTCCACACTGCAAAGATCCCAAGCTGGATGTGATGTTCGGGGGGGAGTCGTCTGAGGTGAGCCCGGAGGCAGGTGAACCAATAGGGCTTAGACGAACCATCGGGGATCTGGGTACCGAACACTGACAGGTTGTCTGCTGCAAACTGTCAGTCGGTGGCCCCAAAATTACTGACTGAGAGAATTCACTCTACGTTCATGTTCCTGAGTACTGGGCCTGTGGCAGAGACCCTTTACTAAACTAAATTCTATTAGAGCCAAGTCGGTGGCAGAGACTTATTCCTTCTCAGCAATCCTTAGTGACTTTCTGGCTAACGCGTAATAAATATTATAATGTCTAAAAAACAATAAAAACAGGATATAAAACATGAAGCCATGGTTATTTTTAGTATGCAGGAAATTATTTGCATAACTGCAAAACCCAACTCTAGAGCAGGGGTCCTCAAACTACGGCCCTCCAGCTGTTCAGGAACTACAATTCCCATCATGCTTAGTCATGTCTGTGAATGTCAGAGTTTTGCAATGCCTCATGGGATGTGTAGTTCCACAACAGCTGGAGGGCCGTAGTTTGAGGATCCCTGCTCCAGAGCATTTAGCAAATATCACAGATAATCACCGTAGCTGAGTTTTGTTTACGAGCTAGCAATGTGACAATGCACACACAAATTTGGCTAGTTCTCTATCATCATTGCTGAACACATGACTGTAAATCAAAGTTTAATCGGGTCAAAAACAAAACTTTCATTGTTAGCAATGGGGGTTATTTACGAAAGGCAAATCCACTTTGCACTACAAGTGCAAAGTGCACTTGAAAGTGCAGTTGTAAATCTGAGGGGTAGATCTGAAATAAGGGGAAGCTCTGCTGATTTTATCATCTAATCATGTGCAAGCAAAAATGCTGTTTTTTATTTTCCTTGCATGCCCCCCTCGGATCTACAGCAACTGCACTTCTAAGTGCACTTTCAATGCAATTTCAAGTGTATTTTTCACTTGTACTGTAGTTTGCACTTGTAGTGCAAAGTGGATTTGCCTTTAGTAAATAACCCCCAATAAGTCTATGTAGATGAATATATCTGTAGTGAGCATCCCTATATAGGGGCACCTTACATGCAAACTTAAAAGAGATGTATGGGATTTTTTTTTTCAGAATCATACTTACCTAGGTGGATGGAGCATTGCTCCAATGCTGCATCTGTCCCCACCGGCTCTAACACTGAGTACTGAGCGATGTAACACCACCGATCACTCCGTTGTCACATCTCTGTGGGCAGAGAGCTGGTGACTGTTGGTCACTGCTTTCTGCTCTGCCCTCTCCTCGCTCATTGGAGCACTGGGCTGTGGAGGGGGCAGGAGCGACAGTCTCAATGGCTCGCTGAGAGGCTGAGTTGGATACCGGTCCAGACATGTGGTCGCGATTTTGCCCGAGCCTGGACAGCCTCTGTGACATCAGCAGACAGCCTGCTGTATGCTGAAAACAGGTCAGAGCAGTGCAGAACGAAGTACACCCCTTTGTTCCATAGGAGGAGTACAGTCAAATGAGCTTTGGCTATACATCTCCTTTAAAGGAGGAAAACATTTTCATTAGTTTACACCGATACAGATAGAATGTCAGCTAAGGTGCAAGGATATGTTGATCCAGTACTTTCATCTATTACCAAGCAACACTTCACTTGCAGTAGAAAACCAATGAATGCCATAGAGGACGAGTGCTGCCAAGTATGCCAGACATTATGACCAGTAAAGCATTTATAAACACTTTTCTCCTAGCAGGAGCAAAGCAGCTTCAAAAACACCTCGTTTTTGCAAACATATTTAGGTGCGTCAAGCACTTGGATGTTTATTTATAGGCATACCCCACTTTTAAGTACACAATGGGGGTTATTTACTATCGCTGGAGAGTGCAAAATCAGGCTCACTTCTGCATAGAAACCAATGAGCTTCCGAGTTTTATTACCAAGCTTAAAGGATCACTAAAGGAATTATTTTTTTTTTAGCTAAATAGCTTCCTTTACCTTACTGCAGTACTGGTTTCATGTCCTTATTGTTTGTTTTTGCTTTGAAGTTGCTGTAATCCTGCTCTGTTCTCCACACTTCCTGCTTGTCTGTTTCCTTATAACCACAGTGCTGGGAGCTTTCTCACGGTGTTCTAAGCTGTTATTACTGTGTGTCTAAAACTTCCCAGAACCAATCAGATTCATTTTAAAAACAAAACACTGCCCTGGATTTGTTTGTTTTTGTTCTGTGTGTCTATTTCTACTTCACAGAAACAAGAAGCCAGTTCAAAAGTGAAACTAACCTGCAGGCACATTATATGATTGATTTTTATCTATTTTTAATCATTTTGAAAAGGAATCAGTTAACTTTTTTGTCTCTATACTAGGGTTGTCCCGATACCGATACTAGTATACCGAGGTATACTTGTACTTGTACTCCCGCAAATACCCGGGATACCTAAATAGAATACTCCCCCCCCCCCCCCCGCCGCCGCAATGCCGCCGCCGCATACCACATACTGCCGCGTTAATCCCCTGCAATACAGCGCGCATTACAAGTATTCGTTTGTATACTTGTAATGCCCGCCTCGCCATGTATAGACACTCCCCTTCTCGAGATTGGACGGATCTGTCCAATCCCGAGCAAGGGGGAGTGTCTATGCACGGATCTGTGTATAGACACTCCCCCTTGCTCGGGATTGGACGAGGCAGCCATTAAGTATACAAACGAAAGCTTGTAATGCAGGGGGATTAACGCAATGGTATGCAGCGGCATCATATTAGGTATGGGGGACATACATGGCTGCAATATGTGCGGGACATACATGGCTGCAATATGTGGGGGACATACATGGCTGCAATATGTGGGGGACATACATGGCTGCAATATGTGGGGGACATACATGGCTGCAATATGTGGGGGACATACATGGCTGCAATATGTGGGGGACATACATGGCTGCAATATGTGTGGGGGGACATGGCTGCATTTGGGGACACATTTAAAAAAAAGTATCGGTATTCGGTATCAGCGACTACTTGAAAAAAAGTATCGGTACTTGTACTCGGTCCTAAAAAAGAGGTATCGGGACAACCCTACTCTTTACCCTGTAAACAGTCATTTCAGCAAAAAAAATGTTTTCCTTTAGTGACCCTTTAATTGAACAAGCTGGGATTAGAAGCTCATTGGTTTCTATGAAGAAGTGAACCTGATTTTGCACTTTCCAACGATAGTAAATAAACCCCATTGTGTACTTAAAAGTGGGGTATCCCTGAATTTAATTGGCTGGAATATAAATTTATTCTGCCCATTAAAATAAGAAAAAGTGCAAGCGCTAAACGTGCCTTGCGCTTAAAGGGTCACTAAAGGAAAACATTTTTTTTGCTTAAATGACTGTTTACGGAATGGAGACGCCGGCTGGGGAGTGGGGGAGAGGAGCGGAGCCCCGGTTCGCGCATCGCTGGAACACAGGAGCAGGTAAGTGAGTGTTTATTAAAAGCCAGCAGCTACACTTTTTGTAGCTACTGACTTTTAATAAACATAAAAATGGGCTGGAACACCCCTTTAAGGCTTTTCTGTAGGTACAGCGAATATCTCCTAAACTTGCACTGTTTAAGAAATATTCACAAGGGATGATGTCACTGGCCATTTATACAGCTGGAGCCCGCGAACCAGGAAGGAAAACCAGGTGAAGATGGCAGCACCAGGGATTTGAGGCAACGCTGCACAGGAGGGATCCACTTTATGGTAAGTCTGTCCTAATGTGCTAGTATGCGGTGCATACTAGTACAGTATGACTTAACCCTGCGGGGGGGAGGGGGCATTTTATTTAGTGGCGGTTTACTACCACTGTAAGAAAAATTACTAAAAATGTATTGCAATGGGCGGGGGTGTCTATCCAAAATAAAGTTTTGACTTTAGTTCTACTTTAATCAAGGTTACTGATTGATCAGTAGGCAACAACTCCACCTCTCTTCCCATTTCTTTTTTTTTTTATAGTTTTAATGAATCAGTCCCGATGAGTCATAAAAGATAACAATTCGGGGTTTGTATATAAACAATATTTCATTATTGGTCTAGCTTGATTTTTCTGGTGTGTGAAGCTGTCAGAGTCTAAATGTCTGTAAAGGGATGTGTGCTCATGCATAATAACAATTTATACCCGATATGAATATTGCATATGTTTTAGTGTAATCCTGAATGTGTAACATTATATATTTAGAAAGGTTGTCTTTTGACAGTCAGCTGTACAGACAGGAAGAGTACTTGACAACCAATACGAATACAAATGAAATACTTCTTTATATAAGGTAGTGTTTTTATATTTATACAAATGTATAAATGATGTTTAGTCTATATTTAGTTCCAAACAGCAGTGGAAGTAGATTTTTTTTTTTTTCCGGGACCGTGCCAAGCATGAAATTACCAAGCAGAAAAATACAAGCATTCCGTGCATACAGCACTGACAGAAATGGGTTGGCACTATACAGCAAAGCTTGGAAGGTAAACTGTCAATAAAACAAATAAATTAAATCTAAAATGAATATATAACCCTATTAGCTATTTGTGGTTCTGCTTTTTGCCTTTGAAGGCACTAGCTGTAAGAAAAAAACATTTTGGCCTGCAGCAGCAAATTAGACCTTTCTCTGTTACACTCCTGCTTTTGTGGGATCTGGTCCCCAAACAGCAATTACATACAGTGACATGTCAACATTGAACCTAACCCTACTTTCTTTCATTATTTGGGAACTTGCCCAAAGATGTGAGGAACCAGTTTGTTAACTTTGGGGTGGTGCTGCAGTTCTATAGTCCTTTCTATCTGGTTATAACAATGGTGGTTGTGGTAGAAATGACAGGAAAGACCTTAAAGCGGATCTCCACCCTAAAGTGAAGATCCGCTGATCGAAACCCTCCCCCCTCCGGTGTCACATTTGACACCTTTCAGGGGGGAGGGGGGTGCAGATACAGGTATCCGCACCCACTTCCGGCCCGCAGTCTCGGGCAAAAGATGGGCTTTTCCCGTTGTGTGCTGGGAACTCTCAGCTCCCAGCACACAGCGGGAGCCAATCGCGGGCGCAGCGCGACTCGCGCATGCGCCGTAGGGAACCGGGCAGTGAAGCCGGAGCGCTTCACATCCTGGTTCCCTCGCCGTGGATGGAGGGGGGAGCAGCAGGGTGACGAGCGATCGCTCATCCTCTGCTGCGGACGCCGCTGGACTCCAGGACAGGTAAGTGTCCTAATATTAAAGTCAGCAGCTGCAGTATTTGTTGCTGCTGGCTTTTAATATTTATTTATGGTGAACCATCCGCTTTAACCTGATTGTAAATGATCATGTAAAACAATCCATTCAGTTTAAAATTGTATAGAAAGACAAAACATTTGTAGCACTACCCCCGAATGAGCTGCTGGTTTAGATTTGGGCCTGCCGTTACCTTACTGTTCCATACGCTCGTTTCAGGGGTTGTCCTAAAAGAGTTGTTCATAAGAATGTACATACTAACACAAAGTCTCTTTCAAGGGTTTTATTAGGCAAAGTTCTCCAACAGAGGGGTAGAGAGATAGGTAAAGACTTTTGCTTTGCAGATCACGGGTATCACTTAGATCCAGAGGATTAACTCAGCTCCACATTGGATATTAGCAACCACCAGATAGACCTACTCTCATCGGCCTAGCAGCTGGTGCGAAGCTCGACAAAGTCTCTGCCACAGACTTGATAAGTGTCGTCAGGTCGTCCCACGATCTTCTGCCACAAGATCATGCAATCGACTCGATATAGTTCCAACAAAAATTACACAGTGCCAAGAATTTTTCAGCCGGATCGGCAGCACAGTGAGGTAGATCTGCCAGTGTATGTCAATCAATTGAATCCCACTGGTTCAGCTTCCTTCCATAGATAAGAAACTCCTGGGCCTACTCTCAGTTGCTAGCCATCGGGCCAGCCGGCCCAGAGGCTACGAAACAGCTCAACATCCCCGAGGCCAGGAGCGCCCTCAGGTCGGGATCGGAAGACGAACCCTGCCAAATGGCGTCTGTCCCTTAAGTACCCCTCCCCAGAATGCACAGCGGGTTGACCACGCCCCCTGAGCCACTTCTGAGAGAGATACCCAATACATCCAGCCTGTTGCCTTTCCAACCGTGACCTGCGGTGACGGTGACACACACCGTCAGGGGGAAACTTGTGCAACCCAGCTGAACTGAACAGAACCAACAATTTAGAATAATTATTTTGAGCCAAAACTACTTTTGTATAAGTAGCGGTTTGGTTGCTACTAGTTACTACATCCACGCATATTCTCCCTGCTGCCAGACATTACTTTAAAAATGTTATATCGGTTCACTCATTACTTTACACTTCCTCAGGACAAAAATGCCGAATGCTAATCTTGACAGCTTCACTTCAGAACATTTCCCACCTCAGCACTCTCCCTGCAGACTTTTACCTTCTGCACATCACTTTCCTGTCACAGCATTAATACTCCTGTCCCACCATCTTGAGCTGAACAGGCCTCACTCTGAACAAGTCCTATTAGTGGTTTAAACTGATGATCCTTAGTGGGCTGGGGGCCTCCAGTACCCCTTCTTGTGGCCGTGGACATTACTTGAAAAGGATATTTGATGATTGACTACTGATCCCAGCAAGCCTGACTTGCAAATCCTGTGCCCTCTGGTGGCATCAATTTGGCACAACTCTCCACAGTCTCTCCAACTGGCTCTGCACCCAGCTCCCCTTGCATGCCTCCTCCAGATCTCCACTTGCTCCTGCCCTAGGTCCTTCCTGAAGGATTTACCCGGACGTGCAGACTGACTGCTTCACCAGCTCCTGTTTCAGGACACCTCTCCATGACCGTGTAAGTAGAGGCTCAATCCAAGCTCCCAAGCTTGTCCGCCTAAGTTGCACCCCCAGATGGGGGTATTCCTCCTGCACACAGTCTAGCACTCCAACTTTCAGTTACCCCAGCCGACAACTCCCTTCCAGCAAGCTGACTGTGAGTATATTTGGAGGCCTGCCCCCTGCCAATCCTAGTTGAGGATTGGTCAGAGCACCTCACATGTACTCCATGTCACTCCAACTCTCAGCCCTGCCCCTCTTCCAGAACATTCTCACTTGAATCAGGGGAGGCGCCCAAAAGCTGAAGTACTTGTCAGTCACATACAGCTACACTAACCACTCCCTGCCCCCAGATCAAAAACCAACAGGCCTAGCTCGCAGCCTGTTGACCTTAAGGCCTGCTTACATTTTCCGGCCTGGCAGCTATCGTCCAAACTTCCTGCACTCAGCAACTACCTATGGTAGAGGGTGCTATATATATATATATATATATATATATATATATATATACACACACATTATAAATACCTTGTTTCCCTTTTTTATAAGTGATCACATTCCCTCTGTTCTCACCTGCATAAGAGCTGGAAGAGGAAAAGCAGCAGCACACTGAGCTTCCTAGTGAATGGCTGTGCAGCAAGTACATGTCAGCACAAGTCTGATCATTGGAGGAGAGTACTTTGAGTTCCCAGCACACCTAGAGAACTGACCACAGTGTGTTCTCCTTCTTAGTGTGGTCAGTTTTTTAATAGGAAAGCAGAGGGACTGGCAGGAACATCAGTGATTTCACAGAAAGGAAGCAACACAAAGAGAACAGGATACTTGTTCATACAAATACATGGTACAACAGGCATACATTAGGAATATGAAATGTTGGGGTAACAAACACTTTAAATGTAACAAGGTGGCAGTGGTTTTCCATGCCTGTAATGTAATAGGGGCGATATGATTTTAAATACGACTGTATTGTCAATCAATTTACTATCCAAGATAGAAAATTAGAAGACTGAAAAGAACGGTCCATGAGCCATGCACTTAAAGGGGTGTTCCACCCAAAAAAATGACCCCTTTTGAATCCACTCCTCACCCCCATACATGCCACATTTGGCATGTAATTTTTTTGGGGGGGGAGTGGGGGCTTCAGTAGGAGTGGGACTTCCTGTCCCACTTCCTGCTTCCGCCGAGGGGCTGGTTAGGCGATTAAGCTTAATCGCCTACACCAGCCCCCTCCCTGTAGGCGATCACATGGGCCGCCTCGCGCATGCGCAGTGGGTGCCCGGCCGTGAAGCCGAAGGCTGTCACGGCTGGGTGCCCACAGTCACGATGGAGACGCCGGCCGGGGAGGGGGGGAGAGGAGCGGAGCCCCGGTCGGCGCGTCGCTGGAACGCAGGAGCAGGTAAGTGAGTGTTTATTAAAAGCCAGCAGCTACACTTTTTGTAGCTGCTGACTTTTAATAAACACAACTTAGGGCTGGAACACCCCTTTAACAATCATATTGATCTATCTACTTTACTTTCCTACAGCTTGATTTTTCATCTAGAATCATTTCAACATTAATCAGCTTTGGCCAATCTGATTATTGACACAATATATGTATTTTCGATAATTCATAGATTCAATCATGTAGTTTGATTTTGTGGCAAATCTTTCTATCAGACTGCTATTTCTTTTATAGTGCAAACACTATATACAGCAAGCATAAGAGTGCATTAAAGGAACCCTCACTGGACATCCATCACCCTCCATAATCAGCCATATAGGAAAATACCACTTAAACAGTCAAAGAGCAACATTATCTATATATCAATAGGAACTTTTTCTTTTCATTTTATCAAGTGACATTTACATTGCAATATCTTTTCTATATCACCCAAATTCCAGCAGTAAGTCACAGATCGGCATAAATGAGATTTCCCACAACTACCCAGTGGCACTACTGCTGCAGGAGAATTTTAGAACTGCCTTCGCTTTACCAGGGTATTAATGTGTAACATTTTATATTCCAAATTCACATATATATATATATATATATATATATATATATATATATATATATATATATATATATATATTCATATTATATATGTATAGGGGGGCAACATAGACCCCAAATTCTTACAATCTAGTATACTGTAGCAGATCTCATCCAGATTAAATTATCCGTGGCAAGAAAACATAAGGGGAAGGGAGGGGAGCTTTGTTTCCCCATCTCTAACCCTACATTTTACTTTAATAAAAGTGACACTAAATGATACCCTTTATTCTCCAAAAAGAATCCATACACATCTACTACTTAATTGGCCTGTAATCTTTTTTTCATGGAACTTTATTCAATGTGTTTTTCTGCCTCCTTGTAACATCCTAAGTGAGCTCCAGAACCTTTCCTTTCCCCCCAGCCTCTATTTCTTTGGAACGAACAGTGCATGTTGGTTGTGGCCATGTGTACAGCTCTATGCACACTTCACAACCCATAGTCGCTAGTCCATCGTCAATCTCGGGAGTGAGGGTGGCTAAAGCTCTACATATAGTACATGTAACCTAGCTACCCTTTAAATTACTGTCACTTACTTAAAGAGGAGCTCCAAGCACCCTCCCCCCCCCGCCAGAAAAAAAGCTGCTACAAATACAGTAGCTGCTGACTTTAAGGCCGGGTTCACACCAGCGCATGCGCCTGATTTTTAGGCTGAAATTGAACCTGAAACGCACCAAAAAAGGCATGCTACTTTGCGGAACACCGCCCTGGACCCGCTGCAGAGATATGTAAAGTGGCTCCATAGAGAGCCAGTCACATTCTCCTGCTATGCGAATTGAATGAGGTGAAACTCACATTCAATTTGCATAGGTGTGAACCCAGCCTTAATATTAGCTGCTGGCTTTTAATATTTTGACACTCAACTGTCCAGGCATCCAGTGGTGTCCTCACCCAAGCCGATTCTTTAATCAGCTATGGGGCACTGGCACCGCCATCTTCACTAAGGGAAACCAGCCTTGCAGTTTCACATCCGGTTTCCTACTGCACATGTGCAAAGTGTGCTTTGTTCACTTTGTGAATGGGCTGCAGTTTTCTCGGATTTGTGAAGTCCCAGAAGGCTGCGGGGGGGGGGTGAATTGAGCCAAAATTGGGAGTGGGTACCTGTCATAACCCATGCACCCCCCCCCCCCCCCATATGGTGTCAAAGCGGAAGGGGAAAGAGGCAGACTAGCAGAGCTTCCCCTTTTGGGTGAAGCTCCGCTTTAAGAGCAGAAAATGGCACTGGATAGGGAAGACAGCAGACTACAATGAATGTCTTTTTAAATTATTCTTTGTTGTGAATATGTTTTTTTTAATTCATGGTTGGCACCCCCCAGAAGTGTAAAATAACCCGATACCCTTCAGCACGGGATCGGAGGGGCTTGCTGTTTTATTCTGTGAACCTTTTCTGCTTGAAACACAGGCCGGATGCTGATGGACACAAAGGGGTAGATTTACTAAAACTGGAGCACTCAGAATCTGGTGCAGTTATGCATGGTAGCCAATCAGCTTCTAACCTCAACTTGTTCAATTAAGCTTTGGCGATAAAAACTTGACGTGATTGTAGCCGTATTAGTGCAATTGTGATAGAGAAAACTGAGTACTGTCCGTGATACTTTTTTTATTTGCACTAACATACAATTTTTCAGGACAAGCTGCTTGCACCTTGAAGAAGGGGTAACACCCCAAAAGCTTGTCCTGAAAATTTTTATGTTAGTGCTAGGTACAAGTACCGATACTTTTTTGTCAAGTACTCGTCGATACCGAATACCGATACTTTTTTTTATGTGACAGTGGCAGTATTTTTTTTTTTTTAACTATTTTTTTTTACAGTGATTTTTTTTTTTTTTTTGGGGGGGGGGGAGTAAATTGTCAGTGTGTTTTTTTATTATTTACATTTTATTTATTTATTTAAAAAAAAATACTTATTGCATTTTTTTTTATCAGCCCTGTTGGGGGTCTTTGGTGAGATATCGGGGGTCTTAACAGACCTCTGAAATCTCCACTTTAAGACAGAGTAAAGGGACTAGGGACACACATTCCCCAGACCCTTTCTCTGCAGCCTCAGCTAAGAATGGAAATAAGCTCCTCTCCATTCATAAACTGAAGCATCGTAATCACAGGTTACAATGTATCAGTTACATGAATGGACAGAGTCAGTGATCACTGATTCTGTCCATTCGGAAAAGGTAGGAGCCGGGTTTAGCGTCCTCACAAATTGAGGGGGGAGAGTGGCACGGGGGGGGGGGGGGGAGAATAGTGGCACGGACAGGGATAAGAGAAGAGCGGCACGGACAGGGATAAGAGAAGAGCGGCCCTGCCTGCCCAGGTATCGGGTGAGGCATCGGAACATTTCCCGCGAGTACAAGTACTCGGGGGAAATGCTCGGTATCGGTCCTGATACCGATACTAGCATCGGTATCAGGACAACCCTATTTAGTGCAAATAAAAAAAGTATCACGGACAGTACTCAGTTTTCGCGATAAAAACTGGAAGCTGATTTCTATTCAGAGTTGCACCAGATTTTGCACTCTCCAGCTTTAGTAAATAACCCCCAAAGCTTGCAGCTTAATACCATTTCCAGATGTTCCCAGCTACTTTCACTACTAGTGTTATTTACTCAGTATAGTAAGAGGACCAAAAGGAACCAAAAAGCCCCCTACTAAAAGACGGTGCCGCGTACCAGATATAACTGCTGAAGGATTATACCGGACATGAGTTCTTCATTTCAGCAGCAGGTGTTTGGTGTGCAGCAGCTGCCCGGTGCATCATTTCAAATGACAAAATAAGGAAGGAGCAGTAGAAACCTGTTACTTGCAGCAAATATTAGCTCCCTAATCCTGACCAGTACAGTATTTATAAACATATAAACAGGCTACAATTGCATTTATATCATCAGCTCAGTGGAGGCAAATAGACTTTTCACTTTGCAATGGAATTTCCTTTTAGCAGCTCTGCTGTCTTCCAATAATGTGCAAAATGCTGCTTTTTTCTTATGTTCCGTGCACAAGATTGGGTGTTCTTTGCAAATTAAATCTGCCCACATTCTCTAAGCCCCCTGGGGGAAATTCCCTTGCAAAGTGTCTGTTTGCCTTCAGTAAAACATCTCCAATGTGTCTACTACCGATAAAAGTGACATTATGCAAACTAGATACAGCCATGACGATGCTGAAATTTACAGCAAATCACAGACATTTCCAAAGCGTTCAGAACAGCATTCAATATAAATCTGAAGACCAAAAGCACAGCGAGTCCTTAATGCAATATTGAAATCCAATTTACACAAATAATAAGAACATTTGTATGACCTTAAAGCTGAAGCACATGACTAAGAACAGAGTTCACATACAACAAAGCTGCATGTTTCCAGCCATTTTCAGAAAGTGTACTGTGAGTCACAGGCAAAGCCCACCAGCAACAGTTTGTGGTTTCCGCCTTCCTTCACCCACAAGAAGAAATCTAATTATGTATTGGATAACAAGCTTCTAACACTCCCTATTACTATTTCAGAGCCGTCTTTCACTTCTTCAAACCAAGTGACACTACTTCCTTTTCAACGTGTTAGTAGAAGGCAAAACACACGCATTGACTGCCCATTCATTAACCTATTAAACTCTTGCATCAGGATCCATCAAGAACAAGTGCAACAAGATGTGCCCACCTTTGTAATGAACTGTTATTACTCATAGGGCACTAGCTATTGGACAATTTTCACACAAAACCTCTCCAAGTCACATTTTCTGTAAAGTGTATCTAAAACCAAAAGCAGCTTTCCTATTCTTAGATGTGATGGCTGCAGTGTTTTTCTTTTTTTAGCCTTTTTTTTCCTTTATTTTAACCTGGTGAGTAATACACTTTCAGTCTGAGGGTGGCTCCTCTCCACTGAAACAGCAAAAGGGATACCCTTTGACGGCAGTATTGTCTATCTGGGGATGCACTAGCAGATTTAGAAGGACTTGACCAACAAATAAAAACTATTTTTTTAGCTAACATATTTTTATTATTATTATTATTATATTATTATTATTATTATACAGGATTTATATAGCGCCAACAGTTTGCGCAGCGCTTTACATTTTTATGTTATGTTTATGTTTTTTGTTTATGTTATAGCAACAGGTTTTTTTTTTCTTTTTGGGATAACGTTTTTACATAATTAAAGTGGATGTAAACTCAATTTTTTTTTTTATGATGTGACAATGTAGAGTATATCATTTCCTATCATCTGTGCCCAGTCTTGCCACAAAGAGTTAATCCAGCTCTGAGCAATCCTCTTTTCTTAGGGGGGGGACAACATTCTTACAATCTAGTATAATATGGCAGTAGTTTAGAAAGAATGAGAGTGGGTTTACATCCACTTTAAATAAAAGCTGACCATTGTAGGCACCCAGGTTTGACTTAACACTCTGTCATTTGTGCTGGTCTGTTAAAAGAAGTTAAAAAAATAACAGACCTACAGGCCCGAATCACCAGTTTAAAATAAAGTAAAAAGAAAAAAAATGGGCCCACCACATCTAAGAATTGGTTAACTGCAATATATGAATGATTTGTTTTTGGGTTTAGATGCACTGGGGTTGTTTTACTAAGTAAAACTGGAGGGTAAGAAATCTGGTGCAGCTCTGCATTGTAGTCAATCAACTTCTAAATCAGCTTGTTCAATTAAGATTTGACAAAAAAAAAAAAAAAACTTGGAAGCTGATTGGTTTCTATGCAGAGCTGCACCATATTTTGCACGCTCCAGTTTTAGTAAATAATAAACACTTATTGTAGCTATATTAATGCACTTGCGACACAATTGAGTACTGTCATTGATACTTTGTGTTTACACAAACAATTACATTTCCTGGATCTCAAGATTGCATGGTGTCTACCCTCTTCTTATAAGGGCCCAGTAGTACTGATCATTGGTACTGCTTGGACCTTCAAGGAAAGGGAAAAACACCTCCAAAGTGTGCCCTGAAAATGTAATGCTGGACCCCAGGAAAGGAAAAATGGACTTTGCTTGCACTACATGGCTTAAATGCCTGTTTAGGTCTAAAGGACCCCAAAAAGCAGATTTACTTTCTCAGTCCTCTATTCTGGACATCATCAAGTCGCAAAGTCAGCATTGCATCGATTTGATCATGGCCATTGCCAACAATAGAGTGCAAAATTAAGAAACAAGGGGGAAAAGAGTTGAAGTTACACTCTCAGAGTAAGGAGAACTCTGAGAGCTGATTGAAGGGAAGGGGCACACTCCTCTCCACCCAAAACACAGGAACAAAGCTGAGACTATCAACCAGCTGGTGGTCCTTCCTCTGTCACCATTTTTCTCTTGGTGTCAAGAAAACTTGTCAGAAGTGACTGATGATGATAGCAGAGGAAGGAGGTAGCAAACAAAAGTGACACTTAGTGCTCTTAACTGAAGCAAATAGAGCAGCTTTTCTCAACCTTTTCAACACAGTGGAACCCTTGAAATAGCATTCCAGTCTCAGGGAACCCCTACTAAAATTGACTATATCTAACAACTCATGATACAATAGTGTGATGGTCAATGGATAGAATTACCTCCTTACAGCTAGCTACATAGATCAAGGGTATCAGTGGGAACTTATCTGAGAGGCAGCAATTGCTCATTGCTCAAGGAACCCCTACTAAAAATGACAATACCTACAACTCATGATGTCTTAGTGTGATGGTCAGTGAGAAGAATTCTCCTTACACTTGCGGTCATTGGAAAGAATTACCTCCTTACAGATAGCTAAAAGATCAGTGGTCTCAATGGGAACGTATCTAAGTGAAGAAATTGCTCATTGTTTAGGGAACCCCTACTAAAAAATACCTACAACTAATGATGCATTTGTGTGATTGTCAGTGGAAAGAATTGCCTCCTTACATATAGCTAAAAAGATCATTGGTGTCAAAAGATCAATGGTATCAGTGGGAACTTATTTGAGTGAAAGAATTTGCTCATTACTTAAGGAACCCCTAACAGTCTTTGGAGGAACCCTGGGGTTCCATGGAAGCCTGGTTGTGAAACCCTGCAATAGAGGGATATGATTTGTTCATATTTCATATCTGAGGTTTACAACTACTTTGGAGGGCTTGTTCACACTTGAATACATTTCTAGCGCTTAACAAATACTCCTATAGCGTTAGTATATGGGTTAGACTCACGTAATGAGCTTTATTATGGGCATTAGACTGGCATTTTACAAGCATTAATGAGGAGTTAAATGCTCCCCAAATGTCCTATTGGCAGTTGTGAAGTGTTTGATGAGCGTTAAGGCACGTTGAAACTGTTCCACAAGCGCCTATTCCATTACAATAAATAAACTAATCTTAGTGCCCCGCGACCGCATCGCAACTGCCTACCAGAGCGTTTGCAAAGCATTAACATATAGACTTGAATGGGAGGCGTTGAAAGAGTTCAAATGCCACCTGACTCAACATGAGACTTCTCTTTTGAAGTGACACGGTGCTAACGCTAACGCTTCATAGTGTGAACAGCACTGTGTGCTGTCCATTGTACCATTTGCATAGATGTTTGAGGGGCATTTTTAACAGCTTTGAGCCCTGGTTCATGTGAAATCGCTTGTCAAATCGGCGACATTTGCCGGGAATGACACTGTCCTAATTGGTGCTACGCCAAATCTGCACCGATTTCGAAAAAAGTTTCTGTACTACTTTTTGCGATTTCGGCCCATAATTTACATTGATATCTGTGCAGAAACATGCACAGATGTCTTTGTAATCGCGGCCGAAACCGGGACCGACAAGCGGGACAGCGTGAACCTTGGCTAAATGCCAGTGTGAACTTAACCTTACCCTTGCAGTATGGGGCAGCCCATTTCTCCTTTCCTTGGATTACATTTTCAGGGCAAGCTTTTGAGATGTCTACCCCTTCTTCTAAGGTCCAGCCACCACTACCTGGACCTTAGAAGAAGGTTTGGTGGAACATTTTTCTTTCCCAGGAGATGGACTATAAGTATCACAGACAGTACTTGTTTCATTAGAAAGGACAACACACAACAACGTTGATCTGCTAGAAATTCAGCAAAGTTCCAATGTAGAAAGCAACCCCCTCCCAATCCAGAAACAATGGCCCACCACTGATGGACCTGTAAAGGTTGGCAGCCAACAAGCAGTGAAATGGATGTACTCACACGAAGACGTGGTAGACAAAAGCCCAGCCCCTGGGTCTCTCCAGCACGTTGTAGAGATAGTTTTGAAGCTTCCTGTACTTGACGTTCCTCCTGCAGCTCTGACTGCTATTATAAGACAGCGGCTTCCCCAACAAGCTCATCCGAGCTCCTTGCTTCCCCCGCCGGCTCTCATGCAGCAGGTTCCCCACTCCTCCTGCCCCAGCGCTCCGGGCCGATTCACCTGTCCCCAGTAGTAGTAAGCCATCTCCTCGGTTGGAGTTGAGGAGGACCCTGCTGCCCCGGCCGCTCTCCACATCCTTCATACCGTAGTAGCGCTCTCTGCCCCGTCCTCTCCCTCCGGAGCCGCTCTTCATCCAGAGCCCAGAGCCACCAGGCTCCTCGCCACCGCTATGGTTACGGGGCATGGCATCCCCGGCACACAGGGCACCGCCGCCTGGAGAGAGAGGGAGATCGCAGGCTGACTGCTGTCAGATCAGATCGGGCACAACACAGCACATGTCACAAATCCTTCACTGTCATTTAAACTTCGGCATAGTCTTCAAGGAGCAGTCCGCCTTGGCATCGGATGTATCATCCCCCCCCCCCCACCGGTGTCTGCCTCCTTCACTCACTTACTCACACCAGTAACCCTTCACCAAGTCATAGATCCAGTGCGATCATCAATAGAGCTCAGGGATGGGGGCTGTCATCAGCTGTCACTGGACCCTGGAGATGATCCCATCAGCCTGGAGCTGGAATTCCCTTGCTCTGTGCACAGGAGGGGCCACAGCACTCAATGCAAACACAAGTGATCCCACAGCTCCCTACATCCACTGCTGGAGGAGGAAAAAACAACAGATCACACACATAGGATCAAGTGGCTGTCAAAGGAGGGGGGGGGGGGGCAGGCAGTCCAACTTGTAGGCAGCTCCTAGCCCTCCCTCCTAACTTTTACTGAGCGCTGCCAATCCCAGCACTTGCACTAGTCAATGGAGAGGCTGCTGAGCACTTCTTCATGTGCCTGGTCTCTACAGCTTTGCTGCTGCTGCTGCTGCTGATGTGGGAGTGGAGGAGGAGGGGGGGGGGGGGATATGAACAGAAGCTGCTAACACTGCGACTACAGGCTCAAGTGTGGGGGAGAGGCAGCTGGCTACATTCCTCCTTCCTCACCACTGCATCTTCGCTTTCTATTTCCTACAAGTCTACAGCCCCAAGTCACAGGTGCAACCACAAACTTAAAGGGAGGGGGGTAAGTGGCTCATACTGCTTCTGCTGCTTCCATATTATAAAAAACAGCAAGAGCTGACCCTTTAAATAGCTTTGGGGTAGAAGTAGAAGCAGCTGCCTAGTCTGTGAACCCTTTTACAGGATTAGGAGAAAATGCTCAATGACATATTTCAAAGAAACCAATAATGAGATTCTATTCTTTCATCAAATGGCTTCCAAAGTTGTTGGAGGATCATCTATTTAAAAAGATGAACTTCAGGGAGAATGCTTCCTTGCAGTGGGGTTGCCCCAATGCTCCTTAGGTGTAAGGGACACCAAACGCATCCTCTGCTTCTCCCAGTAGCTCACACTCTCTTCTTCTCCTCTGTAAGGAAGAGCTCCACATTCGATTCGAACATATGTCCGACTCAAACATTGTCTGTTCGTACGTTCGACGAAATTCGAACAAAACGGGTAGTTCGCGCCAAATTTGAGTGACGCGCAACGGCCCATAATTCACTGTGGCATTGCGCGCTGATGATTGGCCAAACATGCACTATGACCCTGCATGCTTGGCCAATCACAGCGCACAAAAAACAGAGAGCCATAATTGGCCCAAGCCAGGGTGGCTTGGGCCAATTATGGCTCAGGGCTTTAGCACACGCCCCACACTATATAAGGCCGCCTGCTGGGCGGCCTCGTGTAGTGTGTTCCAGCGCCGAACAGAGATCAGTCAGAGAGACAGAAAGATAGTCTTTTTATATAGCTAGATAGAGCAGGCAGGTTAATCAGTTTAGCTTAATTTACAGTGTGTAGAGGTTATATATACATCCCTAGGAGTTGTATATATATTTATACACTGTATAGCTTAGCTAGTAGGGATGAGCTTCACGTTCGATACAAACGTATGTTCGACTCGAACATTGTCTGTTCGTACGTTCGACGAAATTCGAACAAAAGCGGTCGTTCGCACCAAATTAGAGTGACGCAAAACTGCCCATAATTCACTGCGGTATTGCGCGCTGATGATTGGCCAAGCATGCTGTATGTCCCACATGTTTGGCCAATCACAGCGCCCAAAAAACGAAGAGCCATAATTGGCCAAAGCCTTGGTGGCTTTGGCCAAATATGGTTTAGGGCTTTAGCACACGCCCCACACTATATAAGGCCGCCTACTGGGCGGCCTCGTGTAGTTTTTTCCGGCGTGTTAATGAGAGCAGTCAGAGAGACAGAGAGATAGTCTTTTTATATAGCTAGATAGAGCAGGCAGGCTAGTCAGTTTAGCTTTAATTACAGTGTGTAGAGAATATATATACATCCCTAGGAGTTGTACATATATTTATACACTGTATAGCTAAGCTAGATCAGCTATTCCTAATTTACTGGCAGGCAGGTGATTGTGCTATTTAAAGACGTTATCACAGGTATAGACACCCAGCAGGTACAAAATTTAAAGGAATTATTATTATTTTTTTATTTAAGCATCAATAAAATCACTGCTCCTGGATCAGTGATTTTAATGATGCTTAACTTAAAAAAAATATGAAAAATTCCTTTAAATATTGTACCTGCTATGTGTCTATAGTTTGCCTGTGAAAACATCTTTGAGAATCCGGGTTTTGCCCGACTGAACATGTATCAATGGAAAAAAAAGTTTTAAAAACGGTCATTTTTCAGGAGTCCTGCTCCTGAAAAAATGACCGTTTTTTAACCACTTCAGCCCCGGAAGGATTTACCCCCTTCCTGACCAGAGCACTTTTTGTGATTCGGCACTGCATCGCTTTAACTGACAATTGCGCGGTCAAGCGATGTGGCTCCCAGACAAAATTGGCGTCCTTTTTTTCCCACAAATAGAGCTTTCTTTTGGTGCTATTTGATCATCTCTGCGGTTTTTATTTTTTGCGCTATAAACAAAAATGGAGCGACTATTTTAAAAAAAAATCAATATTTTTTACATTTTGCTATAATAAATATCCCCAAAAAATATCTAAAAAAACTTTTTTTTTCTCCAGTTTAGGCCGATACGTATTCTTCTACATATTTTTCGTAAAAAAAAATCGCAATTAGCGTTTATTGATTGGTTTGCGCTAAATTTATAGCGTTTACAAAAAAGGGGGTAGTTTTATGGCATTTTTATTAATATTTTTTTTTTTACTAGTAATGGCGGCGATCAGCGTTTTTTTTCGATACTGCGATATTATGGCGGACACATCGGACACTTTTGACATATTTTTGGGACCATTGGCATTTTTATAGCGATCAATGCTATAAAAATGCATTGGATTACTATAAAAATGCCATTGGTAGTGAAGGGGTTAACACTAGGGGGCATGGAAGGGGTTAAGTGTGTTCCTATTTGTGTTCTAACTGTATGGGGGGGTTGACTCACTAGGGGGAATCACTGATCTTCCGTTCATACATTGTATGAACGGAAGATCAGCGTTTCTCCCGCTGACAGGAACGAGCGCTGTGTGTTTACACTCACAGCTCTCGTTCCCCGCTCTGTAACGAACGAGCGCGCGTGCCCGGCGGCGATCGCGCCCGCCGGGCATGTGTGCGGGACTCGGGTGGCGCGCGCAGGTGCGCGCGCGGGCCCCCGGCGGCGCGCGCGCCCTCTAGCGGCCAAAAAAGATAGGACGTAGAGCTACGTGCTCTCGCCCAGCACTGCCACCGTCCCGCAGTAATATGACGGCGGGCGGTCGGCATCTAGTTAAACTTTTTTCCATTGATACATGTTCCCTGGGGCAAGACCCGGGTTCTGAAAGACGTTTTACAACAGTAAATTGAATATTGGGCTTTAAAATGAGCACTTTTGAATTCGAACGTTCGAGTCCCATAGACTTCAATGGGGTTCTAAATTTTCTCGCGAACGGGTGGTCTGTTCGAACGTTCTGGTGCGAACCGAACGCGGGGGTGTTCGGCTCATCCCTACTCCTCTGCATTCCAACAGCAGACTGTCCCACTCCAACAGTGGACTGTCCCTAGGTGTCCTCAGGCTCTGAAGAAATATGGGGTCTGCATTGGACTTGATGAATCAGGATAATTAGTGCTGAGAAATACAGACATATCATACCATGAGGTGTGTGATTTTCCCCAAACTTAAAGCGGAGGTCCGTCCAAAAAAATATAATTAAAAACCAGCAACTACACATACTGCAGCTACTGGCTTATAATAATAGGACACTTACCTGTCCTGGAGTCCAGCGATGTCGGCACTGCAGCTGATGTTTCCATCAGCTGTCCGGTGCTGCCGCCGTCATTGCGGGTAAGGGTACCTGGCAGTAAAGCCTTTTGGCTTCACGCTGGAAATCTTACTGCGCATGCCTGAGCCCCGCTCCTCTCTCCTACTGGCCCGGCGACAGAAGAGGGAGCCCCAACTGTGAAGTCAACATAGGCGTGTGCACAGGGTGTGCCAGCTGTGCCTGGGCACACCTTAATCGTGAGTGTGCACACCCCAATAGTACCTAGGCACACCCTGCTGATACTCACGGCACCCCCGCTTCTCTACTCACAGGACCCCCTATCTGAATTTGCGGGAGACCGGGCCCCCCCCCACTTCTCAACACTCGCAGGAGACCGGAAACCCTCCCCCTGCTTCTCAACTCGTGGGAGACCGGCGACCCTCCGCTCCTTAACTGGCGGGCACCCCCTAATGTTATTGGCTGCACACACCAGTGGAAGTCAATACCCTCAGCTGAGGCTCCCGGAAGTGGGAAAGGATGCCTGTCAAAGACAGGTATCCTGTCCCCCAGGCCCTCCACCCAAAACATGCCAATTGTGGCACTGGGGGGGGGGGAACTCCGCTTTAACTTCCCTTTGACATCGGAAGATGTCCAGCAGTGCAATTGGTACAGAACTGTCAGAAACCAGTGGGACCCAGTTACACTCATCTAAGGTCTGGAGATGTCTTCATGGAAGTGGTCTTCATGGAAGAATCGTGGCAAAAAAAAACATACTTCCAACATAAAAACAAGGCTAAGAGACTCAACTATGCATGGAAATATGGGAACTGGGGTACAGGAAATTGTCAGTAGATGTCCTGGATTGAGGAATCAAAATTTGACAAATTTGGCTGTTGCAGGCAGTTTGTTCAACGAAGCGCTGGAGAGCGGTACAATAATGAGTGCGGACAACAGTGAAGCATGGTGGAGGTTCTTTGCAAGTTTGGGGGGTTCCTTTCTGCAAATATAGTACATGATTTGACAGGGTTAATGGTGTCTTCAGTGCTGAGAAATGCAGGCAAAGTTTTATCCATCATGTTATACCATGAGGTCTGTGATTGGCCCCAAACTTAAAGGTAGGCAAGTTGGCTGCTGCTGCTGCTTCCACATTATATAAGCACAGCAAGAGCTGATCCTTTAATGAGCTTTGGGGTAGAAGGAGAAGCAGCTGCCTATGTCTGTGAATCCTTTTACAGGAAAATGCTCAATTACATATTTCAAAGAAACTCTTAATGAGATGCTATTCTTTCTTCAAATGTCAAATGACTTCCAAGGCTGCTGGAGGATCATCTATTTAACAAGCTGATCTTGAGGGAAAATGCACCCTTGCAGTGGGGTTGCCCCAATGCTCATTTAGGTCTAAGGGATGGCAAAAGGATCCTTTTCTTCTCCCAGTAGCTCACGCTCTCCTCTACAGTAAAATAACGTAATGTCACCAGCACACCAGGATCTCCAAAAATAGGTTCAAAGCTTTAATCAGTGATCACATAATTACAGCAGAAAGTGAAATTTCGGAGCCACACAGGACCCCTTCTATACACGGTTCCAGCTGGTGGTCGCTGAAGCCCCCATTTGTAAATACAGAGATCTCTACAGGAATGTGCGCAGGGTTGGTGCAAGGATTTTTGACACCCTAGGCAAAACCTAATTTTGCCGCCCCCCCATTGGCTCCACCCCTGACCCCCCCCTCTGCCCTGCCCATGTATACCCCACCATTTTTAATGAAGCGCCCATCAAATGCAGCCTCACCAGCACCCATCAAATGCAGCCTCACCAGCGCCCATCAAATGCAGCCTCACCAGCGCCCATCAAATGCAGCCTCACCAGCACCCATCAAATGCAGCCTTAACAGCGCCCATCACTGTAGCCTCACCAGAGCCCATCAAATACAGCCTCACCAGAGCCCATTAAATTCACCCTCACCAGTGCCCATCAAATGCAGCCTTAACAGCGCCTATCGATGTAGTCTCACCAGAGCCCATTAAATACAGCCTCACCAGAGCCCATCAAATGCAGCCTCACCAGCGCCCATCAAATGCAGCCTACCAGCGCCCATCAATAAATGTTTGCTCAGGCTCTGAAGGGCTATGGGGTCTGCACTGGTCTTGAAAAAACAAGTGGGCAGTACGTGGTTATGCTTTCACCTGGCAGCACTAGGGTCGCTGGTTCAAATCCCAACCATGGCACTACCTGCTTGGAGTTTGCACGTTCTCTGTGTGCCTGTGTAGGTTTCCTCCCACACACCAAAGACATGCTGGTAGTTTAATTGGTTCCTGTATAATTTGGCCCTAGTATATGAATGTGAGTTAGGGACCTTAGGTTGCAAGCTTCTTGAGGGTAGGGTCTGATGTAAATGTACAATATAGATGTGTGTAGCGGGATCATCTTGTCAGGAAATAATGACAAGCCTGAACCCTCGCTGAAACTTTATTCACGCTTGTAAATATGTTGCAATACCTTTAAGAAGTTATGCATTGTGGGATTGGGAGTGTCGGGAGACATGGACTCCATTTACTCTTAGTGAAAACAGACTATGCTTCCCACAATGCCCTGGAGCATGTGACACCTCCGCACAGACTTATGGGGGAGGTTACCTAAGTGGAGGGAGGAGCTCTTTCGGTCTCTCTCTGGACCTGCATCTTTTCCTCTGCGGAGCTGTGCAGAGCAACACAGCCGTGCTGTTAGGCCTGAAGCCAGGGCCTGGAGTCGCCAGGAGGCCAACCTGCTGGAGAGAAGCAAGACCACCGTACCCAGCTCGTGTTCCAGGAGATCAGTGAAGCCACCCAGCTGACAACTAAAACAGTGGAGGGCCTCATACCGGAGACCTTGTGCTACGGGACGGTGACTGACCAGCACGGTTTGGAGAAGAACCCAGGCGGATCGGCCTGTTCGGGTGAGAGAGCATCTGCTCAACGTTCAGCTTTTCCCTTTGGCAGAGACAATCTAGTGCCACCCCTTAAGCCGGAGACACGTGTTGGCCCCTGACTAAGCTTCAAGGCCTTTTAAGTTGATAGTTGTTACACACAGTGACTGATGCTGATGAGCGGTCAGTTCACCACTGTTACCATTTATAATACCCTGTTTGAATAACAGTGCACATTCTCCTCTTCTCCCCTTCACTCCAACAGTAGACTTTCCCTAGAGCCGCGTGCAGCAGAGCCTCATTGGTTCCTAGAGCTGGCCTTAACTCCCCCAGAGTGCTGCTGTGCATAGGATGACAGGAGTCTGATATCAAGACAGAGATTTTTTTGCTATCTGTATGTAAAAGCACATTTAACTATTTATAAACAATACAAAACGATATTAAAATAGCCTTTTTAGGTCTGTCTGGAGTTCATCTTCTATATATGTAAATTTTATTGAAGCTGAACTCAGAAGAAAGTAAAAATCCTCCCTTGGAAAAATAAAAAATAAAAATAAAAATTCTCCCTCCGGGACTGCCTTCGCACGGCAAGGGTTAAATTCTCATTTACATCTAGAGGACTGGGAAAAGCAGTTTTACTTACCCACAATACTCCACTCGATTCTCTATGCTGTAGGATCAGTCTTCGTAGTTTTTGCTACCCTATGCTTCAGAGGTCAGGTACCCTTTGTCGGTATTAAGGTACCCTTTGTCGACAATATCCCTGCGTTGGAAGTAAGGACCATGAAGAATAGTCAACTGTTGTATAATAAGGGAGTGCCATCTGCCAGGAGAGCAGAGGATCGGGTAAGTAAAACTGCCTGTCCCTCTTAAATGCCTGTCCCTCTTAAATTAGCAAACCTGCACCCCCAAAAAAACTTATTTGCTTCCTCCTTCTCCTAAAATATATAAACTTTTTAGATTGTTTTTTTTAAATGTCTTTTGACTTTTTTTTGCTACTGGTGCTTCAAAGCACATGCATGCTGCTGGATTTCACATGCACGCAGACATGTCAAAGAGGTCTGTTTTGCCTGTGGAAACCGGCCAAGACCTTTGCCATTTCTGACTTTCATGTAGATGAGAATGATATTGCCCTCCCATAGCTCCCAACTGTCCCTGATTTAAAGGGACTGTCCCTAATTTGGACCAATTTCCCTCCGCCCCTCTTTCCCCTTCATTTGTCCCTCATTTTGGACTGATCTATATAGTTTTATAAAAAATTCACTTTTTTCTTTCAAAATTTTTTCCCCATTGCTAAATATTTCATCAAATTTCTAAATTGCATTTGTACATTTCAAAAACCAATATAAAGGAATAGTAGTGTTAAAAAACGTGTGGATTTAATAAACCTTTTTTTTTGGGGGTTAATTCTCCTTTAAGGGGGTGTGGCAGGGGCGTATTCTATGCCTGCATACATTTGCTAGTAGGTGTTCCTCAATCCCATCTCAAAATGTAGGGAGGTATGCCCTCCTGGTGCTTCATGGTGTGCAGATGTGCTGAAGGCCTTCAGGACCTGGGAGAGACCTTCTTCAGTTTTTACTTTTGCCTAGGCAAGAATGACACTGCAAGTCTGGTGCCTCATGGTGAATGTGCGCCAGCATATTACATGCCAAAACCTGGCTTGTGGGACCCGGCAGAGGCCTTTGGTACAGGGTTTTCCCCACACATATACGCAAAGACACCACAGTTATGGAGGCCCTAGATCTACAGGGCTCTGCTGGCCCCCCGAAGGCTGCTAGAGCCAATCATCTATCTGCACATGTGCTGGACTTTCAAATATGGAGGCGCTGGTGGGAGAGGGAAGTCCCACTACAATGAGGATTTTTACTTTTCTGGGAGTTGGGCTTTTTTTTACACTTGTAACGGATATCCTGAAAAACATATCTTTCTATGTTGTTGATTAGTGATGTCACAGCTGTAAAAACATATCTGTAGGTGCCACCCTGTAAAATTTACCATATCAGGAGTTATTAGGGAAACACCTAAATTGGAGGGTAAAACACAATTGTCTGGGAAAAAATCTGTTTTAATACAAATCTGTCATGTCAAGTAAGATCACAGTTACACAGTGAAGATTTAAATGAGAACGATCCCACAAAATAATAAGCAGTGGTGATTTTACTGTATATAATAGTATATAATATATACTAATACATATATAATAGTATATAATACATATATATATATATATATATATATATATATATATATATATAAAATAAATAAATAGATATGTATAAATATATAAATATAAATGTACATATAGATCTACATACATATAGATCTATATAGATATAGATATATAAATATTAGTATTTATATGCTTTATGTTAATACAACAAGTACATTTTTAGAGGAGAAGCAGAAGAATGAACACATGCATAGAAAACCGAGAAAACCGAGAAATATTTTCACATAAGCATTTGCTTGTAATTAAAACAGTAGATCAGCAGGCACAGATCGTGGAGATAGAATGACCCTTAATTCTCAGGAAATACCCACAGAGACAGGTCACAATGATTGCTTGGAGAGATCAGAGTAGACACAGCACTACATCTCTATCCTGGAAGCTCAATTTCTGTGAAGTCAAATAATGTCTTTCCTTCTCACAGATCAATTGTACATTTTAACTTTGAATTCTGTTTAAAGGTGCAGCCTTTGTTTTGTCACCAATGGAAATTATTCCAGTTTAATAGGATAAAAACATTAAGTTGTTTATGCATGGCTTGTGAAATATGGTCCAGAGTTAAAACTAAAGGGGACAACTAATTTAGCTGGACATGCAAGTGACTGAAAAGTCATTTTCCTAGTCGGATGCCAGCATAACTGATCTCATATCTGAAGTGAGAACATGCAAATATTTAGGAACTTTTCATTCATGGTAGTGGTGATCGACAACTGTTACATAACATGTGTAAAACAATTCACAACTGCAAGGATTAAAGTGCATCTCTAACCCCAAACCTTGTTTTTTTTGGATAGAATGGAGAAAGGTTAGAACCCATGTCAGGTTTTATTCCTACCTGGGGCTCGATAATGGTGGCCATAAAGTACATGCTTTGATTTTTTTATCTGATCGATGTGTGACTTGTTGCTTTTTTTTTTTGTGCGTGAACTCGAGAAAGGAGCCGGA
This sequence comes from Rana kukunoris, assembly GCA_029574335.1. NCBI lineage: Eukaryota > Metazoa > Chordata > Amphibia > Anura > Ranidae > Rana > Rana kukunoris. The sequence continues at coordinate 261,657,633 of CM056052.1, read as the reverse complement.
CTGCAGGAGTTGGGAGTAGGCAAACTCTCCCCCCAGAGGCAATCTGCCATCTTTCTCCATGCCCCGGGTGGCAATGGCGGGTGTGAGTGAGGACATCCCACTCACCCTGCCCTACCTGCTCCGCCTGGGAGCCCAACGGGGCAGAGGGACTTCCCCTATGAGGAAGTGAGGGGGTCTAGCCCGCTCAGCCACCCCCGTAGGTCCTTCGCCTCTCTTTTTTAGGAGACCGCATGGCCAAAGTGCGTGCGTGTTAAACCAATTTCGTGTGCGTGCAAGTGTGGTGGTTTTTGTGGGGGGGGGGGGGGGGGTGTACTAAACACAGGCTTACATTGCATAGCACACCCACCGGGAGCCGGGCTGAGACCACCAAACTCAATTCACATGTAGCCGAGACCGGGATCCAAACCCTTGGCGATGTGTGATTTGATCAAAACAATCAAAACTGCAGACAATTGAATAGTAATATATTCCCATCGAAGACGGAAAGGGAAGAGAGAGGCACCAAGCTGCCAATAGTGTAGCATATTTATTGTATAAAGTATCCAGTTAAGAGATGCACTCACAAACATCAGTGTAAAGCGAACATGTAACTAGCTCAGAGGTCGCCAGTAGGGAGTCCAATCCAGGCTGAAGCCGCCAGGGTGACAGGTCTGCTTTGAAGCTTTGTGCAGGGGTAACGGAAAGCCTCTGAGAAGCTGCCACGAGGGATCCAAACTTTTAGGGGTGCTGTCAGCTGCCAATGATGCAGGAGCCAATCAGGAACGTGTTCATTTTGCATCGATCCTTTGTTAATAAAATAGATCATCTTTCAGTTTTTAATGTGATCGTTAATTTACAATTTCAACCTAAGATCAACTTAAGTTCAAAGGGGGTTATTTACGAAAGGCAAATCCACTTTGGACTACAAGTGCAAACTACAAGTGTAAAGTGCACTTAAAATGGCACTGAAAGTGCACTTGGAAGTGCAGTCGCTGTAAATCTGAGGAGAAGATCTGAAATGAGGGAAAGCTCTGCTGATTTTATTATCCAATCATGTGCAAGCTAAAAAAAAATGTCACTTCCTTTTTTTGGACAACCTTTTAGTGGACAGGAAGTTAGGGAATATATGCAATTGGTAAACAGGCTGCAATAAAAAGTTGAGGAAAGTGAAAAAATAGCTCTGGGCCTGTGGGGTTATCCCACTGGTACTGCTATTCTAAAGTATAATATTGATGTTGGTGTAAATGATCTGGTTCCCAGGCAGGCATCTACACCTCAGAGGGTCTCTACAGTCTCTTTGGCTTGTAGTGTAATGTAAGAAAAATTGATATTCCAATTATTCCAATAAGGGGCAATTAAAAAAAATAGCTATTATGTTTTGGGGATCCAAATCCAATGTACCCTCCTTTTTAGGACTAGAAAAGACATAAGGACATCTTTATGTCAATCTGATATCAATACAATATCCTCCCCTACTTAATACCAAATACTCATAGTATTGGAATTATAAAAAAATGTATGCCATGTAGCATTGAATTGATAATCGATATTTATGGTTGTGTACCGAGACAAATGTGGATCACACAAACACATGACAAAACTCACAACATAAATAGACCTGAGGTGTGGCTTTTGGTCGTCTGGTAGGTATGGCAAGAAAAGGGGCCATTCCCAAGATAAGTAATGGGGTGATTGTGGAGGAGAATGTGCTGAGAAGTGCTGAAAAAAAGGGTAATGGGAGGGAGGGTATCGTGCACTGGAACTGACAAAGAGGAAGTGGTCAGCTTAAATACCCTTCGGACTCCTCCCATAAATTCAGGCCAGCATACTGGCCTTCTAATAGAAGAACTTAAGACAGATACGTGAGAACAGATGTGATTGAAAGCCTGGGGGGTCCGAGCCAATAAGCAAACTTTCACTACATATTTTGCACATCCATCGCTATCATTCCTGTCGTGATTGGCTCAGACCCTCTGAGCTTCCACCAATGCCACTCCTCTGAGTACAGACACACCTCCTTCCTTCAATCCTCCCCTGTGCTTTTTTTGGCACTATTATAGCCTTATAAGCATGAATGTTTTGTTCACATGGTTGCTGCTAAACTCACTGTTGAGAACTCAGGTCTCAGATTACACTCAGCTCTCCTCTCTGAGCTGTGTAGTGTGTGACATCAGATCCCTATTCTCCGCCTGCTGACTATCAGAAATGCTGTGTAAACTGTACACTCTGAACAGTGGATAAGTGAGGGATGCAAATCAACAGGTACACCTCCGCCGGTGGGTGAGAGATTGGGCAGGTCTGTGGGTGAATGAGAGAGCGGGCGAGCCAGGCTGCTGGGTAACTCAGTGTGTGAGCGGGCGGGCGGGTGAGAGAGCATGTGGGCTGAGCTGCCAGGTGGCTCAGTTTGTGAGCAAGCGGGCAGGTGAGAGAGCGGGTGGGCAGCTCAGCGGCTCTGTGTGTGAGCGGGCGGCTGGCAAATCAGGGAGCCGGCAGGCAGGGGAGCAGAGAGATGACATCATCTCTCTCCGCGCTGCACCTGCCCTGCATCCCTGCAGTAACTTCTGCCCTCACTGTGAATGCAGCATGGGCAGCAGAGTGATTACATCATCTCTCTGCTGCCTGACTCTGGGACACATCAAGAGACAAACAAAACACCACCATAGCAGGCAAGTGACAATCAGCAAATTGTGGCATGTGACGTGGCAAGTGACAATCCGCAACTTGTGGCAGGTGATGTGGCAAGTGACAATTCACGACGTGTGACAGGTGACGTGGCAAGTCGAAACTTGTGGTAGGTGACGTGAATGCAGATTGTCACTTGCAACATGTGGCAGGTGACGTGACAAGTGACAATCCGCAAATTGTGGCATGTGACGTGGCAAGTGACAATTCGCAACTTGTGGCAGGTGACGTGGCAAGTGACAATCCGCAACGTGTGACAGGTGACGTGACAAGTCGAAACTTGTGGTAGGTGACGTAAATGCAGATTGTCACTTGCAACATGTGGCAGGTGACCTGACAAGTGACAATCCGCAAATTGTGGCATGTGACGTGGCAAGTGACAATTCGCAACTTGTGGCAGGTGACGTGTCAAGTGACAATCCGCAACATGTGGCAGGTGACGTGGCAAGTGACAATTCGCAAAGTGTGAGAGCGGAGTAACAGGCAAATAAGCTCATCGGTGCTGCTTCTCTTTTCATTGTCCAGTCACAGGGTGGGGGTAGGAAGGAGAACAGTAAGTGAAGGTGCAGCAGAAGGAGACCGGGTTCTCTCCTCTGTCAGGCAAGGTTGCATGGCTGAGCCGTGTAAATCTCAGAACAGGAAAGACAAAAATACAAATCCTTTGGCAGGTAAAACAGCTACCATATATAGAATTTAAACCTCTCTAGTTAATAGAGAATACAAAATGGTTAAGGGTGTACCATCGTCCTAATATTGTAGATAAAGGATATGTGCATCACCATGCACATAAAAGCAGTACCGTTGTCTCTGAACTGGTAACTGTGTTTCACTTAAGTCTCACGTGGCTGTCTACCTTACACTTATCAGTAAACGCTCTATGTGCGTTTTTCCCTCATGGTACACTTAGTCCTGGTGACCCCCACCTTATCACGTCTATATACCCCCTGGGTAACCAGGTTGTTTCTAGGATCTCCCCCCTGCATATTTTCCTACTGTTGGATGCTTTGGGACTTTGCTATGAGAACCGGACTTGGTGCCCACAGATTGTCTCCTGACGAAGCGATTTAAATATCGCGAAACTAGTTGAGACCCGAGACCACTTGTCTCACAGCGCCTCTGGCCCACCCGTACCCCCTCTACATCTCTGAAGGAATTGCACAACTGGTGACCTCATCGCTGTATATGTATTGCTTTTTAAATGTTTTGTCTGTTCTTTTTTATTATATATCTGTTTCTATGTACATTATGTGATTAAAAATGCTTTTCTAAATTACCCTTTTGCCTCACTCTGGTTGAGTATAAATACCTTACCTTGTACCGGTATAGTCCTGCCTGCCCACATAATACCTGTCGGTTTTCAGGGTCTCCGGGGATCCCCTAAACTCCCATATATAGTATGTATTTCATCTGTGTATTATCGTGTTTGCCTGGTGTTCAGCATTATGGCATGCATATATTAGATGTTGTTTACTGCAGCTAGCATAAGCACCTGGATCTGTATTGATATCAGCCTCATGTGATCCCCTGCCTGTATAACTGTATTTAGAATAGGGGAGGAAGGGGTTTTATCCTGAGCCAATAAAGGTTCTATTGCTTTGTACTGTGCTGCCGGTCAAAGAATGTGATCATACTTTGCAGGGGACAAAAGTGGATGAATAACCTCATCAGTGTAGTGGTGGTTGATGATCTAGCTGGCTTGTCTGGATCATATCACCTGCTGCACAGAAGTCATATGAAGGATTTTCCACAAGACACATTTTCAACTTTCTGCCACTGATTCTGCTCACAACTCCCCATAGAAGAACTTTTACTAACAGTGAGCAGCTAATTAAATTATATGTGAAACCTTAACATGTAAAAAAACGAAAACATTCCATTTAAAATACAATATAAAGACAAAATATTTGTGTAGGCATATAAAAATTAATTATAGATACCTTTGTGTATTTTTATTTTTATTTGATCACATTACCTCTGTTCTCGGCTGACTTAGAGGGCTGGGGGTGGCAACTGCGGGGTGTTTGCCAGCAGAGGTAGAGAAACAGCATTACACTGATCTTCCTGATTAGCTGTGCAGGGGGTGTGTCAGCACAAGTTTTGGCCACTGGAGGACAGGCAGCTCCCAGCACAGCCAGAAAACTGGCCACACAGGATGGATGTGTTACTATGCCTAGCATGGTCAGTTGGAAATAGAAAAGCAGGGGAACTGACAGGATCACACAAAGGAAGCAATCGAATGAGAAGAGGGTACTTGTTAATTTCGTCAACAAAAACAGTTTTCTAAATTTTCACCAGGGGCCTTTTTACAGTGACGAAAACAAAAAGTACACCACATTTTCGTCCTATGACGAAAATCAATTGCGTTTTTGTTAACTAACGAAATTGTGAGAAAGAGCCGTTTACCCTTGTGAACTTCCGGTTTCCATGGAGCTCCACCTGCTTTCGCTCCCAGAAAGCAAACAACTCGAGTCCATCTTGTACTTCGCTTACCAGCAGTTAGCAGGCTATGCAGCCAGCACAACAAGACTCTGTGTCCTCAGACAGCCCTCCAGAGCAACACTGTGCAACAGGCCTCCTGGCAAGAGTCCCACTCCTGACGACGACCTTCCAGAGCACAGAGCATCGTACAGCACTGTGCAGCATTACAGGCCTCTCATACCACCATCCAGAGAACTGTGCAGCATTACAGGCCTCTCATACCACCATCCAGAGAACTGTGCAGCATTACAGGCCTCTCATACCACCATCCAGAGAACTGTGCAGTATTCCAGGCCTCTCATACCACCATCCAGAGAACTGTGCAGCATTACAGGCTTCTCCAGATCACCACCCAAAACACTGTGTAGCATTACAGACCACCATCCACAGCACTGTGCAGCATTACAGGTCTCCTCAGATGACCACCCAAAACACTGTGTAGCATTACAGACCACCATCCACAGCACTGTGCAGCATTACAGGTCTCCTCAGATCACCACCCAAAACACTGTGTAGCATTACAGACCACCGTCCAGAATTACAGGCCTCCTCAGATGACAACCCAAAACACTGTGTAGCTTTACAGACCACCGTTCACAGCACTGTGCAGCATTATAGGCCTCCTCAGATGACCACCCAAAACACTGTGTAGCATTACAGACCACCGTCCAGAGCACTGTGCAGCATTACAGGCCTCCTCAGAATGTCCAGTGGTTAAATCTGTATCTGTGAGTTTGTTCAAACCTCAATACCATAAATAAGAACATATTAGATTTTTTACTCCAGGAGTATATCATGAGTTAATGCATTACAATTTAACTAAACACATTTAATTTTAGTTGACCAAAATGATTTCATTCAACTAAAATGTATTGGAGGTTTTAGTCGATGAAAATACTAACACTAAAATCATTGCAGATTACTAAAATGGGATTAAAACGAAAATGACATTTTAGTCAAAAGACTGTAACTAACAATGAATCAAAATTTGATACCAAAATTAACACTAGTTACAACATGTGAATGGTACAGCAGACACATAACAGGAATATGAACTGTTGGGGTAATATACTCTTTAAAGGAATTATAAAGGCAGAAAGAAGCCTTCCGTGTATAGCAGCCTCCCCAGCTCCCCCTAAAATGTACCTGAAGAAAAAAGACCTAGCATCCACAGATAAGTAACTACTTAGTGGTCACCACATCCCTAGTAGAATTGAAAAAAAAACAATAAACCCCCTAGGGGTGAGACTTTAAAAGTGACCACAAGTAGAGTAAATTATGTATAAAAGTAATTTGACTACAATATAAATAAGAAGGCCAGTATGGTGGCCTGAGTTTATGGGAGGAGCCAGGAGGGTATTTAAGCAGCCCACTCACACATGCTCTTTGTCGGTTCAGTGTGCGGTACTTCCCAGCTCACCTCATGTCTGTAAGTCTGCGCATTCAATCGCATTCGACACCCTCCCGCCCTTCCCTTTTTCAGGGCATTTATCAGCATATCCTTCTTCAATTAACTACCCATTACTTATCTTGGCTATGCCCCCTTTTCTTGGCATACTGACCAGACCACCAAGGCACACTTCAGGTCTATTTATGTTGTATGTCTTGTCGCGTGTTTATGTGATTCACATCACTCTCAGTCAGAGGGCCACGACCATAAACATAGAAAATATGATTAAAAAACTCAATGGAATGGATTGAATCCAAAGCAATATTCCTTGTAAACAACTAGGACATCAAACCCAACAGCCGTTTCGTTATACAACCTTCTTAAGGGGTCACACCTGAACAATTACTGGTTGATGAGTGTTTTTTAAATTTTTTACAAGTCAAATTTATCTAGTAAGAAAACACATATTACGTTAGTCTCAACAGCTCCTATGCACTATATATTTCACAATCTCTGTTGATATCTGTAGAATAATATGATGCTCACATTATTATGAAATTCGTTCACTAATCCACATGTCCAGAGCTAGTGTGCATATCTCAAGGTGTTATAAGGAGATAATAAACCTGTGTCGTACGCAGTGTTGTAACTAACGGCGTTAAAATAAACGCCGTTAGGTAACGATACCCCTTAACGGCGGTATAAACACCAACCCTAATGGTATATAGATTATTCCTAAAAGCAGGGAAAGCGAGGATTGTATATATGGTCTCAACTCATCAAAAACCATCCGGTACAGAAACTAAGCAGATATTCAATAGTGGTAACACTTGTCTTTGAGGTGAAAATATATATAATTCCACCCCAACAGAGTGTATCTGTAGAAAAAGAAAGGTGTACCAATAAGTAAATAATTTTACTAGAGGGTAAAAACCCCTAGAAGAATATTCAAAACTGACCACAAGAGAGGGTGGTGATAAATCAGACAAAACAAGGGGAAAAAGCAATTAGCTTTTCATACCTGTAAAGTAATGGGTGCCCTGGGTCGCCAAACCATACGTCACACCAGAACAAATACTGGTTGATGAGTGGTTTTTAAATCCATGAGAGGCATAACGCCTACGCATGCGCGATGCCGATATGCGTAACGTCATGACAACACATCAGCAGTTCCATTGGCTCCCGTGGCTGTCACTCATAGTCAGTTAGCCAATCAGGGGGTGGGGTGAGGCCAAACAGCAGCTCCATTTCTGAATGGACACACAGAGCTGCTGCTCGACTCGGGTTCCCCCCATAGCAAGCTTCTTGCTGTGGGGGCACTCGACAGGAGGGAGTGGCCAGGAGCACAGAAGAGGGATCCGAGAAGAGGAGGATCAGGGCTGTTCTGTGCAAATCCACTACACAGAGGAGGTAGGTATAACATGTTTGTTAATTAAAAAAATAAGCCTTTACAATCACTTTATGATTATACCTTAACATATCTATTTTTAAAAAGTACCCTGTAGAAGAAAACTAACAGAAAGAAATTATAAACTGTCTGAAACTTGCTTGAAGTGTTTGATAGAAAGTCAGAACAATCAGGGGAATATGTTGTCAGACTGGATTTCTCTCTTTCTAGAATGCATCTGATTACTTTTATCAGGTAATTGCTATTTTCCTTACTCTGATCATGTTACTGAGGTGCAATACAAAAGCAGGATACACGTTCACTGAGGTATGGTGGAAATCACACTTTGACAAATTAGTTAAACCATGAGGGAGAAAACTATAAATGTGTGCAAGTTACTTTAGCTTTCCCCTTAGACATTTAGGATGCTAAAGTGGACCGGTCATTAAAATTTACATTTGAAATGAAAAAAATTGGATTAAAATAACCACATTGTTATTTCAAATCTATAAAAAATGTATACTTGCTGCTTGTTATAAGTAAATAAGTGCTATAAATTCCCCCGCTTTCAGTCCAGGCAGCCTAAATCACAATATTTCTGACAGTGGCATAACAATAGTCATAGCAGTCCACATAGCTGCTATAGGGCCTGGCATAGAAGGGGGCCATATTCAAGTTATTTTACCTTAATGCATTCTATGCCTTCTGTGTGCAGTAGCCCCCCCTAATACTTACCTGAACTCCCTCTTGATCCAGAGCTGTGCATGAGAGCATCGGCTCTCTGGGGACTCTTACCCTCATTGGCTGAGACAGCAGCCATTGGCTCTCGCTGCTGTCAATCACATCTAGTGAGCCAATGAGGAGAGAAAGGGGAGGGGCTAAGCAGCTGCTCTGTGTCTGAATGGATATGCAGGGCAGTGGCTCGGGAGCGCACCTGCTTGGGTGCCTCCTTCGCAAGCTGTTTGCTCTAGGGGGGACCTTGGCAGGAACAAGGAGCCAGGAGCAGCAGTGGGACCAGAGAAGAGGAGGATCATGGCTGCTCTGTGCAAAACCACTGCATGTTTGCTTAAAAAAAAAAGTTTGCCTTTTCTATCACTTTAGGGAGGTCATTAAGGAGGACTTTTGCCATCCCCTATACATGTATATCCAGGCTGCTTCCTAAAAGCACACTCACAAGTCTGACAATCCAGTGATGTTCCCTAGGGACCTGCCTGTTTACCGCAGCACATCCAGTCCTGCACCGCCATCCTAATTTGACATCACCGGGGCCCGCTGTGTCTTTGTTGATGCAGAAGCCCTGTGGATGCACATGTACTGCACCACATCATCATGATGCATAGACAGCTGCCCCCTTGTGGTGTGATGCAGCACTTGCACCGTATATCATACCATGGTCTCCTGGGGCAGAAATAAGGAATTTCAGCGAGGGGTCCCTAAAAAACATATGCCTCCCCAAAAAGTATATCCAATTTTACTAGAGGAGGGGGAAAGGAACGTATATAGGGTTGCTAGGGAGGGCAAAGTTCTGCTTTAAGTAAAACAAAACTGTTGTTTCCAGTGCAGGAGGGCTGAAATCAGACCTCAGGATCATCTCTGTGCAGTAAGAAACATTTGCTTAGCTGTCTTAGCAGCGCAGATTTATTGTCTTCAGAACGTTTACTAAAGATGGAAATAAACCATGTATATCCAATGCAGTAAAAAATTACAGAGTTTCCTCTTAGCACAATCCTTATTGGACAGATAATAGAAAATAGACACTACAAGCTGAAACAGGGAAAGTTCAACATATTTCTATGAGGCCCTACAGTCTCCAGTACATTTCAGTCTTGCTTACTAAGTGCCCTTTCACACTGATACATTTTTCCTGTGTTTTTTTCCTTGCAAGAAAAATCTTTCCCTTTATCTATGTGACTTTTCACACCACTGCATTATAGGGGCAGTGCGTTTTGAAAAGTCCTGCATGATGCATCTTTGGTGTGGTTTTGAAAACCACACCAAAAATGCAGCTCCCCATTGAAATTAATGGAAATCTCAGTAAAATATGCATTTTTACTAGGGTTGTCCCGATACCACTTTTTTAGGACCGAGTACAAGTACCGATACTTTTTTTCAAGTAGTCGCCGATACCGAATACCGATACTTTTTTTAATGTGTCCCCAAATGCAGCCATGTCCCCCCACATATTGCAGCCATGTCCTGTCCCCCACATATTGCAGCCATTTCATGTCCCCCACATATTGCAGCCATGTCTGTCCCCCACATATTGCAGCCATGTCATGTCCCCCACATATTGCAGCCATGTCATGTCCCCCATATATGCAGTCATGTCATGTCCCCCATATATGCAGCCATGTCATGTCCCCAACATATTGCAGCCATGTCATGTCCCCCACATATTGCAGCCATGTCATGTCCCCCATATATGCAGCCATGTCATGTCCCCCACATATTGTAGCCATGTCCTGTCCCTCACATATGCAGCCATGTCATGTCCCCCACATATTGCAGCCATGTCATGTCCCCCACATATTGCAGCCATGTCATGTCCCCCACATATTGCAGCCATGTCATGTCCCCCATATATGCAGCCATGTCATGTCCCCCACATATTGCAGCCATGTCATGTCCCCCATATATGCAGCCATGTCATGTCCCCCATATATGCAGCCATGTCATGTCCCCCACATATTGCAGCCATGTCATGTCCCCCACATATTGCAGCCATGTCATGTCCCCCATATATGCAGCCATGTCCTGTCCCTCACATATGCAGCCATGTCATGTCCCCCACATATTGCAGCCATGTCATGTCCCCCACATATTGCAGCCATGTCATGTCCCCCACATATTGCAGCCATGTCATGTCCCCCACATATTGCAGCCATGTCATGTCCCCCATATATGCAGCCATGTCATGTCCCCCATATATTGCAGCCATGTCCTGTCCCTCACATATGCAGCCATGTCATGTCCCCCACATATTGCAGCCATGTCATGTCCCCCACATATTGCAGCCATGTCATGTCCCCCACATATTGCAGCCATGTCATGTCCCCCACATATTGCAGCCATGTCATGTCCCCCACATATTGCAGCCATGTCATGTCCCCCACATATTGCAGCCATGTCATGTTCCCCATATATGCAGTCATGTCATGTCCCCCATATATGCAGCCATGTCATGTCCCCAACATATTGCAGCCATGTCATGTCCCCCACATATTGCAGCCATGTCATGTCCCCCATATATGCAGCCATGTCATGTCCCCCACATATTGTAGCCATGTCCTGTCCCTCACATATGCAGCCATGTCATGTCCCCCACATATTGCAGCCATGTCATGTCCCCCACATATTGCAGCCATGTCATGTCCCCCACATATTGCAGCCATGTCATGTCCCCCATATATGCAGCCATGTCATGTCCCCCACATATTGCAGCCATGTCATGTCCCCCATATATGCAGCCATGTCATGTCCCCCATATATGCAGCCATGTCATGTCCCCCACATATTGCAGCCATGTCATGTCCCCCACATATTGCAGCCATGTCATGTCCCCCATATATGCAGCCATGTCCTGTCCCTCACATATGCAGCCATGTCATGTCCCCCACATATTGCAGCCATGTCATGTCCCCCACATATTGCAGCCATGTCATGTCCCCCACATATTGCAGCCATGTCATGTCCCCCACATATTGCAGCCATGTCATGTCCCCCATATATGCAGCCATGTCATGTCCCCCATATATTGCAGCCATGTCCTGTCCCTCACATATGCAGCCATGTCATGTCCCCCACATATTGCAGCCATGTCATGTCCCCCACATATTGCAGCCATGTCATGTCCCCCACATATTGCAGCCATGTCATGTCCCCCACATATTGCAGCCATGTCATGTCCCCCACATATTGCAGCCATGTCATGTCCCCCACATATTGCAGCCATGTCATGTCCCCCACATATTGCAGTCATGTCATGTCCCCCACATATTGCAGCCATGTCATGTCCCCCATATATGCAGCCATGTCATGTCCCCCATATATGCAGCCATGTCATGTCCCCCACATATTGCAGCCATGTCATGTCCCCCACATATTGCAGCCATGTCATGTCCCCCATATATGCAGCCATGTCATGTCCCCCACATATTGCAGCCATGTCCTGTCCCCCACATATGCAGCCATGTCATGTCCCCCACATATTGCAGCCATGTCATGTCCCCCACATATTGCAGCCATGTCATGTCCCCCACATATTGCAGCCATGTCATGTCCCCCACATATTGCAGCCATGTCATGTCCCCCACATATTGCAGCCATGTCATGTCCCCCACACATTGCAGCCATGTATGTCCCCCACATATTGCAGTCATGTCATGTCCCCCATATATGCAGCCATGTCATGTCCCCCACATATTGCAGCCATGTCATGTCCCCCATATATGCAGCCATGTCATGTCCCCCATATATGCAGCCATGTCATGTCCCCCACATATTGCAGCCATGTCATGTCCCCCACATATTGCAGCCATGTCATGTCCCCCATATATGCAGCCATGTCATGTCCCCCACATATTGCAGCCATGTCCTGTCCCTCACATATGCAGCCATGTCATGTCCCCCACATATTGCAGCCATGTCATGTCCCCCACATATTGCAGCCATGTCATGTCCCCCACATATTGCAGCCATGTCATGTCCCCCACATATTGCAGCCATGTCATGTCCCCCACATATTGCAGTCATGTCATGTCCCCCACATATTGCAGCCATGTCATGTCCCCCACATATTGCAGTCATGTCATGTCCCCCACATATTGCAGCCATGTCATGTCCCCCACATATTGCAGCCATGTCATGTCCCCCACATATTGCAGCCATGTCATGTCCCCCACATATTGCAGTCATGTCATGTCCCCCACATATTGCAGCCATGTCATGTCCCCCATATATGCAGCCATGTCATGTCCCCCATATATGCAGCCATGTCATGTCCCCCACATATTGCAGCCATGTCATGTCCCCCACATATTGCAGCCATGTCATGTCCCTCACATATTGCAGCCATGTCATGTCCCCCACATATTGCAGCCATGTCATGTCCCCCACATATTGCAGCCATGTCATGTCCCCCATATATACAGCCATGTCATGTCCCCCACATATTGCAGCCATGTCATGTCCCCCACATATTGCAGTCATGTCATGTCCCCCACATATTGCAGCCATGTCATGTCCCCCATATATGCAGCCATGTCATGTCCCCCATATATGCAGCCATATAAAACAACAAAAAACCGCGCTAGGAAAACCCCCTCCCCCCAAAAAAGACTACAGGCTGCAGCAAGCGTGTGATAAACAAGAAACAATGGGATATAAAAAGCCGCGCCTTTTTATATCCCATATATGCCATATATATGCAGCCATGTCATGTCCCCCATACCTTTAGTACCGTAGATGCCGCATACCGCCGTGTATTGTAATCACTGCATTACAGGCACCTGTTTGAATTCTCAATGGCCGCCACGTATAGACACTCCCCTTCTCGGGATTGGACCAATCCCGAGCAAGGGGGAGTGTCTATACACACAGCTCAGTGCATAGACACTCCCCCTTGCTCGGGAGTGTCTATACGTGGCGGGCATTAAGAATTCAAACAGGTGCCTGTAATGCGGCGATTACAATACACGGCGGTATACGGCGATATGCGGCGGCGGCTTTGTGGTATGTGGCAGCTTGCGGTGGCGGCGACGGTGGCGGCGGGAAGTATTCTATTTAGGTATCGGGGGTATTTGCGGGAGTACAAGTACTCCCGCAAATACTCTGTATCGGTCCGGATACCGATACTAGTATCGGTATCGGGACAACCCTAATTTTTACCATGATTTTGCTACAGAGCAGTGTGAAAGGGGCCTATCTGTAAGGCCCTTTTTTAAGAGTGGATCCGACTAAGCGGAATTTGCCCACTCAGCAGAAGACCTCTCCACTGATCTCCACTAAGCATTCGGATCACAGGTTAAAGTCCGCTCCACTATGCAGAGCAGACACAGCTTGTTCTCCTCTCTGGGGCCGTCGGATGCAAATGGACTGCATGTCCGTTTCATTCCGATTGTCATCCGATCCGCTGGATGGATGGCGAACGTATCACCATAGGTCTATTTTTAGCAGACTTTATCTGCTTGGATGCCTGGCTGGCAGGTGTTAGCGGACACCGCCATAGAGAGAACAATGGGTGGCCTGATTAGGTCCGCCTGAAAAATTAACCGATCGGTCCGCTGGTGTGAAGGGGGCTTAAAGCTTAATTTAAAAAAAAGTCCATGCCCATAGTTTAGGCTGCTCATGTAATTTGTACTGTTTCATAACATCGCATACAACTTGAAAGCATACCCCAAACCAAGGATGTGTTTTAAAGTGCTGCATCCAGAGTCCATCAATTTTCCACCCGGACACTTCGATATTTCAATCAATGGATGTCAGGTGGGAAGGTACCGACAAGCCCCCCTGTCCGGTTCATCAAAAAACAGGCTAAAAATCTTATGCCGTGTACACACGGTCGTTTTTTCGCGATGAAAACAAACGTTGTTTTTTAAATTGTCATTTAAATTGATCGTGTGTGGGCAAAACGTTGTTTTTTGTCTTCAAAAAAACGACCAAAAAAAAATTCCAAAATGCTTGAATTTTTTGTGTCGTTTTTCAAAACGTCGTTTTTTGTTTCACAAAAAGTCACCGTGTGTAGCAAAAACGTTGTTTAAAACGAAGTTTTTCAACCCGCGCATGCCCAGAAGCTAGTTACGAAGCGAGTTTTAATGGAAAAGAGTGGTGAACGTAACCTCGCTTTTTGTGAAAAAAACGATGGCGTGTATGCAACATCGTCTTTGAAAAGTGACGTTTCAAAAACGTAGTTTTTTACTTCACAGAAAACGTCGTTTTTTTTCATCACAAAAAATGATCGTGTGTATGTGGCATTAAGGTGCATGGATACCTTAACTCTGCAGGAATTTACAGGTGTATCTCATAAAATTAGAATATCATCAAAAAGTTAATTTATTTCAGTAATTCAATTTGAAAATTGAAATTTATATATTTTATATAGATTCATTACACACAGAGTGATATATTTCAAGCATTTCTTTCTGTTAATTTTGATGACTATGGCTTATAGCTAGTGAAACCCCAACACCAGCACATGACACACGGCTCCCCAAATCAGCACGGACTGTGAAAAATGTTGCATTTCATTTGGAAATCAAGGTCCAGAGCCTGGAGGAAGAGTGGAGAGGTACAAAAGTTGTATGAGGTCCAGTGTGAATTTTCCACAATCAGTGATGATTTGGGGAGCCGTGTCGTCTGCTGGTGTTGGTCCACTGTGTTTTATCAAGTCCAAAGTCAGCACAACCCTCTACCAGGAAATTCTAGAACACTTCATGCTTCCCTCTGCTGACAAGCTTTATGGAGATGCCAATTTCATTTTCCAGAAAGGCTTGGCACCTGCCCACACTGCCAAAAGTACCAATACCTAGACAATGGTGCAGGTGCACTTTAGAAACTATGATCGTGCCGTTTCTAAAGGAGGACATGCCGTGACTAGCGGCTCCCGTGGCAAATGCTGTACTGTTAGGGGCTTCAACTCCAGGTGAGTATTACATAATGAGCTAGTATGATATGCATACTAGCTCATTATGCCTTTGTCTTACAACCACTTTAATGATCATGGTATCACTGTGCTTAATTGACCAGCAAACTCGCCTGAGCTAAGCACCAAAGAGAATCTGTGGGGTTTTGTCAAGAGGAAGATGAGAGAGCAACCTGGGCTTCCATTACACCTCAGCAGTGTCACAAGTTGATAACCTCAATGCCATGCCACATTAAAGCAGTAACTCATGCAAAAGGAGCCCGACAGGGTATTGAGTGCATACTATACTGATCATGGACATACTTTCAGTAAGCCAACATTTCTGTTTAAAAAATCTTTTTTCTTATTAATCTTATGTAATATTCAAATTCTCTGAGATACTGAATTTGGGGTTTTCACGAACTGTAAGCCATATCATCGAAATTAAAAGAAAAAATGGTTGAAATATATCACTCTGTGTGTAACGCATTTATATATAATATGTGAGTTTCACTTTTTGAATTGAATTACTGAAATAAATGAACTGTTTTATTATAGTCTAATTTTATGAGATGTACCTATATAAGGTGAGGATCCTCATCCCCATGATGTGCTTGACTTTCTAAGGAAAGAGCAGAACAGAAGTGAACAGATAAGTGACCCTTTAAATCATGTCATTAGTTTACTGAGTAGATCAGGTTTAACATCTTAGGCCGCGTACATACGAGCAAATGAATCTGTTCAAATCGGTCTGACAGACCGATTTGATCAGATTTGTCTGCTGGCTGTTTTGGTTTGATCGCTGTACACACGATCAACCCAAAATCCCCACCAGCAGACAGCGCGGTGACGTGGCGGTGACGTTGACGCCACCACGTCACCGCACCAAGAAGTAAAACACTTCCGCGCATGCGTCGAATCCATTCGACGCATGTGCGGGCAGATATGTCTGCTGGTTAGCGTACTAACCAGCAGACATGTCGGTCCAACGGGTTCCCAGCAGACAGATTTTAAAGCAGGCTTTAAAATCTGTCTGCTGGACAAATCCGTCTGCTCGCCCGTACACACGATCGAATCTGTCTGCTGAGAAGGTCTGTCAGACCGTTTTCAGCAGATAGATTTGATCGTGTGTACGCGGCCTTAGGCCTCGTACACACGATTAAATGTGTCTGTTCAAATCGGTCTGACCCACCGATTTGAACAAATCTGTCTGCTGGGATTTTGGTTTGCTCGCGTGTACACACGAGCAAACCAAAATCCCCGCCAGCAGACAGAGCGCTGACGTGTCGGTGACGTGGCGGTGACATTGACGCCGCCACGTCACCGCACCAGGAAGTAAAACACTTCCGCGCATGTGTCGAAACCATTTGGCGCGTGTGCGAGAAGACATGTCTGCTGGTTAGCGTACTAACCAGCAGACATGTCGGGTGGACGGGTTCCCAGCCGACAGGTTTCAAAGCATGCTTTGAAATCTGTCGGGTGGCCAAATCCGTCTGTTAGCCCGTACACACGATCGAATCTGTCTGCTGGGACGGTCTAGCAGACCGTTTCCAGCAGACAGATTTGATCGTGTGTACGCGGCCTTAGGCCTCGTACACACTATCGGACATATCCGATGAAAACGGTCCGCGTACCATTTCCATCGGATATGTCCGATCGGGAGTTTGATCCGATGGCGTGTACACACCATCGGATCAAATTCCCCGCCGCCGGACGGCGCGGTGACGTGGCGGTGACGCGGCGGTGACGTTGACGCCGCCACGTCACCGCACCAGGAAGTTAAACACTTCCGCGCATGCGCCGAATCCATTCGGCGGCGGCGCGGCGGCGGCGCGACGGCGGTGGGGGACGACATGTCTGCTGGTAAGTGTACTAACCAGCAGACATGTCGGGCGGACAGATTCCCACCGGATAGATTTCAAAGCATGCTTTGAAATCTGTCGGGTGGAGAAATCTGTCCGCTAGCCCATACACACGAGCGGAGATGTCTGCTGAAACGGTCCATCGGACCGTTTTCAGCGGACATATCCCCTCGTGTGTACAAGGCCTTAGGCCCCATACACACGATCGGACATATCCGATGAAAACGGTCCGCGGACCATTTCCATCGGATATGTCCGATCGGGAGTTTGATCCGATGGCGTGTACACACCATCGGATCAAATTCCCCGCCGCCGGACGGCGCGGTGACGTGGCGGTGACGCGGCGGTGGCGTTGACGCCGCCGCGTCACCGCCACGACACCGCACCAGGAAGTAAAACACTTCCGCGCATGCGCCGAATCCATTCGGCAGCGGCGCGGCGGCGGTGGGGGACGACATGTCTGCTGGTAAGTGTACTAACCAGCAGACATGTCGGGCGGACAGATCCCCACCGGATAGATTTCAAAGCTTGCTTTGAAATCTGTCGGGTGGACAAATCTGTCCGCTAGCCCATACACACGAGCGGAGATGTCTGCTGAAACGGTCCATCGGACCGTTTTCAGCGGACATATCCCCTCGTGTGTACGCGGCCTTAGAGTTTCACTCATGCCTCATTACATAGACATGTGTTTGTTAATAGATTAATAAGCACTGATAAGGTTGTATTTAGTAAGCTGATGACTTGACATTGTTTCTTTAACCACTTAAGGACCCCCGCACGCACATATACGGCCACAGAATGGCTCGTACAGGCACAAGGGCGTAAATTTACGTCCCCGCCTTCGTGCGGTTCGGGGGTCCCATTGGAAAAACACAGAAAGGGGGAAGTGATGTAATCTCCCATCGCAGCGGTATTTCCAACCGCTGCGATTGGAGAAACACCTCACAGTAAGTGTGCACCAACATTACACTGACACACACTCACATAGGCATACTTAACCCCTTGCGATCTGCCCCCCCACCCCCCCTGTCACAGTGTCACTGAATGCAGTGATCTAATCACTGCATTTAGTGTCAGTGTGACAGGCAGTGTAAAATCAGTTAGTGTTAGGTTCAGGATAGCCCCCCCACCCCCCCTAATAAAGTTTTAACCCCCTGATCACTGCCCTAGTTAACCCTTTCACTCCCTATTGCCAGCGTCACTAAGCGATCATTTTTCTGATCGCTGTATTAGCGTCGCTGTTCCCGCTAGGTAGCTATTTTTTTTTATCGCGATTTTTTTTTTTTACTAAAGACATGTGGCTAAATAAATTTTGGCCTAAATGTTTGACTAAAATTTAGTTTATTTGATTTTTTTTAACAAAAAGTAAAAAATAGAGTTTTTTTTTCAAAAATGTCGCTCTATTTTTGTATATAGCGCAAAAAATAAAAATCGCAGAGGTGATCAAATACCACCAAAAGAAAGCTCTATTTGTGGGAAGAAAAGGACGCAAATTTTGTTTAGGAGCCACGTCGTTCGACCGCGCAATTGTCTGTTAAAGCGACGCAGTGCCGAATCGCAAAAACACCTTGGGTCATTTACCAGCGTATTGGTCCGGGTCTTAAGTGGTTAAGGGCATGAAGGAGGATTAGATCCTCAGTTAAGCCCAATTCCTTTTCCTGCTATCACAGGACAGAAAGTGAGGTGAAATGGGGCAATGGGAACACCAGCCATAAACTCTGACAGTGCTCTAAAACTTTATTAAAAATCTAAAAAAAAAAATACTTTGGATACATTTTAAATGTTTAGAATGCTCCGTACACGCGATCGGAATTTCCAATGGAAAAAGTCTGATGGACTTTTTCCATCAGATTTTACGATCGTGTTTAGCCCCATCTGAGTTTTTTCATCAGAAATTGCGATGAATTCCATCTGACTTTAGATATATAACATTCTGATAGAATTCCGATGTGATTTGGCCGAGCAAAAGCCTGATCGTGTGTACACGGCATTACTGTACCTGTTGTACCTGTTGACTTGTTGGTCTCTTTCCTGGTTGATAGATATCGCACATTGGAAGACCATGGCAGGGTGGCATGTATGTGATGATTTAGATTAGTCCTTAAAGTGGTAGTAAACTCTATAATAAGGCTTACCTGTAGGTATAAACAATATCTCGTAAACCTGTAAGGTTTACGAGATATTCCTCCCGCGATATTCCTCCCGCGATATTCCGGCGCATGCACAGCGGTGATACTCGGCTAAAGGGCCAGCAGCCGCCGGACCTTGCCGGAGAGAAATCTCCTGTGCGCATGCACGGGAGTGACGACATCGCCGCTCCAGCCAATCACAGCGCTGGAGCGGCGATACCCGGAAGACACGCAGAGGAAAGATGACATCTCCCTCGGCGTGGACCAGGTAAGTTCCTCTCACCTCGTTCCAAGGTAAGTATTTTATAATCGGCTAGTATGCGGTGCATACTAGCTGATTATGGCTTTTGCTTTTCAGGTTTAAAAATAAATAAAAAATTACAGCGGGTATACAACCGCTTTAATAAATATATATATATATATATATATATATATATATATATATATATATATATATATATATTAAATTTGAGCATGATATACCTGTACAGATATCAAAATCTATCTGATTAATACTCAAAGGCAAAAGTAAAGCTTGACTTCACCCTAATGCCCCTTTCACAGGGTGCCTCTGTTTTGTGGATTCCGGTTGCTCACCGGGGGGGGGGGTCGCTCCACTGTTCCTTGCTGAACAGGCTAATGACAGGTCCTGTTCATTTTTATCCAATCCTATACGGTCCTTTCCACCAGACGGATGGAAAATAGGACCATTATTCGTCTGGATTTTGCAGGCAGGATCTGCTTGGATGTCGGCGGGTGTCAGCTAACATCCGCCTCTGCACAGGGGAGACTGGAGGGTCCGATCAGGCCCGTCTGAAATACTGACAGGTAGACCTTATTGAAAAGTCTATGTGAAAGGACCCCACAGGGGTCTTTGTCTGCAGCCTTCTGAGACACACCACAGGTCCCAAAAGGCTGCGGGACCATTCACAAAGCTCAGTAAGGCTCACACATGAGCAGTGGGAAGCCTAATGTAAAGTCGCAAAGAGTCACAGCTGGCTTCTCTTAGTATACATGGCAGAGCCAGGGACCCAAAGACCAGTGAAGAACCAGTCCTGGTGAGTACAGAGCTGGATCCTTGGACAGTCCTTTTAGTAATAGTCAGCGGCTACAGTATTTGTGTGCACATAATCCCTCTTTGCCTTTTATAGCAGTTGCACAGTGGGAATAATTAGGATGAGCCCCAGGGTTTGACCACACTGTCCAGTGCACTCCATGGATTAACATCCCCTATTTCCTGCACTACAAGTGAGCATGAGGGTGCTTGTTGGCGTGGCCATTATCAATCTAAGACAGCATAGAGCACAGCAGTGGGAGTGCAGGGGAAGGCAATTTTCACTAAGATAAAAAGGCATTTTAAAGCAATTCTAAGCAAAAATAAGTTAACCATAATCATATATTATGCCTGTAAGCAGGTTAAAACAGTCAGTTAGACACTGTCCCGGCAAGGAGAGTAGAAGTTAATGCCTTTCCAGGTTCTTTGGTCTTTTGGTAGGTTCTTCTCTGGGTCCGGCCTACTAATCCTGTCATATATGAAAACTGGACAGTGGTCCGGTACATAAGTTGTGCGCAGCCTATTGCATTAGGGTGTGCACCCCAAAGCTCAAACATATACTACCGATCACTCATGGTGTTCATTCACAAAGGGAAGTGACCGGTAAATCCCACTCATCCTAATACCTCCCCTCAGCAACAGCTGGTGGGAGAGGAGGGAAGTCGGCAGCACTGTGGGGAGGAGGGGGGAAGCCAGGGCAGTAGGGGGAATCTGTGCTGCACATGGTAATTAGGGTGTGCCTGGGCACACCTGGCACACCCTGTGCACACGCCTATGGTCTGGTACGAGAAACCCACAGAGACTTTTCGGTAGTGCACCAGTATACCAAAGTACCCATTGTTGGTAATCTAATGATTCTAGAACAAACTTGCATGTGCTGCTGGAACATGAACTGCAGTCCCTTTACGGTCTTTCACATACAGAAAATGTGAAGTAAAAACATGCCTTGTCAGTATTAGGACATTAATCATCTTAAAACTTACTTTGGAAGTTTATTTGATCATGCCGAGAGAAAAAGGAAGTAGCACAGCCCAGACCCAGGACATGCAATCTAGCTGCCTTTATGCTGATCCTTTGTGTTTGGTTGCATTAGATAACACAGAACTCACATGACAGCAAACCTGATTTTTTACATTTTATTTTTAGCACAGTTGCAGCATTTGATGGATAACATGAATAGTTCACTGAATTCTTTTATTTATTGTCTGGAATTGCTCTTTAACTTTCTAAAACCCCATATTAGGAACATTTTCGATTCCTGGCAGAACATTACACCACATAAAGCAGGTACTTTATGTAATAATGATAAGCAGATGAATGCTTAGATATTTGTTCTTCCCTACTGATAACTTTGCTTTGCATGATGCAGATCTTACCACACAGGTAAAGTCTGTTTACACTAAAACATTACAAATAGGAATAATGCAAATCGCATTAAAATAACACGGCTCCATTTTAGTGTGTTAAAAAGTCATCATTATACTGCGTTTTGTATGTTGCATTTGTCTTATTACATAAGTCTGTGTATTTTGATCAACTTTTATTGAGAAAATCTCTTTTTAACCCTATTTTGCATAATGTTCTCCTGCTTTTTACAAAATAACTTTATTGCATGATTCTTGGCACTAACAACTTATAAATGTTCATATGAAAGCTAAACTCCAAGCAACAGATGAGAAAACTTAAAATATATAGACGCTGTGATACCTGCAACACAGTTAGGGTCCTTTCACATGGAGTGGACCGTTTTTAATCTGCCCTGTGTGTGTCCGTCGGCTCAGCGGGGATCATCCGTAAATCCCCGCTGAGCTGTCGGTGGACAGGGCGGTCCCCGCACACAGTGCAGGGACCGCCCTGTCTCTCCTCCGTTCTCCCCTATGGGGAATAGGATGAATACGGACCGTGTGTCCGTATTCATCTGATCCGATCCTTCAGACGGAAGAAAAATAAGGTTTTCTTTGAGGATCTTTGAGGATGCGGATCTTTGCGGACGTTAGCGGATGCATCATCCGCTAACGGACGCGATCCCAAACGGACTTGTAAAAAACGTACGAACGGTCCGTACGTGTGAAAGGACCCTTACTGTAGGTCTCTTCCTGCTCCCAGCCTGTGATTGGACAGTAAATGGGGCAACAAACTGATGAAGTCATCTCTCTGCTCTCTCCACTTGTCAACATGAGTCCTGTTAGCACATGTAAATTCAGGGCACCAGGATGGCCCATATACTGGCTCTCCCTCTTCTTGTGTGAGTACTGCTGTACATTGGGATTAAAAGAGG
Source organism: Rana kukunoris (assembly GCA_029574335.1). Lineage (NCBI taxonomy): Eukaryota > Metazoa > Chordata > Amphibia > Anura > Ranidae > Rana > Rana kukunoris. Next base: position 261,634,776 of record CM056052.1, on the reverse strand, counting down.
ATGAAATCAAGTCAGATTGAGATATTTGTTAAATATGTATATAACTGCAATCATTTATGTTTTTCTAATAACTACTTGGATTTGAGCTTTAAAGTGGTTCTTAACTCAAACATTTTTTTTCTATCTGCATTAAGGTAAAAAAATAAAAATTAAAACACTACTTGTTCTAGCCCCCTCATCCCTAAACACTTACCTGAGTCCTGTCACTGATCCAGCACTGTCCCGGCTGCAACGTCGCTCCCCTCTCTTCCTGATCTCATAGCAGACACTGAAGCATAGGCTCCTGCTGCTGTCAGTTAACTCTTGGGAGGAGAGAGACAGGGCTTGACGGGGACATTGCTTCTAGGTAATGGGCCAGATTCAGGATGCAGAGCGGATCTTTGTGGCGGCGTAACGTATGTAACTTTACACGCAAGTGCTTTATTCACAAAGCACTTGCCTGTAAAGTTGCGGCGGCGTAGCGTAAATGGCCCGTCGGAATTTAAATTTGACGGGTAGGGGGCGTGTAGTATTTAAATTAGGCGCGATCCTGCGCCGAACGTACTGCGCATTGCTGTGAATGTATCCCAGTGCGCATGCTCCAAATCACGCCGCAAATTGTCAATGAAAACGACGTGAATGTAACTTACGCCCAGGCCCATTCTGAATCGACTTACGCAAACATAGGATGTGCCTGCTTTTTGGTGCTTTATCTTTACGCCGGGAAAACCCTTACGTAAACGGCGTAAATGCACTGCGTCGGCCGGGCGTACGTTTGTGAATTGGCGTATCTTGCTGATTTACATATTCTCGGCGTAAATCAGCAGGAACGCTCCTAGCGGCCATTTTAAAATTGCAGTTAAGATAAGACGATGTAATACAATTACGCCAGTTGTATATTAGCTGCAACCCAGCGTATCTTGTTTTCTGAATACATATAGGTTAGAAGTTACGCGGCTTATCTAGAGATAAGCCACGTAACTTCTTACTGAATCTGGCCCAATGTGTTTATCTATGGACACAGGCAGCCCAGCTTGGAGCGCACCTGAATAGGTGTCCCATAGCACATGCCTTACTAGGGGGGTACTCGGAGGAAGAAGGAGCAGACAGCATGGTGGGGGGGGGGGGGCTCGCAGAAGTGGAGGTACGCCTTTAATGCCACTTTAAATTTAAAAGATTAAGTTGAGCTAAGTAAATAGATAGCCCTAAAATTGCACGCCCCCATGAAATGGTGACAAACTTTGATGCTCTATATTTTCGATTGCTGAAAAGCACCCTTACAAGTCATCAGTTTCGAGTTAAAGGGGTTGTAAAAGTTAGTTTTTTTATTTTCTAAATAGGTTCCTTTAAGCTAGTGCATTGTTGGCTCACTTACCTTTTCCTTGGATTTCCGTTCTAAATGTTTTTTTTCTTTGTCTGAATTTCTCACTTACTGTTCCTCCTCAGTAAGCTGTTCTGGCTGACTAACCCCCAGCTTGGATGATGGGGGCAAGCTTACTGAGGAGAAACAGGAAGTGAGAAATTCAGACAAAGAAAAAAAACATTTAGAACGGAAATCGAAGGAAAAGGTAAGTGAACCAACCATGCACTAGCTTAAAGGAAAAAAAAAAAACCTTTATAACTCCTTTAACTCTGAACAATGGGCCTAGAATTATTGGTGCACGGCAATATATATTATGTGTATCACAATCAAAGTTTTCATGCATAGGCACCCAAGTGTATGTATTTACATTCAAACCTGCATGTAAATGCGAGTGGAGGGGGGTGACTTAAAACATTTTGGGGAGGGAAACTTTAGGTTCTTGGGTGATAAAAATATTATTTTTTACACTTAAAAAAAAATTAAACTGATGTTTTCCTATCTTCCTCCCCAGCCATATGACTCCTGGGTCTGCTGATGGGCATGTGGAACCCAGAAAATATGGCAGGAGCACATGTGGGAGGGGGGGGGGTTTAGAAGGGCAGGTGTATGTGGAAGTGATCCAGTCCCTGGATTGTCGCTGGATCGCTCCATCTAACAGATGCCATTTGGCTTAAAAAGGGTTAAATTAACTAAATACATTCCAGGTGCATTAAAACAAAAAGTGCGCAAAGTCTGATGCCTTGTACACACGACCGGTTTTCACAACGAGAAAACTGCCATTTTTTATATTGGTCGTGAAAACCGGTCATGTGTATGCTCCCTAGCAGTTTTTTCAACGAAAAGTAGAAAAGGCAGTTCCTGCAAGTCCCCTGCCAGCATGGCGTAGAGAAGAACCAGGGCCAGCGCTAGTGCAAGGCAACATTGGCGTTTGCCTTATGGTGCCAGTGCCAGCCAGGGGTCAGGGCGGAAAATCGATTGCGGCCATCCGAACGAGACCTCCACCTCCACCTCCAGAAGGAGAACAAATCCAGCCGGCCGTTTCCACTATGAGTGCGCCGTGCGGGGTGCAGTTCACCCAGGCGCCACAGAGGTGGTGGCGCTCAAGCGCCAGAGTGCTCTGCTCCCTCCTCCTCTCCTTGTCTGAGGCCGCGCTCTGAGCTTTCCACCACAGCGGTATTTTGAATCCTCCTCCTCCTCACGATCATCATGTTCTCCACCCGGGCGGCGCAGCTGCACATTGTCCTCTCCTCTCCAGCTGCCGCCCGGGTGGGGTTTGTCCTGGGGGGGGGGGGTTGTGGTGGCCTCTGTACTAATAGAGGGGGGTGACTGTGCTAATGAAGGGTGGTTTGTGGGGGGGTTTGTACTAATTATGGGGGGTCTGTACTAATTGTGGGGGGTGGCTTGTGGGGGGGTCTGTACTAATGGGGGCTGGCTTGTGGGGGGTCTGTACAAATGGAGGGGGTGGTTTGTCCGGGGGGGTCTGTACTAATGGAGGCGGGAGGTTTTTCCTGAGGGGGGGTCTGTACTAATGGAAGGGGGTCTCTGCTAATGGGGGGTGGTTGTCCTGTGGGAGGGGTCTGTACTAATTGGGGGTGATTTATGGGGGGGTATGTACTAATGGAGGCGGGAGGTTTTTCCTGAGAAGGGGTCTGTACTAATGGAGGCGGGAGGTTTTTCCTGGGGGGCAGCAGTGTGTGTGGGTTGCCGCTGTGGGCGGCATTTGAAGGATGAGTCCAGACCATGCTGCTCTCACCACACAGGCCGGACACACGCCCGCAGTGCCGCTGCCGTGACTTACAAGGGTTCAGAAACAGGTAAGGGGGACCTGTTTTAAAGTTTCCTGTTTAAAAAAAAAAAACACCAAATATTAAGCAGCCTGTATAATGTATCATTGCTGGGATTTGTAGTCCTCTGTAACTGCTGGTATTCTTCATTGCGCTGTATAATGTATTATTGCTGGGATTTGTTATCCTCTGTAACTGTTGGTATTCTGCATTGTGTTTTATATAATGTATTATTGCTGGGTTTTGTAGTCCTCTGTATCTGCTGATATTCTGCATTGCATTTTATATAATATATTGCTGGGATTTGTAGTCCTCTGTAAATGCTGCTATTCTGTATTGCGTTTTATATAATGTATCATTGCTGGGATTTGTAGTCCTCTGTATCTGCTGGTATTCTGCATTGCATTTTATATAATGTATTGCTGGGATTTGTTGTTCCTCTATAGCTGGTCAGTGGTAATCTGCATTGCGCAGTATAATCATTATACAGCGCAATGGAGAATACCACCAGCTATAGAGGACTACAAATCCCAGCAATAATACATTATATACACAACAACTCAATGCAGAATACCAGCAGTTACAGAGGAACAACAAATCCCAGCAATAGTACATTATACAGCGCAATGCAGAATAACGCCATCTATGCTGTCTTTCTCTGTAAAAGATAAATAAGTTAAACGATCACTTTAAGAATCATAACCATTAAAGCTTAATGGAGCACAGATATAAAGTATGGTGTGTGCATGCGTCCTGGAGGGGGGAGGGGGGTCGGCGGCAAAATGCACCTTCGCCTTAGTTGGCAAAAATCCTTGCACCAGCCCTGAGAAGAACCTTTGCTCTCTGAGAGGAAGCAGTGGTTCCTCTGCAAAGATCTGAAACTCCTACTAGTCAAACCGAGAACTTTGCAATCAGAAAAAAAAATCATGCTCCCTGAAACCTGTATTATATTTATCACTGAAAATGCAATCATCCATGGAGTTATGCTTTGGGTAATTACTATAACACATATAAAAAAAGAGACACATGTTAAATATCACTTATTTATATCATTTATTTGTTCTTTAGTTTTACCACAGTGACTCTGATGGAGGATCCCTTTCTCTGCTGGAAATACACACCAGCAATGCATTTCTGGCGTATGCTGACAAGCCTAATAAATTGCTGAGTAGTAACAAACAAGCTTGGGTTGTCAACATTTGTCCTTTCATCAGATTCCCAATGTTCTTCGCCTGTTTTTCTTATCACTTTAATACTTCAACATTTGTAGCCTAGCATAGGAAACATTTGTATTTCTATGAAGCTGAATAGTGAAATCATGTTTCTTCTGTTTATTTTAGTAAAATCTTTTATTTCTAAGACTCAGAATACTGTAAGTACCGCAATGCACAGTATACAATATTTTACTGTTGTACCAAGGTAAGATACAAAATATCAGTCAGTATTTATGACAAAATGGGCCGGATTCACGTCAGACTTACGCCAACATATCTAAAGATACGCCATGTAAGTACAAATGTGCGCCGTCGAATCTCTGCGCCAATTTACAAAGCTAGATACGTCAAAAAGCAAGGCTTCAGCCGCCCGACGTAACTTGCCTACGCCGGCGTTTCGTGGGCGCATAGTTACGCTGGACGCATTCGGCGTACCCGTGTAAATATGCAAATGAGTAAGATACGCCGATCACGAACGTAGATGCGCCAGGCGGAAAAGATACGCGGTTTGCGTAAGGCTTACATCCGGCGGAAAGTTATTCCACATATAGGTGGCGCAACCCATTCAAAGGTATGGACCAGGGAACAGCCGTCGTATGTTACGTCGTTTACATAGTACTGCATTAATAGGGCTGTGCGTAGGTTACGTTCACGTCGTAGGCAGTGTATTGACGTATCTTAGGCAGCTATTTCAACGTGACTGTGAGCATGCGCACTGGGATGCGTCCAAGAGACGACGCATGCGCAGTTAGTTTTTTGAAGCTCAGCCCATCATTTGCATGGGGTCACGCTTCATTTTAATATAGCACGCCCACTTCCACCTACTTTGATTTACGTCGGCTTATGCCGATAAACTATACGACAATAGGACTGGAGTTATATGGATGAAATAGGAGTTATAGGGACACAATAGCATCTTTCTGCTATTGTGCCCGTATAGATGTTGTTGTGTCCATATAGATGCACAACAGCAGCTATATGGACACATCAGCATCTATATGGGCACAGCAGCAGCTATATGGGCACAATGGCATAAAGTTGTTATTGTGCCCATATAGCTTACCTCTCCCCTTCATGACATTTTCAAAAAGAGGCGGAGCATGGGTGACCCTAAAATGATGCACCCCCCCCCCCCCCAAAGAAAGGTCTGCGGATGCCCATGCCAGTATTGCAGGTATGGCTATGAATGGTGCATACATACTACTAAAAAAACAAGCTCCTCCTTTACTGCCATGAACTAGTAGTACATCCTCTGAGGCAACTAGTAATATACACTGACTTTCTCAGGGCCTATGCAGCATCATGTAATCACCAGACGATGAAGACAAAGAAAAATGGATAGCCGCACTCCAAAACCTGATGGGTGGTCTTTTATTCAATAGACAGCATGTACAAAAATAGGGTCACAGCAGTAGAAACAAGGAACAGCCGACGCGTTTCGCACTGGATCAGTGCTTATTCATGGCAGCCATGAATAAGCACTGATCCAATGCGAAACGCATCGGCTGTTCCTTGTTTCTACTGCTGTGACCCTATTTTTGTACATGCTGTCTATTGAATAAAAGACCACCCATCAGGTTTTGGAGTGCGGCTATCCATTTTTCTTCATTTTGCTTAGTGCACCGCCAGCACCCTCGGTATCCTGCACCACCTGTAACCATTTAGTGATCCCACCTGGAGCGGTGACTCCTTTCTCTCTAATCACCAGACGATGCAGAAAACTTTTTTTTTTGCTCCAATGTCTAGGCTTCAGCCCTCTCCAACTTCTTTCAGTGGTGGCATCAGACAAAAAATATGCCAAAAATATAGGATACTGAAGTAGCAGTTGAAGTCTGTCTCTGTGATAGTGTAGGTATGTCAATGGGCTGTTTTGCAGAAATAGAATGGCCAGGTTTTTCCCAGGTGACTTTTGCACCATCCTGCTCCTCTTTGTTGGTTCCAGAGTGTAATAGATAAGCCAGCAGAGAGGTAAGGAGAACAGACTGATGCCCGGTGATATTTCCTATTATTAGTTTCCAGGCTTTTAATGTAATGTAGAGATTTGCTGCCCTCTACTGTCTGAATTTGTAAATAGATGATAGAGAGAGAGAGAGAGAGAGAGAGAGAGAGAGAGAGAGAGAGAGAGAGAGAGAGAGAGAGACTCAGCCACATACCATGCCCATGCTGCTAAACACCAAGCCAGAAGAGACTAATTTGCAAGTACTCTTCCACCTTCCACTTTCATGTGAGAGACTTAGCGGGAATTCTGCGAGCAGCTGAGGGATACCCCAAGCAATGAGAGACTTACAGCCATTCATGGCAATTTGCATGTAATTCAACATGCAGTGATTATCTGACATCATTATCCAGGGCCAATCATCCACAGGTGATGGGTTCATGTCACTATCTACCTCTCACTTGTACTCTTTAGGGCTTCCCATTTTGAATCAGCATATGCTTCACAATGGTACTCAAAGGACATGATTTAATAAAGTGTGAAGCTGGGTGATGTACCACCTGTGTTTTCTTCAAGCATCCAGTCCTGTAAAAGGCATAAAATTGAATTCTTTCTTTAAGAAAAATATATCTTCCCCTTGCAAGTTAGGAGCATAATGTGCTAGTATGCATTGCATACTAGCACATAATGAAAGACTTACCTTACAATGAAGCCCTCCACCGCTAAGAGGGCTTCAATCCATCTTCACCTCATTTTCCTTATGGGTTCACGGGCTCTGCCTGTTTGAAGGGCCGAGCCATGATAATGTCACTTTGACTTATGCATGGCGGAGTCAGAGCTGTGGCACAGCTCTCTCAATGGACTGCATGCTGTCACCGGCTGCTACTAATGTTAATATCTCCTAAATGGTACACATTTAGGAGATATTTACTGTAACTAAATGTAAGTCTTATTATAGACTTTCCCGTAGGTATAAATAAACAAGCAGATTTTACTACGACTTGCACACTACTGGATGTTCCTTTCACTTCATTTCAACTAGCGTCACACTTCAGCAAATTAAGCGCAGTGCGCCTTGTACTGCAGTTTTCTAAGGATTGAGGGGTGAAAAGAGGTGGTTGTTCACACATAGGCAGTTCTATCATGTATGACTTTATACTTCTGTTAACAGTCAGTAAATTCCATATTTGTAATCAGTATTATTTACTTCTTTAGCTTATTAGCAGTAGTGTGCTTAGATATGCATGTTATGCTGTTAATAAAATATTTCATAGCGTTGCACATATCTGTAGTCCTTTCTGTCAGCAAAACAACCCTGTGCTGAAAGAGTGTTTCAGACTTCTGTGTACTCAGTGACGTGAGATGCGGTGGAAGCTACGCACAGTGCTTGTATTTAAGCTGTCTCCTTTTCTGTACAAGGAAAGTGCAAATCAAAACCACTTACTTCCTCCTGCATCTTATTTTCAAGCTTAAAATATTCAGATGGCCTTGCAAAACAAAGCTTAGGCCTAGCGCCTCATCTGTATAACACCTGCTGCAAACAAATAGAATACCAGATAGGCTTAAAAGTCTGTGCCTGCAGCTCTACATCTATTACATCTACTGATATCTGAGATGTATGTCGAGAACTATATCACCTTTAGGAACTTAACAAATGCTTAGGCCATGTCCACACAGTCATAGTTCAATGACATACATTAAACACTCTTCCCAGATTTTCTTTGATATGGACCAATATGTCCTGAGAAGGCTGAGAAAGGATACAATGTGCTAGGAGAAGTACAAGGTAGCAAGATCATAATGCTGAGGTCCTGCCTAAATGATGTTTACATAAACAGGAGTTCCACCCAGATCTTTATTTTTTATTTTTTTGCTAATCCATTTTGCTACACTGCATTAAATACTTTAATATGTGTGGTTTAAAATGTTGCCGTTAAATTCCAGGATTTTTTATGTACTCACGTTTATTTTCTTCTTCACCGTGGGCATGTGAAGCCCACTAGGAGTCTGCTCTGGGATATGGTGCTGCTGGCTACCCAGCATGCACCTCCGGATCTCACGCATGTGCAGTATACACAGGCCGTAGCACAGGAAGATTATCTTGTTGGTATAACAACGGACATAACAACGGACCTGCCGTTGTCTCTTGGGATTGATGACACGCATCTTCCAGGAAACATTACAAAGCCGGAAATGACATGCGTGGACACGGCTGTGAAGGAGGAAATTAAGTGACGCATGCGTGGAAGCATTGAACTTCTTTGTTTGAGCACGTCAGTGTGTTTTACGTCACCGCGTTCTCTGTCCGCGGGGAATTTGGTCTGATGGTGTGTACACACATCAGACCAAAAGATCCCTACAGACATGTCCGATGAAAACGGTCCGTCGGACCTGTCTCATCGGACATGTCTCCTCGTGTGTACGCGGCCTGACAGTGAAGGAGTTAACCAGTAGGGGACGGGGAAGAGGTCAAGTGTGTCCTAGGGAGTGATTCTAACTGTGTGGGGGCTGGGCTTACTGTGACACGACACTGATTACTGCTCCCGATTACTGCGCAGCCGAGCTATTCTGACAACATATATAGTCGTGCAGCGGTCAGAAAGCAGTTACATTTATTGAATACCTGTTAAAATTCTGACAGTTTTGTAATCCAGAAATACAATCTTCTTCACAGGATACAAAAGCTTTCTGTTTTATTTTCTCTCGGTGCAGTGAAAGTAGCAAAAACCATGTTCCACTAGCAACTTTGTTGCACAGATTTGTAGCAGCTACTCTCTTATTTACTTAGTTTAACTGGTGGTTTTTATAGCTGGCTACAGAGTTGCTGTTATAGCAGACACAATACTTACCTATGCTACAAATTGCTGGTGTGCTATGATAACTAGTTGCATTTGAAATCATGAACAGCTATTGAAGCAGGTGACTATGTAGCTAACGCCAAATGCGGCACAGAAGTCAATCGCTCAGAAACCTATCGTTGGCTATAATTTATTTTCTCCTAGCAACAAAAATGTTAAGCAGAGCCATACTGTAGCTCCTACAAATCACTGCTACCAAATTACAGGTGTGACATGGTGTTTACACCTATAGAATGCTCACAAAATAATCTGAGTTGTCTTGCCTTTTTTTGCACAATATTGTTTACATATCTATGAGAATGGAACTCTCAGACAGGGCTGTCTTAATGAGAGGGCACACCTGGGCACTGCCCAGGGGCCCCAGCTTCATAGGGGGCCCCTGCACTTTCCCCAAAGCAGCTGGTCCTTGAGCCCACGCTGCCCCAAAATTGGGAGCCCCACAATGAAACTGAGAGTGATGGATACACAGGGGAGGCAGGCTGACAGTGGTGTGCCGTGCTGTGCTGAACGATACCTATCACAACTGGCAGGGAGGGGGAGGGGCAGGGCCAGTGCACCAGTGATTCTCTGGAGTGTAGAAGAGTCAGAGTGCTGGGGGGATATCTGGGGTGTAGAGGGGTCAAAGTGCTGGGGGGATATCTGGGGTTTAGAGGGATCAGAATGCTGGGGGGATATCTGGGGTGTAGAGGGGTCAGAGTGCTGGGGGGGATATCTGGGGTTTAGAGGGGTCACAGTGCTGGGGGTATATCTTGTGTGTAGAGGGGTCAGAGTGCTGGGGGGATATTTGGGGTGTAGAGGGGTCAGAGTGCTGGGGGGATATCTAAGGCGTAGAGGGGCCATAGTGCTGGGGGGATATCTGGGGTGTAGAGGGGTCAGAGTCCTGGGGGGATATCTGCGATGTAGAGGGGTCAGAGTGCTGGGGGGATATCTAGGGTGTAGAGGGGGCATAGTGCTGGGGTGGCATCAATCTAGCAGATATATTATATGCACAGGACAGTTTTGTTACTTTATGTATGATTGTTCATGTAGTTAATGCAGAGCTCCATCCAAAAGGTGAAGCTCCACTTGTCTGGCTACTTGATGTCTGTTTACCTGCACTGTCTCCATTGTAGGGGATCCAGAACATTACTTTGCCCAGGGGCCCATGATGCTATTAAGATTGGTCCTGCTCTCAGCCTTATCTTCCACAGAGATTCCACAGCTTGTGGGACAACATGCACACTGAGATTGATCACCCCTAGGGGTGGTCCCGAGTATTTGAATCAAACGTAAGTTTGACTTGAACATTGGGTGTTCATTTGTCTGCAATCAAGCCAAACATATGGGGCATTCGTAGCAAATTCAAGCACCGTGGAGTGACCCTTAATGCACTGCGACATTGCAGTGCATTGACGGCTGCTGATGGCCAAATCATGCACCTGACCTGCATGCTTTGGCTAATCACAGCGCAATCTTTGGCCTATCATGGTTTAGGGGGCTAAGTCCACGCCCCACACTATATAAGGCTGCTTACACGGTGGCCGTATGTAGTGTAATAACGGGGAGAGATTTCGAGAAATTGAGCAATGTCCGCCGGGCACCCGCGATTGCCCAATAACTGAGATCCACGTCCTGTCAGCGAGAGGAGACCGATGGTGTGTCCCTTGTACATAGGGACACCAATCGGTCAACTCCCCCAGTCAGTCCCCTCCCCCTACAGTTAGAATCACTCACTAGGGTATACATTTAACCCCTTAATTGCCCCCTAGTGTTAACCCCTTCCCTGCCAGTCACATTTACACAGTAATCAGTGCATATCTATAGCACTAATCGCTGTATAAATGTGAATGGTCCCAAAATAATGTCAAAAGTGTCCGATATGTCCGCCACAATATCGCAGTCAGGATAAAAATCAATGATTGCCGCCATTACTAGAAAAATGCTATAAATCTATCCCCTATTTTGTAGCCACTATAACTTTTGCGCAAACCAATCAATATACGCTTATTATTATTGAATGATGATGAACGCAATCTCAAACACACCTATGTGCATAAATATAAATCACTACTACAGCGAGCAGTGTGTGTACCTATTGACGTGTCTCAAACGACAATAAAGTGCAAGTGCAATAATATGGAGCTATATCAAACAAACAACTCCAGAAGAGCAAATGCTCTATATGAAAGTGAAAATGAAAAAGCCAAAACAATAAAAACAACTCTTCAAATAAGTGATAGTCCAAAGTAAGTGCAATGGATGAAATATCTTCACATGCTTCAATCCACAATATAAAGTGCTTCAAATGCAGATCTTCCTGATAGATGAGCTCACAGGGCGCTTACCTCAATAAATCAGTCAATCAGCTTTCAATGGCTATGCAACAGCTTCCTGAGCAGATAATGTCTTCAATGTGTGTCTTCCTGATACTGACAATAGCTGTGATGGTCTTCAAAAAAATGGAGGCTCACAGAGGGATCAGGTATTCATCAGGCAAGCGGAGAAAAGAAAAAAGCTCCCATTGTGAAGTACGTAGGAATAAGTCAATTTGAATAAAGTAAAATGTATGCTTACAATGCATAAATAAAACCAGGCGGGGATAAAATAGGCCACCGAACGGACGGACTCCACGTCACTTCCGTTCACGTGTGTTGTTCCTTAGGCGTGTCGTCACTTCACGTGACTTCATTAGAGGAATGTCACGTGACGTGAGAACACGCGTAAGGAACAACACACGTGACCAGAAGTGACGTGGAGTCCGTCCGTCTGTTTGGATGCCTATTCATTGCTGTGGCTGCACAGACAAATGTGACATCCATGTGGGTGCAAGTGCATGGACCCAAACAATGTCAGATTGGTAATAGCTACTGTTACCTTGCAAGCACTGTATCCCAATTGACAATAATGCAATTGCCTGCACGGGGATGCATGGGACACATGGGCATCCCCATGCTAGTAAATATGACCGGCAACTTGGAAATGGTTATGTACGCATGTGAACAGGGCCTACTAAACATGGTATGCCTTGAATGTACACATCTCTTATGACATTTAATGTGACTATTTAACCTCTTGTAGAATATTCACTAGTCATGTTCCATTTTGAATTGTTTAGCATTTTCTTATACTTTTGTGTCAGTACTTGTTATTAATGTCATTTTATCAGATCAGGATTTATGAAGTATGACTGGTTTTGAAGAGCTAAGATGTATGAACAGGGCACTTTCAAGTCAAATGAATACAGAATTTTATAATATAGGTGCAGTGTGTTCAGTATAACACAGCTTGGGGCTCTTTGGATCTCTTTTTTGTCACAATGGCATGTTTTTCAAGCACAAAAGAGGTAAAGGTTCTGGTAGCATGTGTGCACCTCTGCAGAGTTTCATCAAAGGGATCTGCATGGACTTCTCATCAGACGGGGTCAGACTGTTTCTCTCTCTCTCCTGCACAACACGTCACTTCCACGTACAGCTAGCACATGGTTAGGCCCAACACAGACTCATATATAAATCCACAAATGGGACCCGGAGGAGTTGCCAATCTTGATATAGGTATGAAAAGAACAAATACCCCCCCCCCCCAAATAGGTATTAGGGACTTTGAGGCAGCAAAAAATAAAAAAATAAAAAAATATATGAATAGTATTTATTATAGCAATATAAAATTATTCAGGTGCAAACATCACCATAAGTAGAAATAAAAACAGAGTACAAATTTCAATCGTAGGTATCTGGTATTTGTAGATATCCAGCCCGACGTGTTTCAGGACAACTGTATGGTCTCTTTATCAAGGACATTAAAAGCAAGGTGTAGCTACCATAACACATTCTAAAAACAAGACAAAAAACAAAAACAAACAACAATTGCACATAACAATCATAAACAGGGGCAGAGAAACGGGAGCATTGTTGAGACCAGGATTGGGAGTACACCTACCAATCAAAAAATACTTGCACTGCATATAACTCCAGGTGTTGTGCCAAAAGGTGGAGTGCGGCCGTGGAATCACAGAGGATACTGTGGAGGGATACAGAGTGAGATTAGGTATTTAACTAGAAATAACCAATAATTTTACCTGGCTAGGTGCAGAGCCCAGATTGAACAGGTGGCACTGATGGAACAGAGGGCTCTGAGTAGTGCCTTTAACCACTTGCTTACTGGGCACATGTACCCCCTTCCTGCCCAGGCGAAATTTCAGCTTTCAGCACTGCGTCACTTTAAATTAAAATTGCGCGGTTGTGCGACGTGGCTCCCAAACAAAATTGGCGTCCTTTTTTCCCACAAATAGAGATTTCTTTTGGTGGTATTTGATCATCTCTGCGGTTTTTATTTTTTGCGCTATAAACAAAAAAGTGCGAAAATTTAAAAAAAAAAAAAAAAAACAATATTTTTTACTTTTTGCTATAATAAATATAATTTTTTTGGAAAAAAATATCTTTTTTTTCTCAGTTTAGGTCGATATGTATTCTAGATATTTTTGGTAAAAAAATAAAAAAAAATCGCAATAAGCGTAAAGTAATTGGTTTGCGCAAAGGTTATAGTGGCTACAAAATAGGGGATAGAATTCTGACATTTTTTTTTTACTAGTAATACGCCAATTTGCGAATTTTGGCAGGACTGCGATATTGCGACGGACACATCGGACACTTTTGACACATTTTTGGTACCATTCACATTAATACAGCGATCAGTGCTATAAAAACGCACTAATTACTGTATAAATGTGACTGGCAGTGAGGGGGTTAACACTAGGGGTGAGGAAGGGGTTAAATGTGAGTCCTGGGTGTGTTCTAACTGTGTGGGGGGAGGGGGGTGACTGGGGGAGGTGACCGATGCTGTCTCCCTATGTACAAGGGACATAGATCGGTCTCCTCTCTCCCTGACAGGACGTGGAGCTCTGTGTTTACACACAGAGCTCCACATCCCTGCTCTAAAACTGCCGATCGGCGGGTACCTGGCGGACATCGCGACCGCCACGCACGCGCATCAGCATCTCGGGGAGGCGCCGGGTGCGCGCCCCCCCCCAGTGGCCGGAGAACACGATGCCGTCAATTGACGGCAGCTTGGATATTCAGATTCACCTTGCCAGCGTCATTTGACGATAGGCAGGGAACCAAGATAGGCAGGGAACCAAGTGGTTAAGTGGGGCTGTCAGGCCCTAGAAATTGCCATTTGCAGACAGAGACCGCAGGTCCCTTTAATGTAGCAAAAGAAAAGGAAGTCTTTAGTATCACTCGGCCCCGCCCGCCGGTGCGCCTCGTCATTGATTTGTTTGACAGCACCGGGAGCCAATGGCTGCCAATGGCTGCGCTGCTATCAATCATCCAACTAGAGCTTGGTGAAAGCAATGCGGGATCGCGCCCAAGGAGACTCAGGTAACCGACCACGGGTCTCAGGTTAGTAAAACGGGGCTGGGGGGTGCGGTGACTGCAGGGTGTTTTTTCACCTTAATGCATAAGATGCATTAAGGTAAAAAAACACAAAGCTTTACAACCCCTTTAAGCTGTGCTATAATTGATATATTATATTATATGATAGCATATGTTCTATTTAAGGCAGTGGTTCTCAACCTTCTAGTGCCATGACCCCTTGATAAAGTTTCCCAAGTTGTGGGGACCCCTAACAGTAAAATTATTTTCATAGAGTGGGTTGAAAGCACCCAAGACAAGAGAAGTAATTTGCGCCCCTAACCTGTGGACATTTAGCGCTCCCTGATTGGCTTCCACTCGTACAATATTAAAGCGGAGCTCCAGCCACGGTAAAAAAATTTTTTAAAGTCAGCAGCTACTAACAGTGTAGCTGCTGACTTTAAATAAAGACACTTACCTGTCCTAGGCGCCCGCGCTGATGGGCCCCCCGATGCCGGTCCCACGATCGCTCCGGGTCCCGCGCCGCCATTCACAATATGGGAAACAGTACGGCTTCACTGCCCGTTTCCTACTGCGCCTCCGCGAGTCTCACGCTGGCTTGTGAATGGGCGCGCTGCTCTCTGAGAACACACACAGTTCCCAGGAAGCAGCGCGCCCATTCACAAGGAGAAGGAGAAGAAGAAAACACACCGCGGATTAGGAAGAGGCAGATTACGGACTTCCGCATAGCAACAGCTATTTCGGGTGAGTATTTTTTTTTTTTTTTCAGGTTTTTTTTTTTTTTTTTTTTTCAAACAACATTGTAAAATGTTGTTATACTGGGTGGAGCTCCGCTTTAAAACCCCTGAGGCCACGTACACACGATCATACCGGTCCGATGAAACTGGCCTGAAGACCAGTTTCATCGGACCAAATTGATCGTGTGTACGGCCCATCGGACCGTTGTCCATCGGACCAAAGTTTTAAAACTTGCTTTAAAATCTGTCCGATGGACACCTGTCCGTCGGACCAAAACGATGGTTAGTACACAAAAGCATCGGACCAAAAACCCATGCATGATCAGAATCAAGTCGACGCATGCTTGGAAGCATTGAACTTCATTTTTTCAGCACGTCGTTGTGTTCTAGGTCACAGCGTTCTGGCCCGATGGGATTTCGGACTGATGGTGTGTACGCACATCAGACCACTTCAGCGGTGGTCCGATGAAAACGGTCCGTCGGACCAGTCTCATCGGTTTCGTCTGATCGTGTGTATGTGGCCTTATAGTACATTTTAGGATGTACCACTCTTTCTCTTTGCTCTCCTTTATTTCCCTTTTATCTCCTTGTTTTTTTCCACCTTTCCCTCCCTCTGACTGTCTTTCTTGCTCTCTCTTTTTTCCCTTTCTCTCCCCTATTTTTTGTTCCTCCCCTCTTATCTCCCTTCCTGGGAGAACAGTGCGGGCTTCAGGAACAGCCCAGGATTTGGTGACCCCTGGCAAATCATCATTTGACCCCCGAGGGGTCCCGACCCCCAGGTTGAGAGCCACTGCTTTAAGGTATTAAAACATCTTCTTTAGTTTCTGACAGTATTTTGTTTTTTCAAGTCTACATATTACTGAGCCACCTAACCTTGCTTCTGGCTGCCTTTCTCAAGCACTGTAGCAGCCCCTGACCAGGGAGAAAGCCTTGCATTACTGTTTGTAGTTACAGACAGAAGAACAGGAAGTGAGGATTTCTCAGAAGAAATAAGGACATTTAAATGCAGAAATCGTAGGATGAGGTAAGTGAAGGAGGACTGCACTAAGGTAAAGGAAGCTATTTAGGAAAAAAAAATGTACCTTTACAACCCCTTTAAGGTTAAACCTCTTTTCCCCTAACTTTAATAAGTGGCCACGTGTCTTGTTAAACTCTCTTTTGCAAAAAAAGTTTTATCCCTATTGTGGGTCACCAGTACGGTATTTGTAAATTGAAATCATATCCCCTCTCAAGTGTCTCTTCTCCAGAGAGAATAAGTTCAGTGCTCGCAACCTTTCCTCATAACTAACATCCCCCAGACCCTTTATTAGCTTTGTTGCCCTTTGTTGTACTTGCTCCATTTTCAGCACATCCTTCCTGAGGACTGGTGTCCAGAACTGGACAGCATACTCAAGGTGCGGCAAGACCAGAGTCTTGTAGAGCGGGAGAATTATTGTTTTATCTCTAGAGTTTACCCCCTTTTTAATGCATATCAGTATTCTGTTTGCTTTGTTAGCAGCAGCTTGGCATTGCATGCCATTGCTGAGCCTATCATCTACTAGGACCCCCAGGTACTTTTCCATCATAGATTCCCCCAGAGGTTCTACCCCCAGTGTATAGATTGCATTCATATTTTTGCCACCCAAATGCATTTGCCATGTAGCTGCCCACCCCATGTATTTGTTCAGATCTTCTTGCAAGGTTTTTTTTTTTTTTTTTTTTTTTTTTTCAAAGTGTATTTTTGTGCGTGAACTCGAGAGAGAGGAGCCGGACTCCAGGAGTTGGGAGTAGGCAGACCCTCCCCCCGGAGGCATTCGCCATCCTTCTCCATGCCCCTGGTGGCAATGGCGGGTGTGAAGGGGGGCCTCCCACTCACCCCGCCCTACCTGCTCCTCTTGGGAGCCCAACTGGGGCCCAACGGGACCCCAATGGGGCAGAGGGACTCCCCCTATGAGGGAGTGAGGGGGCCTAGCCCACCCAGCCAGCCCCGTAGGTCCTTCGCCTCTCTTTATTTTAAGAGACCGCATGGCCAAAGTGCGTGTGTTTTTAAACCAATTTCGTGTGCGTGCAAGTGTGGTGGTTTTTGGGGGGGGGGGTGGGCGTACTAAGCACAGGCGTACCTTGCATAGCACACCCACCGGGAGCCGGGCTGAGACCACCAAACTCAATTCACATGTAGCCGAGACCGGGATCCGAACCCTTGGCTGCAGAGGTGAATGGCTTGTCAACGCAGTGCCAATCACGTTGAGCCACCACAGCTTTCTTGCAAGGTTTTTAACTACCTGCAGAGAAGTTATTGCCCTGCTTAGCCTTGTATGTTCCGCAAATACAGAGATTGAACAGTTTACCCCATCTTCCAGGTCGTTTAACAAATTAAATAGCATTGGTCCCAGCACAGAACCCTGGGGGACCCCACTACCCACCTCTGACCATTCCAAGTACTCCCCATTTATCACCACCCTCTGAACTCACCCTTGTAGCCAGTTTTTAATCCATGTACTCACCCTATGGTCCATGCCAACAGACCTTATTTTGTACAGTAAACATTTATCAGGAACTGTGTTAAATGCTTTTGCAAAATCCAGATACACCATGTCTTTGGGCTTTCCTTTATCTAGATGGCAACTCACCTCCTCATAGACGGTTAATAGATTGGTTTGGCAAGAACGATTCTTTATGAATCCATGCTGACCACTGCTAATGATGCCGTTCTCATTACTAAAATCATGTATATAGTCCGTTATCACCCCCTCCAAGAGCTTGCATACTATTGATGTAAGACTAACCAGTCTGTAATTCCCAGGGATGTATTTTGGGCAATTTTTAAATATTGGTGCAACATTGGCTTTTCTCAATTCAGCTGGTACCATTACAATTCCAATTACTGGACTGAGTTCCTTAAGTACACTCGAATACAAGCCATCTAGTCCCAGTGATTTATTAATTTTAAGTTTCCTAAGTCTAATTTTAATTCAGTCCTCTGTTAACCATGGAGGTGCTTCCTGTGATGTGTCATGAGGATAAAAACGCCAGTTTTGGTTACTGAAGCCCCCCGATTCCTTTGTGAAGACTGAGAAGAAGAATAAATTCAATACCTTCACCATCTCCCCATCCTTTGTAACTAGATGACCTTCCTCATTCTTTATGAGGCAAATACAGTCTGTCCTCTCTTTTTTACTGTTTACATACTTAACCAATTTCTTGGGATTTTTTTTGCTTTCCTCTGCTGTGTCTTGCGTGTTCTATCTTAACTGCCCTAATTGCACCCTTACATTTCTTGTTGCATTCCTTAAAAAGTCTGAATACTGATGATGATCCCTCAACCTTGTATTTTTGAAGGCCTTCAACTTTGCTTTTATATGCCTTTTCACATTGGAATTAAGCCCTCCAGGACTTTTGTTTGCTCTTTTAAATTAATTACCCAATGGGATGCATTGGCTAATGCCTTTATTTAATATGCTCTCAAAGCAAACCCATCTCCCCTCTGTGTTCTTTGTTCCTAAAATGCTATCCCAGTTTATGCCTTCTAGCAAGGTTCGTAGTTTAGGGAAGTTGGCTCTTTTGAAATTCAGTGTCTTTGTATTCCCCTTGTGTTTCCTATTTGTGTAATTCATACTGCAGCCAATTGACCTATGATCGCTGTTTCCTAAATTGCCCCTTATTTCCACATCTGTGATCAGGTCTGTATTGTTGGTAGTCAGTAGATCCAGTTTATTTCTAGTTGGTGCATCTACCATCTGAACCATGAAATTGTCCTGCAAGACATTTAGGAACTCGCTTAAGGCGAATGTGTGGTTCCCTCCACCCAGTCTATGTCTGGATAATTAAAATCCCCCATTATGATAACACTTCCCATCCCTGCTGCTAATCTAAATTGTGATAGGAGGTCCAGCTCCCCATCCTCCCTCAGGTTAGGGGGCCTATAGTATACTCCCAGTATTATTTTCATCCCTTTTGAGCTCTACCCATAAGGATTCCACCTCCTCCCTAGCTCCTTTACTAATGACATCTCTCACATTCACTTGTACATTATTGTTGATATATAGGCATACCCCTCCCCCTTTTGTACCCTCTCTATCTCTGCGATAAAGGGTATACCCTTGAATAGTTGCCAGACAATCATGAGAGCTGTTGAACCAGGTCTCTGAAATTCCCACAAAATCCAAATCCTCCTCATACAACAGTATCTCTAGTTCACCCATCTTGTCCGCAGGTTCCTGGCATTGGTAAACATGCCACGTAGTTTAGATTAGTCGCATACTAACTACCCTCTTTTTTGGTGTTCCGAGATTGCAACTAGGACATCTATGCTTACCTTGGGTTTGTGTTATTTAGTCAACCCACTAATGCCCCCAATACTACCCTCTGGAATATGTTCCACGCTGACTATCTCTACCTCTGGGCCCTCCCCTGTTGCTTAGTTTAAAAACCCCTGTAACTTTTTGGCCATCTTTACTTCCAGCTGATCTGCTCTCTCTTCCATTAGGTGTAGTCCATCACTTCTATAGTACTGGTGATTGACTGAGAAGTCGGCCCAGTCTTCCAGGAACCCAATATTATGGTGAATGGTGAATATTATTACTTGGACAAAGGAAGACTTATTATAATTGTTAAAGTGGAGTTCCAGACAAAAATCAAACTAGGTCTAAAGCAATCGAGGACCCTCTTCATTTTTGAATATCCTTTTTTTTGCCGTTTTGTACCTTTTTTGTCATTTTTTCCAAAGGGACTTCTGTTCTACCTCTTCCTTCCCTCTGCTGCACTATGGGACCTGTGTGTGTCCAAGAAGATGACAGGCCATTCAGAAAGAGCAGCATCACTCACACATATGCAGCCTGAAGGGTTCACTGACAGTTTCCCTTAGTTGCAATGCCGGCGCCTGTACACGAGTCGATGGACAAATCAGTTTCTGGGGGCCGACATTGCAGGATCCCTGGACAGGTAAGTGTCCTTATATTAAAAGTCAGCAGCTACATTATTTTATTTATTTTTTTAGAGGCTGGAACTCTACTTTAAAGAAGTTCTTTGCCCTGTTTTAAAAAAATAAAACGTCAGCAGCTAAAACACTGTAGCTGCTGACTTTTAATAAAATGATACTTAATTGTCCAGCAGCCCAACGCTGTCCTCAGCTGAACCGGTTCTTCACTGGTCTTTGGGTCCCCAGCACCGGCATGTTAACCCTTGCGGCTTCACAGCTGGCTGCCCACAGCACATGTGCTTTGTCAATGGTCCCACAGCCTTTTGGGACCTGTGAAAGGTCCCAGAAGATAGCCGGCGGGAGGAGGAGAACTTCTGATGGACCAGACGTCGGAGCGGATACCAAGTACCCACTTCCTTTTCCCCTAAAGAGTGCCAAAAATAGAAGAGATGGGGGAGGGGGACGACATAAAGCGGAACTTACCCTTTAGAGTGAATTTCCACTTTAAACCTGATTTATATTATTATTTCTATACAGAATTTATATAGCGCCAACAGCTTGTGCATCACTTTACAACGTTAGGGCAAACAGTACAGTTACAATACAATTCAATACAGGAGGAATCAGAGGGCTCTGTTCATTAGAGCTTACAATCTAAAAGTTAGGATCAAGTAATAGAAAAGGTTATAACTGTGGGGGATTAGCTGACGAAGAAAATTAAAGTACAGTTGTTAGGTGGCAGCAGGATAGGCTTCTCTGAAGAGGTTCATTTCCTTTAGGGTGAATTTCCACTTTAAACATGATTTATACAGTGCCAACAGTTGCACGGCCTTTACAAAATAAAAGTGGGCATTGCAATTACAGTACAATTCAATATAAGTGAAAACATCTACAAGCAGATCCTCTTCTTGCTGCTACATGTGACTCAACAACCAATTATTTCAATGGGTAAGCGTGAATCGTACTGTCATATGTGGGAAATGGGCAAGCAGGGTACATTTAATAAATACATGCATCATCACTGAATTGTGCTGGGCAGGGCTGCAGGGATGATCACTACAATGGGAAGGGAGGCAGGTACTTGACCACATGGGCTGCACTCTGTGAGATGGGGAAATTATAAATAGATAACTTTTCTAAAGGGAAAAGTTGCCCTTTAAGTCAGATAAATCTAATCTGCCTATTAGAGCTAATTTTCTAAGGTAAGTCATTTGTTTAACATGTGGTAGATGCTACCATGATGCTTTGATTCATTTTCTTTAGCTAGTCTTCAAGATTGAGATGTATTTACTTTTATAACTAAATAGCCATGTCAACTGTATCTTAATAAACAAGATTCTGTAATTCCTAGGTATCTTCTTTGTTTATGCCCTCAAGTTATCGGTGACCAGCTGTCAGTTATGTCTGTAAACTACTTCTCTTGTTATATAATATTCTGAATGAATAACTCATGTCCCGCAGTATACTACAGGCTAGTAGCTCATAAATGGTAAAATTGCACCTCTCATGATTCTAATAGTCCAATTATGATGATTCCTTTTTGTGTTGTTATACTTTACATGTTTATTAGATTTATAAGGAACAATCCAAGGAGTGTGAACACTCTCAGTTACAGTAAGTAATGCTATGGTTAACATTATTTAACAACAAACAACTGTAAATGTATAAGTAAAATAGTAAACCAAGATCTTGCAGTGAAATAAGTTTGTATAGTGTCCTTTGATCTGTTCACCCTAATAGGTGCCAACTGTAGACAGATCCAATTCCATGCTTTATAAAGGTGACAGGTACAATAGGAATACATCAGTAGGATTCAACCTGGTATTAATTATACATCACAACCTTTTATATAATTAAAGACTCTTTGATTTTTAAGCCATTCTTGCCAGTTTCTTATGATGATTCCTTTTATCTATCTATCTATCTATCTATCTATCTATCTATCTATCTATCTATCTATCTATCTATCTATCTATCTATCTATCTATCTATCTATCTATCTATCTATCTGTCTGTCTGTCTGTCTGTCTGTCTGTCTGTCTGTCTGTCTGTCTGTCTGTCTGTCTGTCTGTCTGTCTGTCTGTCTATCTATCTATCTATCTATCTATCTATCTATCTATCTATCTATCTATCTATCTATCTATCTATCTATCTCACACACACACACATGCACACTTACAGGCAAAAAACTACTAATCAACACCAGACTTAGACAATAAAACACATGAAATGCAGATACAATATTTATAATATAAAAATGTGTTAATTTAAGAATATCTGTTAAAAATTAAAACCTAAAAAAAGTATGCAAATTAAAATTTGCATATTCACCTATTCCTGGTTGACAGTCATATGCACGCTATTCTTTGATTTTATATGGGGAGAAACTGATAAAGGAACTGTAGAAGTTAAAAGTGGCACTGCAATGTTGTCTATGGTGCTGTAATTTGCAGTAAATTACCCTTACGACAGCAGCCCAATTAATGTGATTGCGTTCACAATAAATAGAGGTCATTATGTAATGGTGATTATCATCAGATATATAGGTTACTCATTTCTATTAAATGCAGATAAGAAAATATAAATATATCAGTGCAATGCTAATTTGTCTTAATGTGAAACTACAGTAAAACACAGACTGGTGAGCACATTAGAGGTAGGGTCAACATTGAATGTGCTCCTGCAATAGTATCGCTATTATTAATATAATTCTAAGCATATCCGTAACAGTTATAGAATTATGACCAGTCATGGCAGTTTGGGAAACAACTTGTTGCCCCCATCCACTGACTTAACCTAACCCACCCTCCCTTTCCACAGATACATACTTACAGTGGGGATCGAAAGTTTGGGCACCCCAGGTAAAAATTTGTATTAATGTGCATAACGAAGCCAAGGAAAGATGGAAAAATCTCCAAAAGGCATCAAATTACAGTTTAGACATTCTTATAATATGTACAAAAAAGTTAGATGGTATTTCCATCATTTACACTTTCAAAATTACAGAAAACAAAAAAATGGCATCTGCAAAAGTTTGGGCACCCTGCAGAATTTATAGCATGCACTGCCCCCTTTACAAAGCTGAGACCTGCCAGTGTCATGGAAGACCAGGTGATGTCAATCTCAAAGGTTTTAAATGCCCAGACTTATCTGACCTTGCCCCAACAATCAGCACCATGGGTTCTTCTAAGCAGTTGTCTAGAGAACTGAAACTGAAAATAGTTGACGCACCAAAGCTGGAGAAGGCTATAGGAAGATAGTTTTTTCAGATGTCAATATCCTCTGTTCGGAATGTAATTAAGAAATGGTAGTCATCAGAAACAGTGGAAGTTAAAGCATGGTCTGGAAGACCAAGAAAAATATCAGACAGAACAGCTTGCAGGATTGTGAGAAATGCACGTTTGACTGCACGATCCCTCTATAAAAATCTGGCAGACACTGGAGTAGTGGTACACTATTCCACTATAAAGAGAACTTGTACAAATATGGTCTTCATGGAAGATTCATCTGAAGAAAACCGCTTCTACGTCCTCACCACAAATAACAGCGTTTGAACTTTGCAAATGAACATATAGACAAGCCTGATGAATTTTGGAAACAAGTTCTGTGGACCGATGAGGTTAAAATATAACTTTTTGTCCGGAATGAGCAAAGGTACGTTTGGAGAAGAAAAAACGCAGAATTTAATGAAAAGAACCTCTGTACAACTGTCAATCATGCTTTGGGGTTGTATTGCAGCCAGTGGCACAAGGAACATTTCACGTGTATAAGGAAAAATGGATTCAATAAAATTTCAGCAAATTTTGGATGGTACCTTGATGCCACCTGTAAAAAAAAAGCTGAAGTTAAAGAGAGGATGGCTTCTACAAATGGATAATGATCCTAAACACACCTCAAAATCCACAGGGGATTACATCAAGAAGCATAAACTGAAGGTTTTGCCATTTGCCTTCACAATCTCCTGACCACAACATAATTGAAAATCTATTAATAAACCTTAAAAGAGCAGTACGTGACAGACAGCCCACAAATCTCAAAGAACTGGAAGACTTTTGTAAGGAAGAATGGGCAAAGATACCTCAAACAAGAATTGAAAGACTCTTGGCTGGCTACAAAAAGCATTTACAAGCTGTGATACTTGCCAAAGGGGGCAGTACAAGATATTAACTCTGTAGGGTGCCCAAACTTTTGCAGACGCCATTTTTTGTTTTCTGTGATTTTGAAAGTGTAAATGATGGAAATAAAATCTAACTTTTTGTGACATATTATACGAATGTCTAATCTGTAATTGAATGCCTTTTGGAGATTTTTTTTATCTTTCCTTGACCTAGTTATGCACATTAATACACATTTTTACCTGGGGTGCCCAAACATTCGATCCCCACTGTACCTCAATTCAGTGGTCGCAGTTGCACTGTTTGGTTACATGCAATGTCTTCACTGTCCTGGCTACATGTGAGCATTAGTGCCCAATAGACCTCTATAGGGCTGTGTCCCAGAGCAGAGGCAGCTTTTGACATCATTATTCGGTCTTCCTATTGGTTTGGCCTCTTGATTACATAATTCCCATGTATGCGCACAGGAACTAATTCAACTTGGCACCCAGGGCATGTTGGAAATGCAAACTGAGCTGCAATGCATGGCCTGGTGTACATTTAGGAGAAACATTGCTGACAGGCAGAAGGAAAGCTTTTATTGCAGAAGAGAATGAGTGGGAGTAATTTAATATAGTAAAAATATTTGTTTGCCTGAATAAATACTCTCAAAATAGCGAAATTGCACTAATTAGTGCCCAAATGGAATTCACTATAGTGCTAGGGAAACAATACTCCCAAAATCTAATTTGCTATAGCTCCCAGACAACAGATACCACCCAAACCTTATGCCGCGTACACACGATCATTTTTCAACATGAAAAAAACATAGTTTTTCAAAGACGTCATTTAAAATGATCGTGTGTGGGCTTCACATAATTTTTCAGGTTCTGAAAAACGAAAAAAAATTTTTTTCGAACATGCTGCATTTTTTAACGTTGTTTTAAACATGTCGTTTTTCGAGTTGTAAAAAATTATCTTGTGTGGGCTAAAACGACGTAAAAAAACTGCGCATGCTCAGAAGCAAGTTATGAGACGGAAGCGCTCATTCTGGTAAAACTAGCGTTCGTAATTGAGTAAGCACATTCATCCCGCTGTAACAGACAGAAAAGCGCAAATCGTCTTTTACTAACACGGAATCAGCTAAAGCAGCCCAAAAGCGAATGGAACTTCCGCTTTATAGTGCCGTCGTACGTGTTGTACATCACCGTGCTTTGCTAGATCATTTTTTTAAAACAATGGTGTGTGGGCAATGTCCTTTTAATGATGAAGTTGAAAAAAAACATTGTTTTTTTCGACATGCTGAAAACAACGTTTTTTTTTCATGCTGAAAAATGATTGTGTGTACGCGGCATTACTCTTGCTAGAACCTGGAGTATTGCACATGGAAATAATGTTTAGAGCATGATATGATCGCCTAAATGGTACCTAAATATGTGGTACAGTATATTGTTTAAAGATAATATGCTTTTAAACTGATTTAAATAGTGATACATACACTGAAATATCCTTAAACGTCTGAGGCCTCGTACACACGAGGGGATATGTCCACTGAAAACGGTCCGATGGACCGTTTCAGCAGACATCTCCGCTCGTGTGTATGGGCTAGCGGACAGATTTCTCCACCCGACAGATTTCAAAGCATGCTTTGAAATCTATCCGGTGGAATCTGTCCGCCCGACATGTCTGCTGGTTAGTACACTTACCAGCAGACATGTCGTCCCCCACCGCCGCTGCGCCGCCGCCGAATGGATTCGGCGCATGCGCGGAAGTGTTTTACTTCCTGGTGCGGTGACGTGGCGGTGACGCGGCGGCGTCAACGTCACCGCCGCGTCACCGCGCCGTCCGGCGGCGGGGAATTTGATCCGATGGTGTGTACACGCCATCGGATCAAACTCCCGATCGGACATATCCGATGGAAATGGTCCGCGGACCGTTTTCATCGGATATGTCCGATCGTGTGTATGGGGCCTGAGAAGAGATAAATTCCCCATCTATGTACAACTATGTTCCAGCACAACTGAGCATACTGAGACATGCAAACTACTCTCATTTTAAATCCCATGCCTTTTTATCAGGAGCTATAGTAAATATCAAAATTAGCGCTTGGCTAAAAAGTGTTTTTCTAAAGTGAAAATTTGAGTTATATAGCCCAATGCAAGTTTCAGCCATTGATTATAATGGTACACTTGTAACTTCCCCAAATAAATACTTTTAATGTTGAGATTAACTGTATCTTTCTTCCAAATAAGCTGTCCTTGCAACAATGTTGCTTCTTCTTCATCTATTTTGTTTTTAAAAATGCTAGAATATTGAATATTTTCATGTTTTGGTAAAATATATTTTTCTCTGTCTCTCTCACTTGTTGCTGTCCATCTAACAAGAATCTTTACCCATACTCACACCTGTGTCTTTACAAACCGCAAACAATACCATTGCTGATGCAAATTTAAAGTCATAATTGTGTGTGTTGTTTAGTATTTCCAAATAATCATAATTTTTTATGTGTACCAACATCAGAAATAAAAATGTCATTCCCAAAATTCAGAGGGTAACATTCTACACTCACACACCAAGGACAACCAAATATCACAGAATAATTAAATGTATTAATAAATGTAATTCCCCCACCTATATGTCCAAAGAAATGCAGGGCTACGGCGGCGTAGCAGGAGATGCGCGGCGTAAGTCTAAATTTGCGCATGCGTTTCCCCAAAATGAGATACGCAAGAAATCTACGTTTTTTTGTCCGGCGTAATTTCGATAGACAGGCGCATTCGTCCGTGTAAAACTGCGCTAGACACACCATTGATTTGCTATTTAAATATGCTAATGAGGTAGTTACAGGAATCCACAAAAGAACATTGGTGCAGCGCAGGCTACGCGCTGTGCACAACAGCTGCACGGCCTGTCTAAAATTAGACCATATAAAAGGTGGTATAAAATTAGACAATTCGTCTACATGTCAGCTAAAGCAACACTGTTAGTGAGGAGCTGAGCAGTCACACGTGTTGCACAACAATCTGTATGCCAACATGCCAGTGGCATCCATGCTCATAGCTATACTACTGACTTTAGATGAGCAAAGAAGGAGGAGGGCACGGGAGAGGTTTTTATTTTTTTTTCAAAAAAATTTCTTTGCTTTAAGAAACATTTTTACAAAAAATATACATACATATATACATCAATACATAACATACATACAAATTACAAACACGGTCTCACTATCTTTCAATAGCCCTTTAAAACCTTGATGGATATAATAATCTAATCTGATACAAGCCCCTCACTCTTCACTTGATATATCACACACGCATAGACATCTTTGGCATGAGTGATTCTGAGGTGTCTCGCATCTTCAGATTCACCCATCATGCCATCCTGGAATTAACCACAACCCTGCAGGAGCCCAACACCAGCCCAACACATGACACCACCCATGACACCCACGACAGCTACATATACAATCATAGCCCCATCCCCACAGATTTCGAACAGAACATGTATGGGGACAGCTGGCTGGTTGGTGAGTGACATGGGTGGCAGGCATGACTACCCCCCCCATGATGCTGAAATCACAAGGGGCACATGCACTACTAACATCCTCCTGTCTTATCCTTTCAGGGTGACTCTGCATATGCACTGGGACCCCATCTCATGACTCCTATACGGAACCCCCCTAACCAAGACTAGCCCGTCTTCTGAGGGAAAAGCAGCCAGGAGCCAGCTCACATTAGGCATCTTTACACGTTAAACACACACATTAATCATGGCACAATGAGAATGCATGCATGCACACCACTGTGGTCCCTAGCACAGACACCACATCCTCGTCACATTGGATTGGCACAAGCCCACCATGCAGGACTTGTGAGCAGCAAAGCCATGTCACGGCTCCAATTATGTCACTGTACATTCATACACCATTCACACGGACCTGGGGATCACTTCTCCACCACAAATGAGGGTGACACCCCTTTTCCCGCAGGAATGTCACCCCCACATTCCCAAATCATACACAAACAGAACCAAAAAAAAAAAATTGACCTGCAAAAATAAAAAATGCCCAGCAAAAATATAATTTAAACAAAATAACAAAGAAAACACATAAAAGACAAAAATCACTCTGCAAAACAGTCCCCAAATATCTCAAAGACACGTCACAAACAAACAAACGCTAATACACAACAGAACAAAAGCACCTTGCTGTATAGGAAGGGATACAAAGGGATGTACTTTTGCAAAGGAAGTGCGTTTGTGTCTGTCTATTTATGCTGTCTGCGTAGTTCACTAAGTTGCCCTAGTCCACTTCCAATTTCACTGATTGCGCCGTTCCCGAGTTGTGAGCATCCTTCCTTCCCAATTTGAATTACTCCGCCTTGCGCCTCTGAAATAACGTTGCGCAGGCACAAATTTCTGCGCAAAAAACCGACGAGGATAGGGTGATTGCGCCGCTACATTGCGCCAGTCTAACGTAAAGGCGGTGCGCTACGCTGGTCCAATAATGTGCAGTATTTATGTGTATTTTTGTATAGTAGGGTTTCACGTGTGGCAGCACAGTGGCTAACAGGCTACCACTTCTGCCTAGCAGCACTGAGGGTCTGGGCTCGAATCCCATGCCACATGCCACTTCATGTAGAGTAGTTGTCTGATCTCCCTATGTTGTTAAACGTAGCTCCTGATTCAGGTCCTTACATACATTGGGCCAGATTCACGTACATCAGCACATTTTTTGACTGGCGTAGCGCACCTCTTTTACGTTAGAATGCCGCAATGTAGCTGCGCAATCACCGTATTCTCGATTGATTTGCGCAGAAATTAGCGCCTGTGCAACGTAATTTCAGAGGCGTAAGGCGGAGTAATTCAAATTGGAAAGGACATGGGCGTGATACATTGAAATGAGCCGTGACCTCATGCAAATGAAGGGCCGGCCGGCTCGCGCATGCGCACATGAAGCAGACCATGGTCAGCACCTCTGTGCGCATGCTCACAACTCGGGAACGGCGCAATCAGTGAAATTGGAAGTGGACCAGGACAACTTAGTGAACTACGCAGACAGCATAAATAGACAGACACAAACGCACTTCCTTTGCAAAAGTACATCCCTTTGTATCCCTCCCTATACAGCAAGGTGCTTTTGTTCTGTTGTTTGTTGCGTTGTGATTTGTCTTTGTTATATTTGTGGACTGTTTGATCTAGTGTTTTGTAGAAGATATTTGAAAGTGTTTTTTGGTGACTGCTTATGAGACTTTTTGGTTGATAGATTTTTGTTTGTTTGTTTTGTTGCTTCATTTTTCCTGCTTGTTTTTGTGAGTGATTTTTCCTGCTTGTTTTTGTGAGTGATTTTTCCTGCTTGTTTTTGTGAGAGATTTTTGCTGATTGTTTTTGTGAGTGATTTTTGCTGATTGTTTGGGAGAGAGTTTTTGTCTGAGTATGACTGAGAGGAAGAGGAAGTTAAATTTTACTTTGGGGGAGAAACAAATTCTTGCCCGGGCCATTACCCAATATGGGCGTTTCCTCCATGGCCCGGAGAGTGCCAGCACCACCCCGGCCAGGAGGCGTGATATCTTGCAGAACATTACTGACAAGGTGAATGCATCGGGGGGGGGGCTGCTCCTCCTTCCCCGGATTACCCCCCTCCCCATAAGTCTCCCCTGAGGAGACGGGGGCGTGGCCGTGGGCGCCCCAGACGTGGCTCACGCCAGCGGCATTCATTTGTTTCCCCCCCTTTTTTTTATGTTTTTTTTCTGGAATTTTTTATTTTTTTGCTGGACATTTTTTTTTTGTGTTGTGAATGTTTTTGGAATGTGGGGGTGATATTCCTGCTGGAAAAGGGGTGTCACCCTCAGTTTTGGTGGAGAAGGGTTCCCCAGGACCAGGGAGAAGTGATCCCCAGGTCCGTGTGAATGGTGTATGAATGTACAGTGACATAATTGGAGCCGTGGCGTGGCGTTGCTGCTCACAAGTCCTGCATGGTGGGCTTGTGCCAATCCAATGTGACGAGGATGTGGTGTCTGTGCTAGGGACCACAGTGGTGTGCATGCATGCATTCTCATTGTGCCATGATTAATGTGTGTGTTTAATGTGCAAAGATGCCTAATGTGAGTCTCCTGACTGCTCTTCCCTCAGAAGACGGTGTAGCCTCGGTTAGGGGGGGATTGTCTGGTTCAGGGGTCAGGTCATCACTTATGTCAATCTGCAGGCCCTTTCCTGCAGGCTGGTGTTGGGCTCCTGCAGGGTTGTGATTAATTCCAGGATGGCATGAGGGGTGAATCTGAAGATGCGAGACACCTCAGAATCTCTCATGCCAAAATGTCTATGCGTGTGTGATATATCAAGTGAAGAGTGAGGGGCTTGTATCAGATTAGATTATTATATCCATCAAGGTTTTGCTCATCTAAAGTCAGTAGTATAGCTATGAGCGACGAATTGTCTAATTTTATACCACCTTTTATATGGTCTAATTTTAGACAGGCCGTGCAGCTGCACCAACGTTCTTTTGTGGATCCCCGTAACTCCCCGATTAGCATATTTGAATAGCAAATCAATGTTGTGTCTAGCGCAGTTTTGCGCGGACGGATGCGTCTGTCTATCGAAATTACGCCGGAAAAAAAAAAGTAGATTTCTTGTGTATCTCGTTTTGGGGATGCGCAAATTTAGACTTACGCCGCGCATCTCCTGTTACGCCGGCGTAATCGCTCTGTGAATCTGGCCCATTATGTCTGAATGTAGTATTTATGTGTAGGAGGGTTCAACCACTATTGCAAATCATGTCATATGTTTTTAATGCAAAAAAATAAAAAATTCTCCTGCGCTCTGGTGTATGGCCAAACTGGGTATGTCAGTATAGTCTTATAGCAAAGTCTGAAGTCTTGCAGCCCTCCACAGAACCAAGGGTGTTCCTCAAAGCCTAGGTGGTCCGTGGTCTCGACCACCTAGGCTTTGAGGAAAGGGGTACGCCCCAGAAACGCGTCAGCCATGTTGATGTCAAAGGTTTGACTGGCAGGTGCCGTGAGGTCCAGTCTCAGCTGTTTTGAAAAAGCGCATACTTCTGATTGGTTTGTGAGTAGGACCATTGCTTTTTTATCTTGTATAATAAAACTTTTAAGTGGTAATGCACAAGGTCGGTGCGCCCTCCTTTCTTTTCTTTTCTTTATATGTTTTTAATGGGCAAGGACTATAATCAGCCTTAACATTTCTAAAAAGGTTAGTTATGCTTGTTATTAGATTGATTTGTATCCCTGCTTTTCTAATGTGATTTTTTAATGTGTCTTATTTTTAGTGTCCTACCCTTGTAGATTGTAAGCTCTTTTGAGCAGGGCCCTTAACTATATTGTCATAGCTGCAGCATCACTTTCATGCCTTTTATGTTTTTTTGGCCCAAGTACATTGATGTACCAAATGTTTATGCTAATGTTTTTGCTTTATTGGACTTTTTCAGACTATAAATACATATTTTCTAAGTGCAAACTATTCATACCTTTTCAAATCTGTATTAAATATAGTTGCATACAAAAGTATTTGGTATTGCACACATGCAAGTCCTTGAGTAGAAAGTGTAATGGGAAGAAAACCCCCAAAAAACAAACAAACAAAAAAAACTGCTCCAATTCATTCTTTTGTGGACTAGGTAAACCATGAAATATGTCACCTAAATGTGAATTCTCTCTAAGCACCAAATTAAGAAGCAAACACCACAAAAACAATTTTTTAAACAAAATTCGGTTTAACTCTTAATTGCCTGAAACGTGCGCTATTACATGTAAAGCGCCCAGTACTTCCTGGGAATCTTAGTAAATCTTTTTTTCTGAAATATATTTTTTTTCACCCTAAGGCCCCTTTCACACGTACGGACCGTATATGTCTGCATTTTCATCCATTCGTTGCGGATGAAAATGGGACATACATGGGTCCCTATGTGATTGAACATCCGCTGACACCCGTAATTGTCCGCCTCCGCAAAGATCCGATTTTGCGGACAGAAGAAAATCCTATTTTTCTTCCGTCTGGCGGATCGGATGAACATGGACATACGGTCCGTGTTCATCCGATCCTCCCATAGGAGAGAGGAAAGACAGGGCGGTCCCCCACTAGGGGGGCTTTATAAAAAGCCCCCCTAGTTGCAGCACTCTTAAAACACATCCTTTCTTGCCTCTAAACAATAAAGCCGATATATGCAGATCGTTAAAACACAATGCAGTTATTGAAAACAAAAATAAGCATTTTGTGGGCAAAATAAACTTACCTTGATTCCACCACAACTTTTTAAGGCAATGATGACGTAGCGAGGGCCTCGCTGGTACCCCCTGGGAGTGCTGGTGGTCCTAAATGTTGCATGATGCAACACATTGTACCATGTGAGCACAGGCTATGTGATGATACCCTCTGCGAAGTGTGCCAAAGACAGTCTGGGTTCACGAGAAGTAGGTTACATGACACTGCGAGTCATTTATCCCAAAATAGGAGGGTGTGGGGGCAGCATTGTGTCAGGATTACTTAAATTCTGCTTTCCGGGTCCATACCTGTACCTATAGCGTGCAGCCACACAAACTTCTGAATTTTACTCAGAGTGTTGTTTTTGTAGCCAATCACGAAAGTTTTCAGCCACAGACAGTCAAAACTGCTCCCCCCACAGATTATTAGTGAGGCATCCTTCTTCTTGTGCACTTTTTTAAACTCAGACCAGCTCCTTGCTTGCAATCATGGGGCAGGACACGTGAGGGGGTCCCTGGTAAATCCTAGCCCTTAGACTTCACACCTTGGGAAATTCACCTGCTCTATCTTGTGACCATCCTCAAACATGTTGGTAAGGCGCAAAATCAGTGAGGGTCACATTCCAGTTTCAGTTACCAACTTTCTCTAGTTTTAGTGTGCTTCAATATCCTGGGAACCTGCTGTTGGCTAGCACCCTCTGGTTAGCCCGCTCCCTTCTGTTTGGTAACTGTATAGTGTAGTTCAAGGGTCCACACTGGCATAGTAATTCTCTGTTAGACGAAATCAGTGTAACACTTCTTAACACACAGGAGCATGAAGAGGTTGTCAAAACGTTTTAGGTTTTTATATAAAAACAGAACAGGGGAAAACAAGAATAATAAAAAAATATGCTGGCATTACGCTTTATTTGGAACAAAAAGTAGAGCATAATCCATTTCGAGATCAATTAAGATCAAAATGTGTAGATCAGTTTGAGCTGTGCCTGGGTTATTGCCTATAGATTAGATATCTCTCTGAAGACCACAAACAGACCAACGCTTAGCAGTTGAGAGCTAATGTCATACAGTTTCAGATATAATGTATATAAAACCCAACACCTTTTATGTGGCTGTCTTTGGCAATGAGAATTTGTGCTAGATGAACGTTCACCAAGAATTGTCAAAACTCACCCTGGCTTATCATATTTCTCTTCAGCAGTGAAATTAGCCCACCATAGTTCCCAACGCTACTAGCAACAAGGGCACTATCATTTTATTTTTTTTTGCTTTATTCTCTAAGAATACAAGAATTCTCCCCTTATTATGACTTCAGAAGATGCATAATTAGGGTTGCCACCTGTCCGGTTTTGACCCGGACAGTCCGGGTTTGGACACATGTGCCCGGTTTTGAAGCCTCCTGAGACCCGGGCACATTTAATTTTGTTTTTTTTTAGCTGTCCATCCTGGCCCGGCTGCAACAGAGCTGCACATCCCCGGCTCCACCAGCTTGCCTGAGTGTTAGTAGAAGGTGTGCCGCCCGCAGCAGTGCTCTCTGTTAGCCCCCTGTAAACATGTGTGCATCCGGGCTGTAAACATGTGTGCAACTTCTCACTGTGCTAGCCCCTCCCCCTCCCTCCCTCCGGCGCGCCTCCGTCTGCATTGTGTGCTGCAGAGTGGAAGAGGACACATGGGACACAGAGTGCTCAGCTCTTCTCTGACTGGCTACAGAATACACATGGAGGTGGGTGGATGGGCGGACCATACACTACTCCCAGCATACACTAAACATACAGTTCTGCCCCCCCCTGCATATACCATTACCATCCACAGCCGTATATACAGTTCTGCCCCCCCTCCATACCATCCACAGCCATACATACAGTCCTGCCCCCCCTGCATATACCATCCACAGCCATACATACAGTCCTGCCCCCCCCTCCATATACCATCCACAGCCATACATACAGTCCTGCCCCCCCCCTCCATACAGGGCCGGATTAACAGAGGGGCTGATGGAGCGGGGGTTGTAGCTCGATGACCAGAGGTCACAGAAACCCCACATTTGGGGGGTAGTCAGTTGAAGACCTACCCCACAACTGGTCAAAATATGGGATGGCTATCATTTATGGTTCTGGAGATACGGAGCTGCTTGCACAGCCTGTCAGAAGCTACATACAGAGCGGCCATTATAAATACAAGCTGACACACTGCAGCAGACTGAGAAAAAAAAATCATCATTAATTTTTTGCTAGAAAATTACTCTATGGTGGTCTTTGCAACTTTTTATGTTGCACGGCATTGGGATTCTGGCTAAAACGACAACTGCAATTTTTTGCTTAGAAGATAGATGACGATTCTCTCACGATTCGTGCGGCATAACATCATCTTTCACATTAAAATGAAAAAAAATAAAAAATGGGCCAACTTTACTGTTTTGTTTTTATGGTTTTTATTATTCAATGAAGTGGGCAAATGCAGCGTGACATAAAATATTGCAGCAATTCCCATTTTTGTCTCTGCTAAAATATATATATAATGTTTGGTGGTTCCAAGTAATTTTCTAGCAAAAAATATTGCTTTTTAACAAGTGTTGGACTTTAAGTGGTTACATTTCTTGCATTTACACACAGAAGTTTAATCTAAAAAGGAAGTTGGTTACAATGTTTCATGTTGTTTACAAACTTGGCAGACTGCCCGGATATTTTCTTTACACACAGAAGTTTATCCCTTTGTTCTATGAAGAAAGTGTTAGTTACAATGTTTCCTGATAAGAACTTGGCAGACTGTCCAGATATTTTCTTTTGACAGCTGAAAGTCTCTCCACTTGTTATATGAAAGAATCAGCAAACTCTGCATTGGAGATGTCAGGGGGGTTGAATCGACATCACAATGTTTTAACGATTAATTGTGCAGCTCTAGCACGGTACTGTATTTGCGCAGCAATTTTTCAAACATGTTTTTTTTTTGGAAATAAACTGTTTCATTCATTAAAAAAAAAACACTAAAGTTAGCACGATTTTTTTTGGTATCCTAAGCGATGCTTTAAATTTTTTTAGGATACATGTTTAGAGCTACAGAGGAGATCTAGTGCTAGAATTATTGCTCTCGCTCTAACGATCGTGACGTATGTAACCTGTGTGTATCTGGCTCTGATACTAGCCAGTGCCTACCCAGCCACTGACTGGTATCTCTCCCCAGCCTGTCCCCACACACCCTCTCACCTGCTGACCTGTGGATGGGGGAATCACTCCTGTAGTGTTATTGTGTTCTGCCAGTGAGTACAATGATCAGTGTTGCTATCTATAGCTGGCATCACTGATTGTTTTGGAAAAACAGGATGGTTGTACTCAAGTCAATTAATAGATTGACTTGTGTAAAACCAGCTAGCCCATACATAGATCGACTATGGCTGGTCTCTGCATAATTGGTGTAATTTCAATTCATGTATGACCCGCTTAACCACTATGCAGTCCCTAAACATCCTTCCACTCCTATACATTGTGCCCACTGTCATACCCTCCACACTCCTCTCCTGTTCATACTGCCCCCATCATACCCTCCACACTCCTCTCCTGTACATACTGCCCACTGTCATACCCTCCACACTCCTCTCCTGTACATACTGCCCACTGTCATACCCTCCACACTCCTCTCCTGTACATACTGCCCACTGTCATACCCTCCACACTCCTCTCCTGTACATACTGCCCACTATCATACCCTCCACACTCCTCTCCTGTACATAGTGCCCACTATCATACCCTCCACACTCCTCTCCTGTACATACTGCCCACTATCATACCCTCCACACTCCTCTCCTGTACATAGTGCCCACTATCATACCCTCCACACTCCTCTCCTGTACATAGTGCCCACTGTCATACCCTCCACACTCCTCTCCTGTTCATACTGCCCCCATCATACCCTCCACACTCCTCTCCTGTACATACTGCCCACTGTCATACCCTCCACACTCCTCTCCTGTACATACTGCCCACTGTCATACCCTCCACACTCCTCTCCTGTACATACTGCCCACTGTCATACCCTCCACACTCCTCTCCTGTACATACTGCCCACTGTCATACCCTCCACACTCCTCTCCTGTTCATACTGCCCCCATCATACCCTCCACACTCCTCTCCTGTACATACTGCCCACTGTCATACCCTCCACACTCCTCTCCTGTACATACTGCCCACTGTCATACCCTCCACACTCCTCTCCTGTACATACTGCCCACTGTCATACCCTCCACACTCCTCTCCTGTTCATACTGCCCCCATCATACCCTCGCACTCCTCTCCTGTACATAGTGCTCCCATCATACCCTCCACACTCCTCTACTGCATATACTGGTCACTGTTACACCCTCTTCACTCCTTTCCTGCAAGTAATACCTACCCTCT
Organism: Rana kukunoris; assembly: GCA_029574335.1. Taxonomy (NCBI): domain Eukaryota; kingdom Metazoa; phylum Chordata; class Amphibia; order Anura; family Ranidae; genus Rana; species Rana kukunoris. The sequence continues at coordinate 261,597,965 of CM056052.1, read as the reverse complement.
GCACTCATTTCCTGTACATAATGTCTTACACTTTGCACTCCTTTCCTACACATACCAACATACGCACCACACTCTTGTATATACTGTTCTGCACTCCCTCCCTGCACATACTGTAATACCCTCTGTACTTAATGAAAATTAAAAGGTGAACTAATGCCCCTGATCTCCACTGCACTTACCTCTGTAGTAATGGAAGAGTTTTATTTTTTTTAAATGATTGTGCTGAGGTTTATTCATGTCAGTGAGACTCTTACTTGTGGCACAGCAAAGTAAGCATATTTTATAGGTAAAATAATTATTTTGTTTAATTTAATCATGCCTCGTGAAGCCCCTCCCTCAATATGGCCACACCCACCATATGTAGTGGCGTGTTCGGGTTTGGCTTGAGGAAAAGGTGGCAACCCTATGCATAATAAGGGGAGAAGTCTCGCTACTCAAGTCCCTGAAGGATATTAAAAACCTGCAAGAAGTTGGAATGTCAGTTTGCATGAACTAACAATGTAAACAACATTATTTCTGATAAGAATTGCACAAAAACATAGCTCAGAAGAAATTAGTAGATATAGTTTTGAGCTTTAAATAGTATACACTGATATTTGAAGTAAAAAATTGCAGAGTGAGATTTGCTAGCAGCAAACTAAGATTTTACTGTGTATTAATCAAACTCATGTCTTAAACTAGAAGCACACAGGGCAACTGTTAATACTATTTGTCTTTTTGAATCATGGCATTGCAGACAGGAACATAGCATTACTTTACTTCCAGCTTGTAAAGGCCACAGTCTTAGATAGATAAATGTAACACCTGTCACATGCTGATGTAATAGGACCTACTATTTGCTCACATACCAAGGAATATTATTACACTGAATTAAAATAAAACAACTAGAAGGAATGCATTCACATTTTTTTTCTCTGTGAGAAAGCACTTAAAGTTGAACTACAGCCTTCCCTTCATTCTTGCTCAGTTGTGCAGGCTCCTCTCCTGTTCTGTAACAGCTTGCTGTGAATTCACTGTACACTGTGAGCTTCTCACAGTGTACATTGGAAGCTGCAGCAAATCAGATAAAGCTGCTCCATTTCCTGGCTGGAGGATGTCCAGCATCATCTTACCCTTGCTTATCAACCTTGTCTTACTGTCTCTGTCCCACCACTTTAATTCATTGGACTTTAATTCTTTCAATTATGGAGCGTTACAAGTGGGTGTTACCTAAGGCAGTCTGCGTGCAAATATTTGCAAAAATTCCTCTAGACTGACGTGTACTCATCAAGGCATTTTGATATTTGAATATGTGCTCCAGGGATGGTAGCAAGGCATTTCTCACAGCACGTTTTCTGAAGATCACTACAATGGAGCATGCATGTGTAATGTGTGTTGAATTGGCCACTTCTATCCTCCATCAATGTATATTTGACAAGGTGAAAACACAGGAACACATTTTGGAGAAAGGAAAAGATCTTTGTGGCCCTATAAATTTGAGTGAACATGGACCTTAACTAATACAATAAAGTTGAAGTTTAGGTATGGCAGTTGTTAGTCCAGCTTGGACCAATGTAAGTATGGATGTGTCATACCTGGAAGAAGCTATGGAAGCTGTAAATCGCTGTAGTAGGCACCACTACTAGAGTGATTGCCTGTAGCTGCTAGGTCCAGCACAGAGCAGCTGCCTTGCTGTGTACTGAACAAGGGAAGTTGTCCATTCAGTATTTTCTCTGTGGACAAGCTGGGGTTGTTATGTCACCTGAAAAAAAGTGAGGTAAATTGCGCTAATCAATATATGATGCTGTGCATCAAATCAAATAAAGTAAAAGGTGCACGTGAAATGCAAACTAAGCATAAATGGAGCTGCGGTTTAAACTGTGTCATATAAACGGAATAGCAATGTGAGAAAAATAAAAATAAACCGCGCTAATGACCAATAAACATAAAATGCATTAAATAATATGTGGACCACACCGATGAATTAATGTGATATATGCAAGGTTGAAAAAACAATCCAAAAAACAAAAACAAACATTATTGAGTGTCCATAAAACACAAAAAGGGGCCTTTGTAGTCCAAAGTGAGAGGGCTAGCAAGGTTCCATACACAACCAATTGTGAATAATAAATTATAAACAACAAAAGTCCAGAGAAAATAAAACGTAACATCCACCCTGGTGAAGCCGAATCCCAATATGAGTCAGCAGGATATTGGTTAACACTGATGTGACATGCAGCTGAAGACCTCCACCACACACATATGCAAGTCTGCTTACCAAATGTAAATGGTCCCTGGCTGAGAGGAGACCAAAACAGCAGACAGGATCAAACAGCTGGGCTCGGTGAGAGAGTGAAACAATTCAGCTTGGGTCATCCGACAGTGGCTCCAATAACAATGGTCACATGAATGTAAAAGGAGACAAGAATGCCTCGATGGTGTAAAATCACTTAAAATTTATTGTACAAAATAATGAAGAAATACACTCACATTTTGCAGTAAAAGAAAGGCCTTAAACCTGCAGCATCCGGCCGGTCAGCATGCAGGTAACCCATGTAGTATCGAGTAGTCCAAGGGTGATGACAGTGTGCCACTTGGTACGCCCTGACTAGTTTCGTGGTTAAAACACTTTTTCAAAGGGCACTATCGAGGCATTCTTGTCTCCTTTTACATTCATGTGACCATTGTTATTGGAGCCACTGTCGGATGACCCAAGCTGAATTGTTTTACTCTCTCACCGAGCCCAGCTGTTTGATCCTGTCTGCTGTTTTGGTCTCCTCTCAGCCAGGGACCATTTACATTTGGTAAGCAGACTTGCATATGTGTGTGGTGGAGGTCTTCAGCTGCATGTCACATCAGTGTTAACCAATATCCTGCTGACTCATATTGGGATTCGGCTTCACCAGGGTGGATGTTACATTTTATTTCCTCTGGACTTTTGTTGTTTATAATTTATTATTCACAATTGGTTGTGTATGGAACCTTGCTAGCCCTCTCACTTTGGACTACAAAGGCCCCTTTTTGTGTTTTATGGACACTCAATAATGTTTGTTTTTGTTATGTCACCTACCTGACTCTCCACCTTGTCCAATCAGAGGATGCTTTGGATTCATGGGAAAATGCAAAGTATTCCCTGAATGACGCCTGCCCTAAGTGAGCAACCTCCTGTGTTCACAACACAGTAAGGTAGCATATTGGATCTAGAAAATAGTGGGAATCATTGTAATAGTGGTGCTTCCACATTGATTTTCAGCTCTCAATGTTGATCCTACAAACATGGCACATGTATACCTCCACTGGTCCAAGCAGAACCTTTGTAACTATATAAAAAGTGTCATACCTAAATTTCAGCTTTAACATTTTAAAGGCCCTTCAACATCTTCCTGTCACAGCTCCCTTTTCAACTCCTGCCCTGTGGTCATCTTTTCATGTGCAGCTGTAATAACTTCTAACTGTAAACTTATACATAGCAGCAATTAGGGCGCAGTAGATAGAGTCTCACATTGCCTTGTAATAGCAAGAGTATTACAATAGTGCTGTCAGGATTTGTGGGACTGCTGTTTAATCCCTAGAATACAGCGCTGAATAAATTGATTGATTTTAAAGCCCATTTTGGGGCAAATTTACCTTCCTCCCAATCATTCACAATGTAGGGGTCTGCTGCCCTCTGCTGTCTGTATTTGTAAATAGCTTTTGCTTGTAATTATTACAGAGTTAGTTGGCTAAAGAAACCCTGACTGGAGGACTGTGATGTTTTTTAAAAAAAAGGAGTTTCCAGGAAGCATAAACAGAACTGAACCTCATGACCTTACACAAAGATGCTAATGTTGCTACTGTATTTCACCCAGACCAAAAGCAGAGACTATTAGGCAAGTGTTCCTATGTTCTAATAGTTAAACCTCAGCTGCCCATAGCTTCTTGAGTGTGGTTATGAATCCTTGTGACATACTTTTCTCTGTCCTACTGTTATCATCTCACATGCACAGCCCAGATAGCTAGATCTGCGCTACTGTTTGTGTGTAGTGATTACCTTCCAGTATATTAGAAGGTGAACCTGTTTATTGCAATATGCAGCCCCTGTTATTTTAGTTTGAAAAAAGAGGAAAGGAACTCCCAAGGATCTATACGCAGCTACTGCGTATAGGCCCTTGAGAGTTCCTTTCCTCAAACATTGTTGGGCTAGCAGCAATAAAGTAGACAGTAGAAGTTGGGTACCCCATTGTTGCCTGTTATTTTAGTTAACCTTGTATCTTCTGGTCTAGGATTCTATAGCTCATTTTAGCTCAGGCCTCCATAACCAGCATAGCCTAGAGCCAGGCATCTGATGGCCACTTCTGTGAGTTGGAGTTCCAGTTGCATGACAGATTAAAAACTAGGGACTAAGAAGCAGAGTAGATAGGCTGACTCTGTGTTCCAGTGTCATACTACAGTTTTTGTGGGCAAGAATCTGCATTCCAGGCAGATTGGATAACATTATCTCCCTATTACCAGTGATCTTGTCTTCAGGTCTCTGACCCAAATGCTGCATCAAAATCATCCTCAGAGGCCCCTGCAACTGAACTGTGCTGCTATATTCATCTGGAGGTATAGGAGGTGCACAATTCCACTAGGACTTTTGTTAGTGGTGGCTGGTGGGTTCTTCTTTTGGGGAGGTGGCAAATAAACAAACCCCCACCCGTGGGCAGTCCGGCACTTACCCGCTCGTGTGGCAGGGCTGTGGTGTGCTCTCCTGGAGAGCGGGCACCGGCCGCGGCAGTGCTAGGCATCCAATTGGATCGCCTGATGCTTTGGACAGTTGGAAAACAGGTCTCACAGACCTGCCTCCTGATTGGCCAGGAGGAACGTCATTGTGATAATACTGAAAATTCATTTGCATATTGTCACAAAAGTGGGTGGTTTCGGTGGTGGTTTTCTTTTATAAAGCTTGTATTATTTCCACATTGGTGTGCATCTATATACTTATGGTTAATGTTATATGCTGGCTGCTAATTGGAATAGGTCTTCTACTCCCAATTACTTTGATTTCGATTGATGGTTAATTAATGAAGAAAATAATCCCCTTGATTCACCTGGGTGGAGGCACTGCCAACTTTATTATCAAGCCCACTCTTCGACTTAGCAAAGTTTCTGATTCTCTTATTTAACTACAGGTGTAGCACAATATCCTGTTTGGGGAGCACCATTTCTCATAACCACACAAAAGAGGGCTACAACAAATTAAATTAAAATGTCAAAACCTCACCTGAGACCCTCTGCCATGCTTCTTTCCGGAATAAAAACAGCTGATCCAGCTCATAAATTTAGTCCCACATCCAACCCATCTTGTTGCTGCCTCTTGTCGCAATGTCATCATAATGCTTGAGTCTTCTTGAGCCTGTGACGACCCCGCTGCTGGATAGCCAATGGAAAGTATCCATATCACACAGTTGGTGATATGGGCATCTGAAGCAGGACCCTCCCACTCTGCAGTCCAGAAGAAAGAAGACTCAGCATCTGGAAAGTCATGTGGCTACGGATTCAGGTAATTTGTTAATGAAATGTAGCTATTAGTTACATTTAAGTGGGGTTAACCATTTGTGAACCGCCCATCTTACATATACTGGTGCAGGGCTGACGCTCTGTGCCAGATCACGTACCTAGTATGTGATGTGACACTTCTGGGTCTGGGGCATGCATGTGCATCGCTAGCGACTCGCTCCCACTGTGATTACACATAACGGGAGCCCAGTGGTGGGTACCATGAACTTGATGTCTCCCGGCACCCGTCAAATACACAGTACACAGGCAAAAGGGCAATCTGCCTATTAAACAAGGCAGATTGGCATTCTGTCAGAAGGTAAGTTATTGATCCTGTGTTTCTTTTTTGACGCATTATCCCAGTCCCACCATAAATCGCTGATCTCTTACCATTACTAGTAAAAAAATATAAAATATGCCATAGTTCGTAGACACTATGGGCCAGATTCAGAAAGATTTGCCTAAGTTTCCATGGGCGTAGTGTATCTCATATACACTACGGGCCAGATTCAGAAAGATTGTACGCTGGCATATATCCTGATACGCCGCCGTAATTTCAAATGTGCGCCGTCGCATCTTTACATCGATTCAGAAAGCAAGATTCAGCTGCCCGGCGTAACTTGCCTACGCCTGCGTATCGGGATCGCATAGTTACGCAGAACGCATTCGGCGTTCCCATTAAAAAGATGCAAATGAGCTAGATACGCCGATTCAGAAACGTAGATGCGCCCCGCGTATTGATATACGTCGTTTACGTAAGGCGTTCGACTGGCGTAAAGTTACCCCTGCTATATGAGGCGCAGGCAATGTTAAGTATGGACTTTGGCACAGCGTCGAATTGTACGTCGTTTACGTCGTTTGCGTAAGTCGTACACGAATAGGGCTGTGTGTAAGTTACATTCACGTTGAAAGCATTGAGTGTTTGTGATGTGATTTTGGAGCATGTGCACTGGGATACGTCCACGGACAGGGCACTGGGATACGTCCACGGACGGCGCATGCGCCGTTTGTTCGGACCCTCATTTGCATGGGGTCACGGCTCATTTTACTACAACACGCCCACTGCCTGGCTACTTTGAATTACGCGCGCTTACGCCGGCCCATTTACACTACGCCACCGTAACTTACGGCGCAAATTCTTTCTGAATACGGTACTTGCCTCTGAAAGTTACGGCGGCGTAGTGTATATGAGATACGCTATGCCCGCGGAAACTTAGGCAAATCTTTCTGAATCTGGCCCTATGCCGTCGTAGGAGGGGGGTATAGGAGGGGGGTATATGTGCCCAGTAAGGAAGTGGTTAAGTACTTTAGTGTTGTTGTTCCAATATTGATATTTGTACAGTATATTTGACAAAATAGCTGTCTTAGCTTGACCAAATGAAAGGAGTATAGTACAGCTTTAATTAATTCCTGAAAAATATAAAAATATTATGTGGCAGTTAAAAAAAAAAACTCAGATAAACTGTTTTTTTCTGCAGCTTTAGCCCTTACAGTCAGCTCTCTGTAATTTGAATTGTAAATGGGTTGAAGTCAGTCCACCATTTACAAGGTTTTGTGCTCTGTGTTTCAGCTGTCAGGTTAGTGCCTAATTCTTCAGCAATTTCTGTATCTCCCGTTTAGAATGTGCTGACTCTGGCTACAAAGTATTTTCTTAAAAATAATTCCACAAACTAAGCACATTATTTTGCCGTGTGCTAGGTATATTGATACAAAACTAAAAAAAAATCCAATCTTTACCCTGTTTAAATTAAATGCAGGACAACTTTGATCTGTGATACAATTTTATACTGTATCTGGAACATATACATTGTGCATATCAAGCTAATTCAAATGTCAGACAGGGAAAGAAATATACTTGTGCCCCCTAGTGTTGTATCATATGTATATATCAGTGAGATAATTCCATTTTTCATTACTGCTTCTCCTAGCTTTTCTAAATGGATAAAAATGACTAAAGTTGAACTTGTCTTGCAACTTATCAACTTTTAAATCTCTATCCTACGATGTCATGACATGCGTTCTTTGGATATGTTCCTAGCTTCTATAGTTGTCCTCCCCAAGCCTAATCATGATAATACTATTTGTGAAAGTAGGCCAGTATTCTCAATAAACACACATAGTAAGACGTTTGCAAAATTTCAGGCAAATCACTTCTCTTCTATACATAGACAAGGAATGCTACTAGGAGAATTTTAAATTGTTTGTGTCCTGCAAATAAAGTGGACCTTCAGTCATTTTTTCAACTTTCCATCTACTAAATCTTCTGCACTTGTTGTTTTAACTTTGGATTGTAAAACATTTTTTTTTCTGCCAGTAAATACCTTATACAGCCCACTCTCGTGAGAGTTTGCCAGGAAGAAAGGGGGTGAGTCATACGAGGGCCAATGAGATCTGCAGAGCTGGAGGTGTGCCTCTATGTGTTTATGTAAATCCAGGAAGTGAACAGGCTGCAGCTTCAGCTGCCCACAGTAAAAATGATTGCAGTCAGACTCAGTAGAGGGAGATTTCTGTAGCATATTTGGCAAGTACAGAATCACAGTATGTATAAAATAATATGCAAAGATTTTGGAAAAAAAAAATAATAATATGCAAAGTGATTGGAGGTAAGCTTCAGAATGGCAAATATGTTTTTTTTTCAAAGTATGTAAGCAGACTGCAGTTCCTCTTTAACCACTTTCCTACCATAGGACGTCATATGACGTCCTGGACTTTAGGGGGGGATATCTGAATGATGCCTGCAGCTACAGGCATCATTTAGATATCCTTCTTTGCAGCCAGCGATTATATGAACTATAATAACAATCATAGTGGCAGTTCCACCACTTGATTGTTCTTATAGGCAGCGGAGGGGACATCCCCCCTCCCGCCGCCATCCGGTGCTTCTCCGGGCTCTTCCGTGCCGTCGGGGGCCCGGAGAACAAATCTACAGATTTATGGTGGCCATCTCTCTATGACCCTCGGAGGCCTGTGCGCCGCGTTGTTACGAAGTCACGCCCGGGTACCCGGAATAAAACAAAGCTGCAATTGTGGCTGAATGCATGAGATCTGTGATTTTTTTTTTCCTGATCTCATGCTTTCCAGCCTGGAGGAGAGATGCGGGGTCTTTTTGATCCCGCATATCTCCATAAAGAGGACCTGTCACAAGGGATGTTTATGTAGTGCCCACCCCAAATTTAGGGGGCGCTATTTCAAATTTAAGGGATGTCTGGGCCAATAGTTGGGCCCAGACCTGTTTGATTAATACAAATTTGCCTCTGTTCTGGCTGTGCTACTACTTGGTAGTTTTCCCTTGTTGCCTGCAGGTGGTGTTGCCACTACAGGTCCCTGTTGAAACGCAGGTGTACCATGGTGTGGTGGGTGTCTCTTCTCAGCAGCAGTACAGTGGGAGTGGGACAAAATAGGGTTGCTGAGAACGCTGTGCTCAACAATGTTCTTTTTGTGTTTGTTCAACCCCTGCTTAAAGGACATTATGTGATGTCTCTGACACTAGGTGCAGTGGTTTACTGAACTAGGAAACACTGGATTTCAAACTGATTTAAACTTAAAAGAAGGAGAACTCCATCCTCTCGGGGATGCAGTTCTGCTTCTATGTGTACATATGTTTGATACTTTAAAGTAACGTGTTTTCTATGCATATCTTTGTGTGTTTTCTTTTAGGTACCAGATCTGCTATCAAGACCATTGGAAGAATGGGGTGGGATTAGACAGTCAGAGATGGGTGGTAGTGTAATATATTTGATGTGTGATATACAAATGTTTTATCTGCAAATTAATGCCATTCCTTTTATTGCACTTTGTTTCCTTTCTTTTTCCCTTTCCCCTCACAGTTTTTTTGGTCAAGTACCAAACCTCCACGCTTTCTGGGATTGTTTTTTTTTTTTAATTCTTTTTCCTCAGACAGTGTCTTTTTGTGGAGGGGGGTGTATGTAGCGACCACCCCAAATTTAGGGGGCGCTATTTCAAATTTAAGGGATGTCCGGGCCAATAGTTGGGCCCAGACCTGTTTGATTAATTTAACTCTGTTCTGGCTGTGGTACTACTTGGTAGTTTTCCCTTGTTGCCTGCAGGTGGCGTTGCCACTATAGGCCCCTGTTGAAACACAGGTGTACCATGGTGTGTTGGGTGTCTCTTCTCGGCAGCAGTACAGTGGGAGTGGTGACCCCGCTGTGCATGCTGAGAGCGGATACTTAAGGGAAGACCCCATTGATCTGGGTCCTTCGCCTCGTGGCCCTCCTGGCGTGAGGTGCGTGTGTTTGAATCTGACCTCGGGGCCCCATTGGCCCGGGGTTGCTTTGCTGTTGAGTAGGCCCAGCTATGCTGGCTGGGGCCTACAATCCCAAAAGGGGATCCCAAGCTGTCTGTCCACAAGGGAGGAAGCGGACTTATTGAAGTAAACCAGGGAAGGACATGCCCCAAAGGAGACCGGCAAAGTGCTAGTGTCTGGACTATCCGAGTGAGCAATACCCAATAGTTGCGAGTGGAGACTGATTGACTATTTTTGAGCATTCTGTACTGTGTGCCTCAACTTTCCCCTACTCTTCTCCTCCTTTCTACTTTCTCTTCTTCAAGTTATCCTGCAGTGAAAATAAAACCAAATTTTTGAAGGTTTTACATCTGTCTGGACATTGCATTTATTATGGACATCCCTACCCTGACAACGAAGCTTAAAAGGTAACGTGCAAAACCAAAAATTTAACCAGCAGCTCTTTCGGGGGTAGTGCTACATTTACATTCCTTGTAATAGGAATAAAAGTGATACAAAAAAAAAAAATTGTAAAAATAAAAAAATTAAGTTAAAAAACTAAAATGCCCCTGTTCCCAGTAGCTTGAACTCAGAAGCGAATGCGCATGTAAATTTGCCCACATATGTAAATGCTGGTCAAACCACACATGTGAGGTATGTGCGTTAGAGCGAGAGCAATAATTCTAGCACTAGACCTCCTCTGTAACTCTAAACTGGTAAACTGTAGACAAAATTAAAGCGTTGCCTACGGAGATTTTAAAGTATCGAAGTTTGGCGCCATTCCATGAGAGTGCGCAATTTTAAGTTAGGTATCTATTTACTGAGCGTAACATCATCTTTCACATTATACAAAAAAATTGGGCTAACTTTACTGTTTTGTTATTTTTCAATTCATGAAACTTTTCCAAAAAAAAAAAGGCGTTTGAAAAATGCAATGAAAAATGCAATGACCGCCACTTCCCCAGGGTGTTTGGGGTTCTGAGTAATTTTCTAGCAATAAAATTATGATTTTTACATGAAGGTAAGAGAGAGAGAAGTGGCAGAATAGGCCCGGTAGGGAAGTGGTTAAAAAGCTTGTCTAGTCAAAATACAAGTGGTAAGGGGAATACTGCACTAATGAAAAAATAAAATAGTTAATAAAAGCCAAGCTGTGACACATATACAAAACATGTGAAACCATGTAAAACAAAATGTAGGAGGATAGAACGTCGCGCTAAATATAATGAATGAAAACCTTGTGGGGCAAACAAAACACAGGGGTGGGTAACCCTAGCAGATAAAATGGACCTCCGCTAGTGGCAAGGTCTACAGTGCATGCAGATACAATCCTCTGCAGGGTCTTGTGATGATCCCAAGATGTCACTGGACCAGTGTTTGATCACCTACTTAGCCTAGCCTCTGGTAACTTCCTCTATATGTTAGAAAGACAGGATCTCCTAATCTCTGCAGGCTATTGAAGGCTATCGATAGAGTTGACTAATATATCTGCTCACTATTCAGATATTTAAAATATTGGATCGGTTCTTAACTTCTTAAGGACCGCCTCCTGCACATATACGTCGGCAGAATGGCACGTCGGTTCTAGTACCCAGCCGTCCGAAGCTCCGTGACCGGGACCGCGGGACTCGCGGACCCGATCGCCGCTGAAGTGCGGCGATCGGTCCCCGGAGCTGAAGAACGGGGAGAGCCGTGTGTAAACACGGCTTCCCCGTGCTTCACTGTGGCGGCAGCATCGATCGCGTCATCACTTTTATAGGGGGGGATGCGATCGATGACGTCACACCTACAGCCACACCCCCCTACAGTTGTAAACACACACAGGGATCACATAACCCCTACAGCGCCCCCTTGTTGTTAACTCCCAAACTGCAACTGTCATTTTCACAGTAAACAATACAATTTAAATGCATTTTTTGCTATGAAAAATGACAATTGTCCCAAAAATATGTCCGCCATAATGTCGCAGTCACGAAAAAAATCGCTGATCGCCGTCATTAGTAGTAAAAAAAAAAAAATAATAAAAATGCAATAAAACTATCCCTTATTTTGTAAACGCTATAAATTTTGCGAAAACCAACCGATAAACGCTTATTGCGATTTTTTTTACCAAAAATAGGTAGAAGAATATGTATTGGCCTAAACTGAGGAAAAAAAATGTTATATATATTTTGGGGGATATTTATTATAGCAAAAAGTAAAAAATATTGCATTTTTTTCAAAATTGACGCTCTATTTTTGTTTATAGCGCAAAAAATAAAAACCGCAGAGGTGATCAAATACCACCAAAAGAAAGCTCTATTTGTGGGGAAAAAAGGATGCCAATTTTGTTTGGAAGCCACGTAGCACGACCGCGCAATTGTCAGTTAAAACTACGCAGTGCCAAATCGCAAAAAGGGGCAAGGTCCTTTAGCAGCATTTTGGTCCGGGTCTTAAGTGGTTAATTGTGGTGTTTAGACTTTATAGAGCCTTCAATGTCCAAAAATAATATGGGGCTTTCCTCCTACGTTTCCATCTCAATTAAAGTGATTGTAAACAATCACCTTGTAAAACAACCCATTACATGTAAAATAGAAATGAAAGGCAAAACATTTTTGTATAGATATAAAAAAAAAAAAGTTTTCCCTTTTTTCATAAGTGATCACATTCCCTCTGTTCTCAGCTGCATAAGAGCTGGGGGAGGAGAAATAAAAACACATTGATCTTCACAGTGAATGGCTGCGCAGTGGGGGCAGGGCCACCACCAGGGGGTACAGGCATTACACCTTTAAGGGGCCCGGTCGCCCCTGCTTCTCAGCTTGCGGCTGAGAGGAGAGGAGATAACTTTAATTTCTGCAGTCCCCACTCCCCCTCTCATGTCGCGGCAAGAGGAGCTTTCATTTCGGCACCCCCCCCCCCCGTTCTCAATTCACGGCAGCACCCCCCCGCCGGTTCTCTGCTCCAGGGGGCCCATGCCTAAAGCTGTGTGAGGGGCCCCAAAATTTATGATGGCTGCCCTGAGTGGGGGCGTGTCAGGCAAAGTCTGATCATTGGAGGAGAGTACACCGAGAGTACACTGAGTTCCCAGCACAGCTAGAGAACTGACCATGATGCACTCTCCTGCTTAGTGCTCAGTTTTTAATAGGAAAGCAAGGGAACTAGCAGGAACACCAGAGATTTTATATAAAGGAAGCAATACAAAGCGAACAGGAGGCTTTCTCATACATGTTTAACTTTCATTATACAGTACACTCCTCCCCAAAAGGAAGCAAAAATAGTATAATTATAAAAGATTCTTAATTGGTAGAGTTCTTTCAACTAAATGGCTATTTTAAACACAATTTTATTAGCTACCTAGATTCGAATCTACATCTCTCAGTATGTTGGTGGGTAGAATGCACCTCGAAAACCCACACACAGCTTTTAATTGTCTATTTGGCCTGGTAACCTTGTCACTGATACAAATTGTCAATGGAACCGAGGTGAAGGGACAGGTTAATAGATATCAAGAGAAAAATCCCTAACCCATTTCAGGGCCTAATGAAAAAGCACAGTCCTGTGCAAAATGCATTAAAATGGTTGTAAACCTAAATCCCTGTACACACGAGTGGGTTTTTTGACCGGAAAACTGCGAGGAGAGCTTTTGGCCGGGAATCCTGGCCATGTGTGTGCTCCCTCGCAGTTTTTCAGATGGACCACCGGATAAATAACCTGCTCTCTTTTTTACCCACTGGAATTCCCGATTTACTTTTTTCTGTCGGAAAACCCAGGCGTGTGTACGAGAAAACCGTCTGTTTTTGGCAGTTTTCCCATCAGAAAAACACAGATGGAGCATACACATGGCCGTGAGTCCCGGCCAAAAGCTCTCATCTGAGTTTTCCTGCCAGAAAAACCTACTCGTGTGTAAGGGAGAGCAGGTTCTCGATTTTTCCCGTCGGGAATCCCGACCGTGTGTACAGGGCATCAGACATGAAATCTGAAAAAAGCAAATTTTCTATATGTTTACTTGCCTCTCTCCAAAGCACTAAGTGTTATTTCTGTCTGCTGTCTAGTTCCTCTGTTCTGCATGAGTCACTTCTGATGATTTTTCCTGACACCAAGAGCTAAAATGGTGACAGGGGAGGGAGCTTCAGCTGATTGACAGCCTCAGCTCTGTTCCTATGTGCTGGAAGAAAGGAAAGGGGAGTCGTGTCCCCTCACTCCAATCAGTTCTTAGAGCACTTGTACAGTCTGTACCTGCAGCTCTCCATGCCCTGCTTCATGAGCCTGTAAAAAATCCTTTTGGTCTATGATTTTTACAAGGATGCACAGGACAAATGGCTGCAAATACACAGGTGCAACTTCTGTAGGACGATTTGTTTTACCTTTGTGTATCACCTGAGGTCAGTCATTTCACTGGGTATAGGTAAGGGTTTACAACCATTTTAAGACTTTTTATTTTGATACCTGTTGAAGCCCATTCCCAAAAAAATGAAAAATGCTACCTTAAAATTGGAGTGCGAGTGTTAAATGCTCATTTAGGTCTCTGAAGCTGCAAAAAGCAATTTACATACTTGAGCATCCAGCAGCCAGCTCTTTTCTCTACTCCCCAGTACTCTAGCAGTTGACTTAACATTGGTGTCTTCGGGCCAGATCCACAAAGCTGCTGCGCTTTGTGAGCCTAACCCATTTACTCTACCCCGCTGTTAGTTACAGCGGAGTATTACTTATCCTCAAAGAAATAGCGCTGTTACTTACCGCGGCGTAGAGTAAATGGGCCGGCGTTCGCGGGTGTAATTCAAATGGGTTGTTGGTGGGGGTGTTTTATTAAAACTATCAATGACCCGATGCAAACAACGTATTTTTTTAACTGCGCATGCGCCGGCCGTGGACGTATCCCAGTGCGCATGCGTGAAACACGTCGCAAATAGTCAATGAAAATTACGTGAGCGTAACTTACGCCCAGGCCCATTCTGGATCGGCATACGCAAACGACGTAAACGACGTCCAATACATCGCTGGCCCGACGTCCATACTTAACATTGGCTGCGCCAACATATAGCAGGGGTAGCTTTACGCCGGAGATACGCTTACGCAAACAACGTAAAGGGAATGCGCCGGCCGCTCGTACGTTCGTGGATTGGCGTAACTCGCTCATTTGCATATTTTACGCTGGAAATAGAAGGAAGCGCCCCTAGCGCCCAGCGTAAATATCCACCTAAGAGACGACAATGTAATAATGTTAACCAGTTGTATCTTAGCGTAATTCCAGCGTATCTTGTTTTGTGGATACAAAACAAAGATACGCCGGCGGGAAATTGGAATTATGTTGGCGTATCTGTAGATACGCCGGCGTAATTCTTTGTGGATCTGGCCCTTCATGTTTAATGCAAAGCTATAGACTCCACATTGGACATCAGAGGACCTGTGACTGTTGGAGCATAGGAGAGAAGATACTGCGGGGATGGGTCTTATAGCCTGGAGGGAGACTGCAGAAGCCAAGTCTGTCTCTAAGCTTTGTAGAGCTGTGCTGTGCATGTATGGGAATCATTCTGCAGCATTCTTAGGATAATAGGCCGAAGCTTTGGAGTGCTGGACAGGCTGCAAGCAGGGCAGGACTTAGGGTGGTGGGGGCCACAGTGTTGATTGAAGTTGTTGAGTGGGGGGGGGTTGCCGCTGACCGATCATGGTTGTTGAGCGGGGGTTCGTTCGAAGTTGTTGAGAGCGGGGGGCAATCAAAGTTGTTGAGAGCAAGGGGGGGCCACGGCAGATCACAGTAGCTGAGCGGGGGGTGGTGATCGTAGTTGTTGAGCGGGAAGGGGGTTACCGCTGGACAGACTTCTTACCTCTTCATCCACAACTGCATGGCTCTTCCTGCTTCCTCTTCCCATGCTGCATGGCTCTTACTGCTTCCTCCTCCCGGGGCTCCCTATTGGGCACAGTCAAGCCCAATGCTAAGTCTGGCTCTGGCTGCAAGACCTTAAAGTATTGGGGTTCTAAATAAGAATAACCTATTATAAATGTGCTGGGGGAGGGAATGATGAATGAGCTGAAAAGGATAATTGCTCAAAACATATGTTAAATTTTACCGCAGCCTGTGTGATCTTCATCAATAAATCATTCCATTTTAGAACTTTTGAATAAGCAGATAGCATTGTGCAACATGTGTTTTCATCTTTCATACTTATTTTGTGACTCTATTATCTTTTTTAGTTCATATATCAGAATAGTAATATTAATGAAATCATATGTTTCCACTAAGCAGGTATTTTTTTTTTCTTTTAGGAAATGAAAAGTTAGTTATAAAATTATTTTGAAGTTACGTGTCAGCAAATCACTATATAAAATATTTTCCTGTTAAAATCCATTCTGAGAGCTGCTTACTCAGCAACATTGTCATTATATTCCTTACTATCTGCAGACAATGCAATATTTTCCTGAATTTCCCTGGCACTGAATATTGCATTAGCTGAGAGTGAGATCACAGAGATGAATCGAAGTAGCCAAGGAAGACATAAATAGTCAAATCCAAATAGTGTTAAGCAGAACTCTAGGCAAACAACAATTGGCAATGTGATAATTCAAAATTATTGACTCATTAGCCTAATTAGCGGGATGGAGTAATATAAAGATGACAAGAAACATTGAAACTCTAAACCAAAATAATATACAGTATTTGTGCAGGTTAGCAAAGGCCAGTAAATCACAGGAATGGCTTTTTAAAATTACAAATCCATTGGCAGGTACAATAATTCACATATATATGTATTTTAGCAGGGATGGACTGAGACCAAAATTTGGCCCTGGACTTTATCCAGACCGGCCCACTTTATGTTTGCAAACAAGAACAAAAACAGTATATAAACTATACGCAACTGTGCAAAAAACATAAGTAGCATAACATAAAGGAGTCCTCACTCACCTCTTTTATTATTTCACTTATTCTGCTCTGTATTTTCCTCATTCTTCTCACATCACTGCATGAAGTGGTGAGCGAGCTGCGCAGCCATTACTTTGACAGGCTGTCACTGAAACCGGCCCACTGAGCCACCGGCCCACCGGGAAACTCCCTGTAGTCCCTATGGCCAGTCCAAGCCTGTTTTAGCGATGTGTGTGCATGCATGGATTAAAAGGAACCTAAAGAGCAAGTGAAAAAATCGACCAAATAAAATATTCTGACATGGTCTTATTAATACTGTTATGCAGGGCTTTTTTTCTGGGGGAACTTGGGGGAACTGAGTTCCACCACCTCTGGCTCGGACCCTTTGGTGCCTGCTCACCACAATCACTTGTAAACACAGAAGTCTGGTTACTGTGTTTACAAGTGACAGCTCTGCACTCTGTGTGTAACCCCCTGAACTCTACACTTTGTAGGTAATGCAATTCGGGTATTTAAGGCCCCTTTAAGACCCTTCTACTGTTTGTGAAATCTGAACGAGGTCATGGTTGAGTTCCTGCACCTATTTTCTGAGAAAAAAAGCTCTGCTGTTATGCAATATGTAGCTGTAATATATGTGTGAATAGCCCTCTGCTATGATGAAAACAGCCATGTAAAAAGAGGTCAAGGCTATAATTTTCAAAGAAAGGCAATGGTTAAATCAGTTTTTGCTGATATCTTGCAGATGCTATGCTTTGAATATTCCATTAATGAAGCTAGGCTAGTGTGTTCAGTTTGGAAAACTTGTCCTAAGGCTGGACTTGCCATTCAGAACTTGAGTAGTTGTACATCCTATACACATATGCACAGCAGATTCTCGTCTGCCCTTTCAGTTGACCTTTCATGTTCTGTGGCTAAGTATTTCAGCTAAATTTCATCCATTATGTTTTATTTCCTATCCATAAGATATACAATCACAGGGTGTTTCACTTATTTTTAGAAACCTAGCCTGGGTAAGACCTATTTTCCCAGGGTAATCCATTGAATACAAGTTTTCCATAGTGTAAACAATGAATGAAGACATCTTTTGTTTGAACACATAGAAAACGGTGTGGCACGCTAGCTGAAAATGTTGTTGTGTTACTTTTTGGTGTTTCAAAGCATATTTGTTCCTCAAATAGACTGTTGCACAAAAGCTATAATAATATTAATAATAAGTTTGGGCCAAAGCTTTGCCCAATCAGGGTGCAGTAAAAGCTGGTTGTTAAGGAGTGGGGCCGGGAAGCCGGCCACGGTGTCCATTACAACCCATGAGTCATCAGCTGTCAATGGGCTTCCCTGTTGACAGCTGAATAAACACAAAAAACCACTTGCCGGTAAATAGTAAAAAAAAAATGGCGTGGAGTATCCCCCAAGTCCATGCCAGACCCGAAGGGTCCATGACAGCACAGGGGGGGCAGTGCCACCAGGTCACATCGCCAGATGGCCCCACCTTTACCTATATAAGAACTGCCAAATGGCGGAAGAGGCATTTGGTGGTCGGGCCTCAATGAGTTCAGAGCATTTTTTTTCTTTTTCAGGTGTGGCGGGCAGCGTGATTGATGATGGATTTACATCGAGGAACACCGTTTTTTTTAAATAGAGGAATTGTCAAAAACTGTGTTTTTTTTTACTTTTTTACCCTTTTTTGGGGGGGTGGGATCTAGGGGCCCCCTTCTTAAAGGTTGCTTTCAGATTCCGAAAAGCCCCCTATGAAAAAAAATGCTGGTGTGGGGTTCCCCTTAAAATTCATACTAGACCTAAATGTGATTTGACTAGTTTAATGACTTTAGAAATTTCATTTTTGCTGCAGCATGTTCTATGCATGCTACAGATGTGCCACTTTGCAGGCAGACTAAGGGGACCCCCAGGCACTATATTTAAAGGATAATTGTTGCACTTTAAGCATCAATAAAATCATTGCTCCTGAAAAAAAATGATTGTTTTGAGAAAAAAATTGCATTGATACATGTACCCTAGGGCAGTACCTGGACCCTCATACCCCTTTTATGGCCAATTACTTGCATAAAAGCCTTCAAAATGGGCACTTTAGACTTTTCCTATTCGGCTCCCATAGACTTCATTGGGGTTTTCTGTTTGGGTCAGAACTTTTCCCCTGTTCGGGAGTGTTTGGCCGATCTCTACAACTGAGCAACACTGCAGTAGCACGTTAAAAGTGGCTTTCCAATACATTCTCATATAACTAAATAGACCCCTGACTTCTTATGGCAGAATACATATACATATATTTATACTGTAGACTCTTGTAAAAATATGTTTTAATTACAACTTAGAAATAATCATTTATTTACTGTACTGGTATAGGATCTCATTCCCAAGTGTGTTCCATTGGGACATCATTAATAAAGTCAATATTGGCTTAGGTTATAATAATGTTTTTATTTTTTTTAATAAAATAGTATGTCCTAAGAATAACTGTAACCAAGATCCAAAACCTATTGCTTTGCAGTGCCCTGATGCCAATCACATTGAAATCCAAGCAGCATTTATGGTTGTCTAATCCGCAGACAGTTGACATATATATATATATATATATATATATATATATATATATATATATATTCATTACATTTCTAATAAAGTGGAGGTAAACTCATCAATTTCACTATTTATCAAAACAATTAATTCAAGGCATGTCATGAATGATAACTGTCACAAGTGTTTGTTCTTTTTTGACCAAATTGTCAAGTCATCAAATGCCTGGTGTTATAATAACTCATCACATATGCAGCACCATCACAGCTGCAGATCATAAAGAGGTTAAGATTGCAGCTTCCTTGACTGCAAAGGATAGGAGGGTTTAGTTTCACTTTAACACCGTCCAACCTGGCCAATAACAGACTGACTGCAGGGCAGACCTTTCGTCCTTCTAAGTGGACATTATATGGTGTCCTCTCAGAAGGCGCTGCTCCCTTAGCCTTGGGGCCATCCAGCAGCATGATCTGTCACAAGCTGTGTCCATCGGACAAAGCCAATGACTGATCACTATATCAGCTTGCTACCAGTATCATGTGATCCCTGTGACCAATCACAACAGAACACATAACAATTGTAAACAATGGATAGCTTCCTTTCATGCCATTCATTGTATACAATCGTGTTGCTAGCTGTGATTGTTAACAGTGATCACATGGTGTAGACAGGGCCAATCACAGCCCACCTGTACCATGTAATTAGCTTTGACCATTCACAGCTGATCACAACAAAAGGTACTCAATGAATCAGTTTCATTCAGTAAAAATGGTTGCTTATGCCAATGAAATTCATTGATATAAGCAATCATAAAGTGAAAAAAAAGAAAAACATGATTACTTTCCCAGAGTAGTACAGTGTTATTATGATGCTGTACTGCACTGGTGACACTATGTAAAAAAAAAAAATTGTGTCTTTTTTTCTTAATTTTCCCCCAAAATTGGCCATAAAGCTGCAACTTCAAAAAAACTCACAATGCCTTTTACTAAATACCTTGGATTAGCTACTTTCCAAAAAGGGATAATTTGGGGGATATTTGTACTGTCCTGGCATTTTATGCTTCAAAAAATGCCATCAGTACATCAGGATTAATAAATTTTTATATACAGTACTGTGTATACTATAGTTTAGGGACTCTAACTTTCCTACAGTCTAAATAGTAAACACTGATGTAGGTCATTTTCACCCAATTTTTTTTAACCACTTAAGGACCGGACCAATATGCTGCTAAATGACCCAAGGGGTTTTTACAATTCGGCACTGCGTCGCTTTAACAGCCAATTGGCTCCCAAACAAAATTTGTTTCCTTTTCTTCCCACAAATAGAGCTTTCTTTTGGTGGTATTTGATCGCCTCTGCGATTTTTATTTTTTGCGCTATATACAAAAATAGAGCGACAATTTTTGAATAAAAATACAATATTTTTTACTTTTTGTTATAAGAAAAATCAAATAAACTAAATTTTAGTCAAACATTTAGGCCAAAATGTATTCAGCCACATGTCTTTAGTAAAAAAAAAATCGCAATAAAAAAAATAGCTACCGTACCTAGCGGGAACAGCGACACTAATACAGCGATCAAATGATCGCTTTTTGAAGCTGGCAATAGGGAGTGAAAGGGTTAACTAGGGCGGTGATTAAGGGGTTAAAACTTTATTAGGGGGGTACGGGGGCTACCCTGAACTTAACACTAACTGCCTGTCACACTGCCTGTCACACTGACACTAAATGCAGTGATCAGTACATATATGATCACTGCATTCAGTGACACTGTGACAGGGGGGTGGGGGGGTGATCGCAAGGGGTTAATGTCCCTGTGTGTCCTGGTGTCAGTGTAGTGTTATGCAGACTCACTGTGTGATGTCTTCTCTCCTCAGCGGCGGTTGAAAATACCGCTGAGAGGATAGATTACATCACTTCTCCCTTCCTGTGTTTACACAGGAGGAGGAAGTGACACGCAGGGGGAGTGCATGGATTGGCTGGGAGCGATCCGGAGGGGGCGGACAAAAACGAACAGCCGCTCCCTCATGCCGGATCGCTCAGACAGCCACGGGGACCGCCACAGGTACCGGGGGGGTCCCGATCGGACCCACGTCTAGGCAGGGACATACAGGTATGCCAATGTGCCTGTACGTGCCATTCTGCCGACGTATATGTACATGCGGCGGTCCGCAAGTGGTTAACCAACCGTAGCAGAATACATTTTGACCTAAATTTATAAAGAAAGGTTAGTTATTTGCAAAATTTCATGACAGAAACTGAGAAAAAAAGAGATTTTTTAATACAGCTTACCTGTAAAATCTTTTTCTTGGAGTACATCACGGGACACAGAGCAGCATATTCATTACTATATGGGTTATATGGAGTACCTTCAGGTGTGGACACTGGCAATCTCAAACAGGAAGTCCCCTCCCTATATAACCCCCTCCCATAGAGGAAGTACCTCAGTTTTGTAGCAAGCAGTATGCCTCCCAAAAATGTTCCCCAAAAGAGGGGTGGGAGCTCTGTGTCCCGTGATGTACTCCAAGAAAAAGATTTTACAGGTAAGCTGTATTAAAAAATCTCTTTTTCTTTCTCGTACATCACGGGACACAGAGCAGCATATTCATTACTATATGGGATGTCCGAAAGCAATGCTTTAATGAGGGGAGGGAGACATCTTCCAAAAAAGGATTTAATTTAGAGGTATACTCAAATACTAGTAAATCCAACTTAAACAAGAAATGTAAATCTCAAATCAAATCAAGGGAGCCCCCTCAGATCCTGAGGAGCTTGAATCGCGGCCTGTAGTACTGACTGCCCAAAGGCTGTATCCGCATTCCTTCTTACGTCCGATTGATAAAATGTTGTAAACATGTGGACTGACGACCACGTTGTTGCCTTGCATATTCGAGCCATAGAGATCTGATGATGTGCTGCCCAGGAGGTGCCCATGGCCCTGGTAGAATGGGCCTTTACCGACAAAGGAGGAGGCAACCTCTTCAAACCGCAGGCCTGAACGATTAATTGCTTAATCCATCTTGCGATGGTGGATCAAGCAGCTGCCTGACCCATCTTGGGCCCTTCCGGTAAAACAAACACCACATCTGTTTTCCGAACCTTCTCTGTAGCTTTAAGATAGGCCTTTATGGCCTTGACAATATCCAACGTATGCAGCAACCCCTCCTTTCTAGAGGTGGGTTTCGGAAGAAGGATGGAAGTACCACATCCTGGTTCAGGTGGAAACTGGATATAACCTTTGGTAGAAAGGAAGGATGAGGACGGAAACCCGCCCTATCCTTATGTAAAATGAGATATGGTTCCTTACAAGATAAGGCTGCCAATTCCGATACTCTCCTGGCCGAAACTATGGTGATCAGAAATACCGACTTTCTAGTCAGTAAAACCAACGGTACCTCAGCCAACGGCTCAAGGGGTTGTTTCTGTAGAGTTGACAGAACAAGATTTAAGTCCCATGGACAAAGTGGTGATTTGACCGGAGGATTAACACGTAAGACTCCCTGTACGAAGATCTTAACCAGCGAGTGGGCGGCCAGCGGCCTCTGAAACCACACTGATAAGGCTGAAATCTGTCCCTAGATCGTGTTTAATGCCAGGCCTTTATCCACTCCTAGCTGGAGAAAACTTAAT
This sequence comes from Rana kukunoris, assembly GCA_029574335.1. Classification (NCBI taxonomy): domain Eukaryota; kingdom Metazoa; phylum Chordata; class Amphibia; order Anura; family Ranidae; genus Rana; species Rana kukunoris. The sequence continues at coordinate 261,575,234 of CM056052.1, read as the reverse complement.
ACTCTATCAATGGTATACTTGCGGGAAAACCATCTCTTAGACTCACACCAGCCTACGTAGGCCCTCCAAACCCTGTAACAAAATTACCCTGGAGGCCGGCTTTCTAGCCTTAATGAGGGTAGGGATTACCTGCCTAGACAGACCTCTACCCCTGAGAATCAGGGATTCAGCCGCCAGGCCGTCAAATTTAGACGCCGTAATGCAGGGTGGAGGATCGGGCCTTGTGAGAGTAGGTCTGGCCATAGAGGAAGAGTCCAAGGGCCTTCCACTGCCAATTTCAGGACTAGTGAGTACCATGCCCTCCGGCACCAAGCTGGGGCTACCAGGATAACCGGCCTGTGCTATGATCCTGCGCCACAGGCGGGGTAGTAACTGCAGCGGGGGAAATGCATATAGAAGTTATGATTGATGCCAAGGGCAAACCAACACATCGGTTCCGCAGGCCATAGGGTCCCTCGTTCGAGACATGAACCTGTCTAGCTTCTTGTTGAATCCTGATGCCATGACCTCCACGTCTAGCAATCCCCACTTCTGGCAGATTGTCTGAAAAGACTTGTGGATGCAGAGACCACTCCCCCGGCGACAGGGTTTGGCGACTTAGGAAGTACGCCTGCAGGTTGTCCACCTCGGGAATGAATGTCGCCGATATGCAGGGTACATAAACCTCTGCCCACCGAAAAACCAAGCTCCTCTCACTCTGAGTGGCTTGACTCTTGGTTCCCCCTTGGTGGTTCACATATATGCCACCGCTGTGGCATTGTCTGAATGACTTCTCACCGAGGACCCCTGTAATCTGGATGTCTATGCCAGGAGGGCTAGCCGAGCCGCTCTGATCTCCCAGACCTTGATGGGCAGCTGCCTCTCCGCCTCTGCCCAAGTTCCTTGGCGAGTGAACCCGTTCAAGACCGCTCTCCAGCCTTCCAGACCACTGGGCAGAATCAAGCTGCTAGAATTGCTGTCTGTAGGACACGAGTGTGGAAGCGTGTGGTATCGCCTCGAACATGGCCATTAGTTTGCCTAGTAATCGCATACATAGGCGAATAGTTGGTTCTCTTTTGCTTAGAACCAACTGAATCAATCTTTTGATAGCCTCGACCTTTACCAGGGGCAGGAACACCCATCTTCTGTTCTGTGTCTAATCTCATGCCGAGATATTCCAACTGTTTTGTAGGTTGAAATGCTGATCTTTCCCCGGTTTAGGACTCAGCCGAACCTCTCGAGGTACTGAACCATGAGGGCTACTACGCATTCCACCAAGGAAGCGAGTGATCTATGATTAAGAGGTCGTCCAGGTATGCTAGGACCGAGATCCCTTGGATCCTTTAGACTGACTAGAATTGGAGCTAGGACCTTCGTGAATACCCGGGGGCCGTAGCCAGCCCGAAGGGGGGCGCCACGAATTGGAAGTGACGCTGTATCACTGCGAAGCGTAACAACAAAAATATTTGATGTGGCTGAAAGATTGGTACATGAAGGTAACCATCCTTTATGTCTATAGAAGCCAGATCCTTCTGGAGTGTGGCGGCTGCTGACCGAACAGATTCTGTCCGGAAAGAGCGAACCCTTAGGTAAGCATTTAAACCTTTAGGTCCAAAATTGGTCTGACATCGCCGATGGGCCTTGGTATGACAAACAGATTGGAATAGAAACCTAGCCCCTGTTCTTGGGCTGGTACCTCTACCATTATGCCCTGGTAAGCAGATGATCCAACGCCGCCCGCATTGAGGCCTTCTTTGTGGAGGAAATTTTAGAACTTCTAATCTGTAGCCTGCGGCCACAGATGATCGGACCCCCTCTGTCGGGGATTGATCCCCAGAGGCCTGTCCTTGCGATCCATTGTTAAAAGTTTGATCGCGCAGGAGGTCCGTACTGCCTGGAATTTGAGGGCCCCGGAACAGGGGGGGAGCTGCCTTTTAAACGCAGGACCCCGGAACTTCTTTTGACTGGTAAAAGGGTACTTTTGCCACTTGAAACAGTCTGAATGTATTTATCCAGATCTTTCCATGGAAGGGCAAACCTGCCAGCAGTCTTTTACATGGGCTCGGCCGCCCAGTTCTTCAACCATAAGAGCCTTCTCATATGCACTAAAAATAGTGACAACGAAACGCCTGCTGGATGGAGTCTTTTTATAACCTCTACCGCAAAGCACAGAGCTCTGGGAATATCCAATAACTCCTCTGCCTATTGGGCAGGGATGTCTTAAGCATCTGTTTTGTCTGGTTCTTTAACGCCTGACAAAACTCCAATTGCAGCCACTGCTGGCTGTAGCCAAGGATGCTGGAAAAAGTGTCTCTAAACGTTTATCGACCGGGACCTTAAACATTTGTATGTTTCCCCTTAGGCCAGTTAATGATTTATTCACCCATGAGATGGCTGCGTCCACAGTTGGGAGCGCCCCCTTTCTTAGAAAAATGTCTTTTCCATAGGGTAAATAACAGAAAACCTTCCAGGTGGTCTCCCATCCAGGCACTAACCAGGCCCGACCCTGCTTAGCCTCCGAGATCAGACGAGATCGGGCGCTTTCCGGGAGATGTGGCCTCAAGGACCTCACGGGTAGTTGAAAAGCAGTGCCCGAACCGGGACCTGAACCCTGGACCCTCAGACCAAAAGTCCGATGCTCTACCGACTGAGCCATCCGGGCCCCTTTTAAAGAGCAATTGGTCAGGGGAAAGAGTGCCTGCAAGCACAAATATTTCCTGGCAGACGTGCATAAAGACTACCCTCTCGTCAGCTTTAGGCGGCAGAAAAAAAAAAAATTCTGTCCGGTCGTCCCAATCCTGGAAAAACCAATTCCTCTAACAGAGGATGGACCGGAAAAGCTGCGTTGCTTAAAGGCGCTTTTAAAAGAACCCAAAGAGGATACCACAGGAACCTGAGGCTCTGGAAATGGCAAATTAAATGCCGAGCGGACCATGTCTGTCAAAGACTGGACCCACAGACTCTCCGTCTGGGAGGCTGAAAATGATTCTTCAGTGGTAGATCCTTCCTCTAGGTTCTGTCCCTTTTGGCGATGGGGATCTAGTCCGCTTCTTGCCAGAAAAAGAGCCAGCGATCATAGCTGTTAACTTTTTTCTCTAGCCCCCCTAGGGTGACGGCTAGCATCTCCTCTGTGATAACACAGGGTTGGGCCGACCTGGGCCAGCCTCAGCACCAGACCCCCTTAATGGCTTATCCAGGGTGACCCCTATAGGAATAACCTGTGGGGAAAGTATTGGCATATCATCAGAACCAGAGGAGGAACCCCTTTGTCTTTGCCTTTTTTTTTTTTTTGTTTTGATCCTGAACCCTTGGAAGCCATAATACAAAACCGAGGGACTCCGCTTACAACAACAGACTGTTATAGCCAGGAGTACAAAAAAATAAGGTTTAGGGGACAATAGGATCACTAATGCCCAAAAACGGTGGGGCTCAGTATGTTTTCCTTTATAATATTATTCACAACATACAGCCCCACCCCCAACATGTTTGCCAGCATTCAACCTGTTGCCAAGGGGATTTTGGCTTAACAAAAAGTATTGGAGCTGACTCCAGCATGTAGTACCCCTTCTCGCCACCGGGAGTCACTGTGCTGCCACTCTACGTCCTCTCTCTCCAGCTCAGCTTTGAACTGAGCTAAGAACGCGCCTGCTGTGTATAACAGCAATTGAAGGCACGCCCACTCTACACTGCAGTCACGCTCCCCGCCCCCCCCCCCCTCCCGAACGGCGCGAAAATTTTCTATATGCATGCGCGCGTGCACGCGCGCGCGCGCGACTGTCGGGGGAGGAGAGCCCAGGAGGAGACGCACTCTGGAGCCCAGGAATGCAGGTTGGAGGACGCATCAGGCGGCAGATTTTGAATCCCGGCAAGGTAAGGCTAAAACAGGCCCCTAAGGAGTCCCTTTAGCCTAGAGACAGATCTGTTTTTTTTTTTAAAGATCTTCAACCAGCGAGCAGCAGGTAGCTAGCAAACATACATAGATAGATAGGGGGATCAAGTGATGGGGGGGAAACATTTTAGGGCATCCTGTCCATCAGACATAGTGACCATGGTGCCAATGCAGAGCATACTCAGGCTACCCCCCTTAAGATCTCCCCTGGAGAGCCTGCTGTCGAACCAAGTCCCGCAGGCTCCCCCTTACCCGCTCCATGCCGCAGGACGTTTTGCAAAACGGTCCAATCTTCTCCCATCTCCGTGGGTAGCGTAGTAGACCTTCAGGCACTGGGTTCCTGGAAGGAGCCGCTGTCCTGGACCTATACAGCACCCTGGCAAACAGGATCTTTTGGTTTAGAAAACTCCAAGTCCTGGGCCCAGGGTCCAGCCCTCTAGAGAGGAGCATTATAGGCAAAACCCCACGGTTTGGGGCCCGGGTACTGTCCACTTTGGCACTGAGGCTCCTTGGACAGATCCGGTTAGCCCGCCCTTAATCCCAAGGATGTGGAGCAAAGCTATTCCGTGACCAACACCTAAGACACTGGCGAAAAAACTGAGGTACTTCCTCTATGGGAGGGGGTTATATAGGGAGGGGACTTCCTGTTTGAGATTGCCAGTGTCCACACCTGAAGGTACTCCATATAACCCATATAGTAATGAATATGCTGCTCTGTGTCCCGTGATGTACGAGAAAGAAAGGCTTATTGTTTCAATATTTTCAGTCTTTTTTTGTGTGTATTTAGCATATATGTATATATATATATATATATATATATATATATATATATATATATATATATATAAAAACTGTGGTGACTAAATACCACCAACAGAAATCTCTAATTGTGTGAAAAAAAAAAAAAACATTTCTTTTGGGTACAGTGTTGCATGACCGTGCAGTTGTCATTTAAAGTGTTAAAGTTCTAAAAGCTGAAAAATGGCTTAGGCAGGAAGGGGGTAAAGTGCCCGGTATTGAAGTGGTTAAGCATCACCATCAGATATGAATGGTAATCCTTTCAAGAATCCACATAGTGTGCAAAACATGAAATGATACAATGTCAGCATACAATAAATATCGGTAGTTTAGTCTGGTTTTTGGGGTACTGATACACATAGTTGTTTGTACATAGTACAGTGGCACATCTATCTGTCTTAGATGCAACACTAGTCAGTAAACAATGGCCTATTGGTCAAAGAGTGCAACATCTAGGGCTACATTTTAATATATAGAGCATTCTTGTTGTCTTTTTAAGACGGGTTATATTTGTGAGTTATATTTGTTGAAGCATTCTCTTCTGGGGATTATTGCTCAGGTCAAATGCTCATGTGCTAACACAGCTGTGACATAGCGCAATTATTGAAACCTTTTAAGGCTTAGACCCCATTCACGGCATTTAAGAAAATAATAATTACGCTTTGTGTGATGCACATAAGACATTCAAGTGTATGGGCTGCCCTATACATGACAAACACACCAAAGATGCTCCTACACCTTTTCGGGCATAGAACTTTACACTTTTTGTTTCATCTTTTTTTTAAAGTTGCAAAAGCTTTAGTGGCAATCAAAAATTGTAAGAAACAATGACAAATCCCACAAAAAGGCATTAATAGTAACTAGGAAGATGTTGGAGTTGTATGTTGGGGGAGTGATAAAGGGGAAATGTCAAAAGGTGTGCTGGTGGTAGGAATGTAGTGACATAGCTCCCAGCTGTCTCTGATTTGCAGGGACTGTGCCTCTTTCAGGACCAAGACCTTCTAATCCACTATCCTCCTCAGTTGTTCCCCTTTGTGGACATTACTACCTGGTATATGTCCTTAGAACATGAAAACCGTTAGAGTGAGGAAGCAGTTGGCCTCATTAACACTCACCCTGCACCTGCTTTTCCCTTTCAGGAGATTGCATCCTTGTGAATGTGTGTGTTTTTATGTCAATACCATTTTCCGTCTTCTTAAGCTCCCTGATATGGAATCGTTTTTTACCTTCGCTAGAATCATCATTGAGGTATTTGTATATCAATATCATATCTCCTCTTCTTCAGGGAGAATAAGTTTAAAGTGATATTAAAGGTTCAAGTTTTTTTAATAACAAACCTATCATACTTACCTCCACTGTGCAGTTTGTTTTGCACAGAGTGGCCCCCGATCATCCTCTTCTGGGGTCCCACGGGCGGCTCTCGCGACTCCTCCCCACATTAGATAATCCACTCTGGGAAGCTCTCTCCCGAGAGGTTGCCTTGCGGACATGCTCCTGTGTCATACACTCAGTGTCCATAGACGGGAGCCAATGGTTCACTACCCTTTGGACGCAACCCCTGTTACTAGCTTTCTATGTAGGTACATACCCTAAAGTCCGAAAGACCTCAGTTTTGTAAATTAATAATTTAAGCATAGCCACAGTGTCAGTGTCAGTGTCAGTTGTTGAGAGAGTAGGACGCTCTCAAACGAGTCTCTCTCTCAGGGATAGCTCAGCCAGGCAGGGTCCTCCCACTGTGCGGCTCCAGGACTCGCAGGCAAACAGGGCTTCCACCTCCCTGTCTTTGCTGCCACTACCTACAATTTACCTGTCCCTGAGTACCTCCCTGAGTACCTCCGGTTCGTTGACCCAGGCCTCCCCTGGATTCTTCTCACTCCAGGTAAGAGCCTTACTGGGACCACTGACGGCCGTCCTTTTGAGGACAGCCGCCACAAACATCCATGCCCCACGGCTCTCCCCTGTTTCCCTGCTCCTTCTTCCCCTCCACGGTTGCTCCCCCGGGTGCTTTTTCCCGACAACCGCGCCAGCCTGTGGGGAATCGCGGGCGCCGCGATCTAGGAAAGACCGCGGCTTCACTTGCGGCCTAACGCCGCGCCGATCCCCACACGCTGCTACAGGCCTAGAAATCCCCCCCCCCTTTACCCCAGAAGCATCCCCACACCACTACCACCGCTCGGGCGTCCTTCTCGCCATCCAACCCTACCAGCCTCCGATCGCGGCAGCCGCGACTCAGGAAAGGCCGCGGCTTCATCCGCGGCCTAGCGGCGCGCCGCTCCCCACCCCCAACCATCGGTACCTTTTGCCCCAATCGGGCCAGGAAGCCCCCCCTACCCCTGCAGAGTCCCCTCGCCCCCGATCATCCTTCTCAGCCCCCCTGGCGGCACAGACAGTGGTCTTCTTAGCCTGGTACCCCCCCAGCCTGGATCCTGCTGCCAGGTCGGTGGCCAGCTTGCTCCATCCAGCCCTATCTCCCCCCTTTCAAACTCATTTAAAACTTGATCCAGGGCTAAAACCCGATCGCCTCTTTAGGGGTCAGGAAGGAATTTTTTCCCTACCACAGCATATTGGCGCAGCGTGGTCAGGGTTTTTTGCCTTCCTCTGGACCAAGCTAGGATCAGAGGATTCGGTTATCCTTGAGAATCCACCCCCCCACTCCCGCCATGGTTAATCGGCAATAAACGGCAGAGAACATTTGGGATCTGGAGCGATTTGCCGCAATTCTGTCGGCCGCTACCAAAAAGACCCTAGGAAATCTGCGACTTTTGAGGATCGAGCGACGATCGACTACAAAAAATTGCAGGCAGTTATCACAGCCGAAGCACATATCATGTGCTTTGATTAACACTAGATCGGCAGTAAAACACCGATTAGAAATCCATGATTTCTTATTGCAACATGACTTAGACTGCCTCTTTATTACAGAGAGCTGGCTCACAGCCGACTGTAACACCATTCTTGGAGAATTGGTACCAGAAAACTACCGTATTATAACGGAAAACAGAATAGGGCAAAGAGGAGGAGGATTGGCGGTGATTCATAAGACACGTCTTGCGATCACAAAACCAAGCCTCCAAAACCCTCTTCCATTCATGGAAACCCTTACTCTTCAACTGCAAGTAAACGGCCAGGAGACCGTCCGGATTCTACTCTGCTATAGGCCACCTGGCCCCAAGTCGCAGCTGGTCCCATCCTTGACGGACTTTGTCTCCACCTATACCCTGAATAGCAAACACCTTTTGCTGCTCGGGGACTTCAATCTCTGGGCCAACTCCCCGCAAGACCCCATTGCCGAGGCCTGCATCGCCCACCTAGAAGGATTAGGGCTTCAGCAACTAGTATGTGGGCCCACACATGCTTCAGGCCATACGCTCGATCTTATTTTCAGACAAGATCTGGAAATAAAAATCTTGGAAAATGAACCATTGCCATGGACAGATCACCATGCAATTAAATTCATTATTTCCCAATTCCCCCCCTTAACAAAAACATCAAATCCAGTGACAACACACTGGACTAGATGTCAGAAGAAGCTCCACTCGGAGCTCTTCAAAGCCACGTTAGGGGAAAAAATAAATACAATTCAGCCGCACCAAACAGCGGAAGAAACATTGGAGGCCATAAACACAGCACTATTGCAGTCAGCTGACTTGATAGCGCCAAAACGAAAGACCCAGATCAGGAAAAATAACTCCGGCTGGTTCAACAACCAGCTGGCGTTACTGAAGCAAGAGCGCAGAAGGGCAGAAGCAGCCTGGAAAATAAACTCTTCAGATGAGAACCTCTTGATCTACAAGGCAATAACTAGAAAATACTACAAGCAAATTTTTGAAGCCAAGAAAAATTATTTTTCTGAGGCTATCAACGGTGCCCTAAATCGCCCCCGCGAACTCTTCAAGCTGGTCACTCAGATCATGAATCCAGGATGTCTTGAAGCCCCCAACTTGGATTCACAAGAATTTTGCGATGAGTTATCGGATTGCTTCATTAATAAAATTGAGGCAATCCGGCAAGGCATTCAGCAAAACAATCGCTCTCCCAGCCCCCCCCGTAGTCGTTTACACTGCACCGCCAGTAATTCACCACAGTTAGGTGAGTTCACGCTGGAACCCATCTCCATTCAGACCACTAAAAATATAATCGGCACTCTGCGCAACAGCACTGCGCCAAATGATATTATCCCCACCAAACTGCTGAAGGAATGCGCCGACATCTTGGCACCTCCTGTCACGCAGCTTATCAACCAATCCTTCAAGGAGGGTAAAATGCCCTCCCAGTTGAAGGAGGGCTTCATTCAACCCATCCTGAAGAAAGCCACCCTGGAACCTAAGGATCCACTTAACTGGCGCCCCATAACAGGCCTAAATGTTCTCTCCAAGGTAATGGAGAAAGCAGTGGTACAGCAGCTGCAACAGCATCTAGATACCCACAACTTACTCGACCCATTTCAATCAGGATTCCGTCCCGGACACGGGACGGAAACAGCATTGCTTAAGATATGGGACGACGTTCTCGAGGCCGCAGACGAAGGAGAATCTTCTCTTCTGGTTCTGCTGGACCTAAGCGCAGCCTTTGATACAGTAGATCACAAGCTGTTGTTGACTCGGCTGGCTAAAATAGCTAAAGTCGCAGAAAGCGATCTATCCTGGTTCTCCTCTTTTTTGGAAAACCGATCGCAAATAGTGAAGCTAGGACCCTTCACTTCTGAACAATGCACATTATCGTGCGGGGTCCCTCAAGGATCTCCCTTGTCGCCGATGTTATTCAACATCTATCTGCGTCCTCTCTTCGAAATCATCAGCAGCCAAAAACTGCTATATCACTCTTATGCAGACGACACGCAATTGTACTTCCGCATTTGCAATAAAAAGGATCACCACCTCAATCTAGAGACATGCCTCTCTTTGATAGAGGACTGGATGACAAAGAGTTATCTCAAACTCAACGGAGCAAAAACAGAACTTCTTCTGTTTCACGCCAAGCGTAGGAATCTATCGACACCAACTTGGATCCCGCCGCCCATTCTGGGCAAAATTATCACCCCTAGCGCCAAAGTCAAAAGTCTTGGGGTCATCTTTGACTCCGACATGACAATGAACGCACAAATAGGGTCAGTAGTCAGCGGATCTCACCATCTGCTGCGCCTACTACGCAGACTCACGCCTTTTATTCCCAAGAAAGACATAGCGGTCGTGGTGGGAGCGATTGTAAATTCCAGACTGGACTATGCAAATGCCCTTTACCTCGGACTCCCCAAGTACCAGATCGCTCATCTTCAAGTCGTTCAAAATACGGCCGCCAGACTTGTGACTGGGAAAAAACCCTGGGAATCAATCTCACCTTCACTGAGATCCCTTCACTGGCTACCAGTTAGAGACAGAATTTCCTTTAAAGCTCTCTGTCTAACGCATAGATGTATCCATGGGAATGCTCCCCATTATCTATGCGAAAAATTAAAAGTTCACAATCCCAATCGTATTCTACGATCCACCAATCAAAATCGGCTTCAGATACCAAAAGTCAGATTCAAGTCCAAAGGAGACAGGAGATTCGCTGTCCAAGGTCCCAGACTATGGAACGCCTTACCAGCCAACATTCGGCTGGAGGAGAACTATCTAGTCTTCAGGAGAAAGGTTAAGACGCATCTCTTTTGATCTCAAAGGAGACAGGAACAACAAGCGCCCAGAGGCGATTTACTTCGCATGTGCTGCGCTATATAAGTTTTCATTCATTCATTCATTCATGCTGAACTTTATCAAGTTCTTTTGCAAAATCAATATACTCCACATACATGGGCCCCCTTGTATCTAGATGGCAGCTCACTTCCTCATGGAATGTAAACAGATTGGTCTGGCAAGAATGATCTTTCATAAATCAATGCTAATTACTACTAATGATTCTGTTTTCATTAGCAAATTCTTTAATATGGTCTCTTATCATCCCCTTCAAAGGCTTACCATTTGCTTAGTTTATTTAATTTAGTTTATTATTTAGACTGACTGGCCTGTAGTTCCCAAGCATATATGATATCTCTGCCCTTTTGTATATATTGGTATCAAGGAATAACGGCCTGGCTACTGCCTAGCTAAGTTCTTTGAGGGATCTGGTGTGTAAGCTATCTGGCTATTATATAGTTTTGGTAAAACTAAAGGAGAATTTACAGTGCTTTTACAATCAGAATGTATAGTGTGTGTCCACCTTTGTACACCTAAAATGAACTAGCAAAGAACAAGGAGTTTGCATTAGGCTTGAGATCCCATTGTGGGAAAAAACAATAACCAAAAATGGATACCATCATCCAAGTATTATATGTAAAAGGGGGAGTGGAGACAGTTGCTGAGACTGTTCTCCACTAGGAGAGGAAAGAGAATGGACTATCTTGGTACCGATATTTTTTATACATATAAAAGACTAATCATGATTTCAAAAAAATCAATACATAAAAACAGAGAAGATATCAATACAGTATATGAATAGTGTTGCTCACGAATATTCGCATTGCGAATATTCGCTACGAATATTGCATATTCGAGTATTCGCGAATAACTCGAATATTGCGGCGAATATTCGCTATGGCGAATATTCGTATTTTTTCAAATTTATTTGTAAAACAGATCACATCCTAGTGATCTCCATCGACGTCTAAAAGCATTGCTGGTATGATTAGAGAGAGACCCTGGGCCGAGTAGCTGATGCGATTCTTTTATGTTGCCGAAAATTTGCATTGCGAATTTTCGGCAACATTAAAGAATTGCATCAGCTACTCGGCCCTTCTTTTGCATCAGAGCCAATCAGAATAACTCGAATATTCGGCAAAAGGAATATTGCGCAATATTCCTTTTGCCGAATATTCAAGTTATTCTGATTGGCTCTGATGCAAAAGAAGGGCGGAGAAGATAATCGCGCAATATTACTTTTGCCGAATATTCGAGTTATTCTGATTGGCTCTGATGCGCCCTTCTTTTGCATCAGAGCCAATCAGAATAACTTGAATATTCGGCAAACGGAATATTGCACGATTATCTTCTCCGCCCTTCTTTTGCATCAGAGCCAATCAGAATAACTCGAATATTCGGCAAAAGGAATATTGCGCGATATTCCTTTTGCCGAATATTCGAGTTATTCTGATTGGCTCTGATGCAAAAGAAGGGCGGAGAAGATAATCGCGCAATATTCCTTTTGCCGAATATTCGATTTATTCTGATTGGCTCTGATGCGCCCTTCTTTTGCATCAGAGCCAATCAGAATAACTCAAATATTCGGCAAAAGGAATATTGCGCGATATTCCTTTTGCCGAATATTCGAGTTATTCTGATTGGCTCTGATGCAAAAGAAGGGCGGAGAAGATAATCGCGCAATAGGAATATTGCGCGATTATCTTCTCCGCCCTTCTTTTGCCCCCTTATTCTCCTTTCTTTTAAGTAGAGTTAGTGTAGAGTTAGTGTTTAGTGCATATTAGTTTAGTAATACAGGAAATGATCTCCGTTTATGAGAATTTCGCAATCATTTTCGCATTAGCGAAATTTCGCAAATTTTTTTTTGGATAAAATATCACGAATATTCGATATTAGCGAATATTCGCGAATATTCTTCTATATATTCGCGCAATATCGCGAAATCGAATATGGCGTATTCCGCTTAACACTATATATGAACACTTGGAGACTTCTGGATGGATTTGAGGTTTAAAAAGTCCTCACAGGGCATATAATTCTCTACATGTTTTATGATCAAAGGACCGCTTCATCAGGAGAATACATCTACAAGTAACAGTATATGAATATAAATAGTAATTATGCAGAACATACAGATACATGTTTAAATCGAACATGTATCAATAAACAATGTTTTCATTAAATTCGGTTGAGCACATAGTAAAAAGCAAGATAAGCGCACAGTCGCTTACCCGAGAGTCCAAAGCCAGAGGCACAGTCAGAAAACCACAGGGTCCCCCCACAGCAGATATGGGGGATTTTTGCAGATAGATAGTGTATCTGGGTAAAATATATATATGTTGCAATAAGAATATGGCTAGATATATATGGACCTAGGGAAAGAAGGGAAGGGGGGCAAACAGGGAAAGGAAGGAAAGAAGAGAAAGGAAGGGGCTGATAGGGATGGTGTTTTTTTTTGAGGAGATGAAGGGGGAGGGGGAAAAAGGAAAAAACAGAAAAGGGGTAGGAAAAACAAGGAAAGAGTGAAGAAGGGGGAGGGAGAGGAAGAAATAAGGAAGAGGGGGAGGGGAAGGGAGAAGAAAAAGAGAAAAAAAAAAGAGAATAAAAAAAAAAGGAATAAAGAGACTGAGGAAAGGGGAAGGAGAAGGGGAAGAAAAGAGGGGGGGGAGAGGTATGCAAGGAAGGGAAAAGGGGGGAGAAAGGGGGGGAGGGAGAGGAAAGGGATCATGAAAGGGGGAAAAAAGGTGAAGGAAGGGGGGGAGAAAGGTATGAGGGGGAAGGAAGGGGGGGGGGGGGGAGAAAGAGGGTAAAAAATAGGGGGGAAAACAGGGGAGAAGAAGGAAGGGAGAAAGGGGGGAAAGGGGGATTGGAAAAAGGGGGGAGGTTAAAAAGGGAAGAGGGGTTGAGGTGTGGAAGAAAGGGAAGGGAAGACAGGGCCAAGATAGATAGATGGTCCATAATTAATCAATGTACGTATAAGCACATAAGCCTACCTGGTACAACACACCGGAAAGTGTGCAAGGAAAACTCCAAGAGGGGAGGAAAAGGAATAAACTACAACGAATTATAGAACAGATTGACAGGCTGTCAGAAACATCCTTTCCGTGATTCAAAGATGAGGGAGGGTTGGTGGAGAGAGTATTTCCAGACACAACTAAGTGTGTCTGTACAAAGACTGATCAGTCGGGTCAGACCTACAGATACAAAACTGCACCAAAATTAAAAAGATAAATAATGTGGGGTCCCCCCAAAAATACATTCCGGACCCTTATCCGAGCATGCAACCTGGCAGGCCACAGGAAAAGAGAGGGGGATGAGAGAGTGCCCCCCCTCCTGAACCGTACCAGGCCACATGCCCTCAACATGGGGAGGATGTCCCCATGTTGATGGGGACAGGGGCCTCATCCCCACAACCCTTTCTCAGTGGTTGTGGGGGTCTGCGGATGGGGGGCTTATAATAATCTGGAAGCCCACTTTAACAAAGGAGACCCCCAGATTCTTGCCCCCCATGTGAATTGGTAACAGGGTACATTGTACCCCTACCATTTCACAAAGAAAGTGTAAACAATTGTAAAAAAAAACACAGACACAGTTGAAATAAGTCCTTTATTAAAAATTAAAAAATAAAACAAACATTCCAGCAATGTAATTCGGTCTGTCTAGCGTTGTTCTCTATATCCCATGGTGATCCGATGTCCATCGATGCTGAAGTCTCTACTTCACACAAAACCCACATGATGTAAGAGAGGGCGGGGTCACCCTCCACATCATAGGGTGCGCCACATCATTGGGTATTTCCTGCTTGCCAGGGAAATCCGGGGCTTACCCTATGATGTGGACGGGTGACCCCACCCTCTCTTACGTCATGGGGGTTTCGTGTGGAGACTGCAGCATTGCTGGACATCGGATTATTTTTTATTTATTTTATTTTTAATAAAGCACTTTTTTTGTGAAATGGTAGGGGTACAATGTATCCCGTTACCAATTCACATAGGGGGGCCAGAATCTGGGGTCCCCTTTGTTAAAGGGGGCTTCCAGATTTTGATAAACCCCCTGCCCGCAGACCCCCACAACCACTGGGCAAGGGTTGTGGCGATGAGGCCCTTGTCCCCATCAACATGGGGACATCCTCCCCATGTTGAGGGCATGTGGCCTGGTACGGTTCAGTGCTTTCTGCCACTTGAGATTATAGTAAATGTATTTATGAAAATGCTAATTGTTTGGTGTGCAAACTTTTGTTTAATGATTTGATGGTTGCTTTTTACTGTTAGCCTCAAATTTAGCTGTAATTAGCTGAATAGATTACCAGTATATGTTTTTTTATCATTTATATCAATTAAAAATGCAAAAAAATATATATCTATTAAATATTTTATGAAGTAAGGTACTAAAATAAAGTAAATACTAGCAGGAGTTTCATACTGAAGACATTAAAGGTGCTAAGGGATCATTTTGTACTGGTAGGTGAGCAGTTTTATAGCAAAGCAATTTATATTAACAACTTTACCACTTTGTACTTTCCAAGTCTCATACGTGTTAAATTAAGTCTAATCTTTTGTTCTAGCATAATACAAAATGGAATTTAAAATACCAGGAGTGTTGGCTTTATTTTACAATAATAATCACTGTACGAAGTTAAATATAACCTATGATCCAGAACAGTAAATTTTTGCCACTTATACACATATAGTTGCACTGTTATTAGAGTGGGTAAGGCACTTGAAAAGGGTGTAACAACTGGTAAATGATGTGACTTCCATTACCGCTATCTCACAAAATGCAAACTGAAAAATGCAAAAGTTCTTCATGTCCAAATAACATAGAAAAGAACTTGGAAATAATAGAGTTGAATTCAGTGGAGGCTGGTGCTCAAAAGTTTTGGGGGGGGGGGCAAACAAATTGAAACTCTGTGTCATCTAATGCAGCCACTGTGCCCATCAATTGCAGCCACTGTGCCCATCAAGTGCAGGCCCCGTGCCATCAAATGCAGCCACTGTGTCATCAAATGCAGCCACAGTGTCATCAATTGCAGCCCCTGTGCCCATCAATTGCAGTCACTGTGCCCATCAACTGCAGCCACTGTGCCCATAAAATGCAGCCACTGTGCCCCAAAAAATGCAACCATTGTCCACATCAAATGCTGCCAATGTGCCCATCATATGCAGCACCTGTGCCCATCATATGCAGCCACTGTGCCCATCATATGCAGCCACTGTGCCCATCATATACAGCCTCTGTTCCCATCATACAGCCTCTGTGCCCATTACACAGCCTTTGTGCCAATAAGATGCAGCTTCTGTGCCCATCATATGCAGCTTGTGCCCGTTATATTCAGCCTCTGTGCCCATCATATGTAGCCTCTGTGCCCATCATATGCAGCCTGTGCTCATCATATGCAGCCTGTGCCCATCATATGCAGCTTGTGCCCATCATATGCAGCCTCTGTGCCCATATGTAGCCTGTGTACCCATCATATGCAACCTCTGTGACCCATCATATGTAGCCTAGGTGCCCATCATATGTAGCCTGTGTGCCCATCATATGCAGCCTCTGTGACCCAACAAATGCAGCCTCTGTGACCCATCATATGTAGCCTGTGTGCCCATCATATGTAGCCTCTGTGCCCATCATATGTAGCCTGTGTGTCCATCATATACAGCCTCTGTTACGCTCACCGTCTGACCGGCACACACTCTGTACTGTGGGACATGCAGCAGGTGACGGCGGCGAGCTCCTGTGTCCTCCATGGCTCTCTGTCCTCCCGTTCTTCCATTCTGTTAAGTGTCCAATTAGGGCACCTGTGCCTTCAGCCAATCAGGAGACGGGTATTAGATCAGCGCCTCCTGATTGTCTGAGAGGCGGTTCAGTGTTAGCAAAGCAAATATTTATTTGCTTTTCTAACCCACCTGGGTGAACTGCGAGCGCAATGCTCTGAGCTCGCAGTTCACTTTATTTTAAGCTTATTTGATTGTGGGTTGTAAAGGTTCGATTTTTTTTTAAACAACAAACATGTCATACTTACCTCCACTGTGCAGTTAGTTTTGCACAGTGGCCCCGATCCTGCTGTTCTGGGGTCCCACGGCGGCTGTCTCAGCTCCTCACCGCTAAAGCTAACACCCTCTGGGAAGCTCTTTCCTGAGGGGGTTATCTTGCAGGCGCTCTCCCGTGTCATTCAGTTGACGTCCATAGACGACAAGGGTAGCGGGAGCCAATGGCTGCATTGCTATCAATCTATCCAATCAACGGCCAGACTCCATGGAGAAGAGAATTCCGGGGAGTGTGCACAGCAGGATAACGGGCTCAGGTAAGTAAAATGGGTGGGCTGGGGGGCCCATGACAGCGAGGTGTTTTTTCACCTTAATGCATTCTATGTATTAAGGTGAAATAACACAAACCTTTACAACCCCTTTAAAGTCTAAGGCTCTAAGCAGGTGCTCCGAAAAGGGGCCGGGTGCCTGAACAGGGTGTGGCTACAGCAGCCATGGATAGATTCATTCAATGCATGAAACTATCAATTTTACACAGAAGGGGTGGCTGGAGAGAGGGGGCGTGCCTGCGCCCTTAAAGTGATACTAAAGGAATGCAGGACTCAGCCCCGCCCCCGGCGCTTGCATCATTGGATTTGATTGACAGCAGTAGGAGCCAATAACTGCACTGCTATTAATCTATCCAATCAAGAGCCAAGAACCTTGAGCAGAGAGACAACGCAGGACATTCTGGGGCTCAGGTAAGTAAAACAGGGGGCCTGTGAATGCCAGAAGTTTTTTCATCTTAATGCGTAGGATTAAGAAGGCATCCCTGCAGGCAAGTTCTGTCTGACGCTAAGCTACTCGGCACACTCAGAGGCTCAGTTCTAGCTCCTTGGAAGACTTCTTTGGCGGCAGTAGCAAGCCGATGGACTAGAAATCCAAGATGGCGGGTGTTTTCCAGCCGCACGTGTGGCGTCTCCTATCCCTTCACCCAAGCTGCTGCAAAAAATCAATGGGAGCGCCACATGCGTCCAGCGTAAATATGCGCCCACTCTACGCCGGCGTAGGCAAGTTACGTCGATGGGATGAAGTCTGTTTTTAGGCGTATCTAAGTTTGTGGGTTCGGCGCAAAGATAAGACGGCGCATATTTGTACTTACGCGGCGTATCTGGAGATACGTCGGCGTAAGTGCTTTGTGAATCCGGGCCATCATATTCAAGCTGCACAAGTACTCCCTGAAGGAATGTATTATGTACCATGTCAGGGGGTCTGCCACGTGGACTTTGATGGAGCTGAGCTGTCTCTGTTTCCGGATCTCTCCAAACATACGCTGATGCAGCGCAGAGCCCTTAAACCAGTGTTGGAAGTCCTGCAGGAGGCCCATTTGATTTACCATTGGGGATTTCCCTTCAGCCTTTCTGTCACTAAAAGTGGCCATCAAGTCACCTTGTGGAAACATTTGGATCTGCCCCATTTCCTCTCTCACCTAAAAACATTCTGGATTTGCATACCGTACGTCCCCAGAGACTGCAACACTGGCCCACCCAGGGACATGACAGTGCGTCGCAACAAGCCCCACTGTTGTCCTGTTCATCCTGCCGAGCAGAGGCCTTCTTCCATGGCTGCACCCTGACTGAATGTTCTGGACCCTGCTAACTTTATTGTTTTTCTTTTCTTCCTTTTTTAGGAATGTTGTTGCTGTTAACCTGCACATCCAACTCTTGTTTGTGCTCCTTAGCTGGAGCGGGACCCCCGGTTGGGTTCTTGCCTGTTGCTTTCCCACTCACCTCCAGTAGGTGAGCTCCAGTGAGTCCAGTGAGGGGACATCTGCGGTGTTCGGGTCATTCTCCCCTGTTTGGGCCATGCACCGTTGATACCAGTGTTCTTCACGCGCCCTCTGGGCGTTTTGTTCTTCATTTGTTTTATATCTCAGATTTTTTTTAGAACTTTGTTGGTTCTTACATATGCACTTCGTCTCCTCAGCAGTCACTGTTTTCTGGGTCTATCTGCTGCAGGTCTCTCTCCGTAATCCATGGGTCTCTGGTGCTATGCTGACTGTTGAACTGCTGTGGCTTCCCTGAAGATTGTATCATATAATGTTCGTGGACTAAGCTCTTCATCTAAAAGTAAGTTGTGGCTTGAGACAAAGACTGGGGGCACACATTATACTCTTGCAGGAAATGCATTTTCGAACTGATTTAGTCCCCTGCCTTCCCACGCATCTATATAACCAGTGGTGACTCAACAATGAACCTCACCCAAAATCTGGTGAAGTGGCAATTGCAATACATAAACATTGCCCTTTATTTCCCCCCGACCATTATGCAGACCCGAATGGCAGACTGTGTGGTTCGGGGGTCAGGTCATCACATAGGTCAATCTGCAGGCCCTTTCTCATGGCGAAGTTGTGCAGCACACAACATGCACCCGATGATCTGGCACACAAATTTTGGGGAATACAACAGGGCCCCCTCGGACTTATCCAGGCATCGGAAACGGAACTTCAGGATGCCAAATGTGCGCTCCACCACTGCACAGGTGCGTATGTGTGCTTCATTGTATTTTCTCTCTCCTCTGGTTTGGGGATTCCGGAATGGAGTCAGAAGATGGGGCCCAAGTGCATATGCCGAGTCACCTGGAAGGGAAAAAAGGAGGAGGTTAGTCGTGCATGTGCCCCTCATGATGTCTGCATCATGGGGGTCGGACAGTCATGCCTGACTCCCATGTCCGTGCCAAACACCCTGGGTCCAGCCACGACAGCTACATATACCGTCAAAGCAACATCCCAACGGAATTCGAGCAGAACGTGTATGGGGACAGCTGGTTGGTTGGTGAGTGACATGGGTGTCAGGCATAACAGTCCGCCCTAATGATGCAGACATCACGAGGGGCTATAGGCGTGCGCAGGGGGTGTGCCAGGTGTGCCTGGGAACACTCTAATCACTGTGTGGCATTGATTCCCCCTACTGCCCGGGAGCTTCCTCTCCTGCCCTTCAGTGCTTCTGGCTTCCCTCCTCTCCCCTGGCTGCTGTGGGTATTTTAGGATGAAAATTGGAGGAAGGGGCTAGTAAATATAACATTTACTGACCCCTTCCTTTTCTAAATGGACATTTGCTCACTGTGTCCATTCATAACTGAAGCATAGTAAACTTTGCATAGTATACATGCTTCAGTTGGTGAATGAACGGGAAGCCACTCAACACAGAGCACTACCCATTCATTCACTACCCCATGCAGCTGAGGCTGTAGAGATAGGAATACGTGTTTGAGCCTTGGGGTGCACACCCTAATGCAATGGGCTGCGCACACCTATGCGAGGGGCACATGCATGGCTAACATCCTCCTGTCTTTTTCCTTCCAGGTGACACAGCATATGCACTTGGGCCCCATCTCATGATTCCATTCCGGGATCCCCAAACCAGAGGAGAGAGAAGATACAATGAAGCACATATAAGTACCCGTGCAGTGGTGGAGCGCACATTTGGCCTCCTGAAGTCTGGTTTCCGATGCCTGGATAAGTCTGGGGGTACCCTGTTGTATTCCCCAAACTTTGTGTGTCAGATCATCGGTGCATGTTGCATTCTGCACAACTTTGCCATAAGAAAGGGCCTGCAAATTGACCTACGTGATGACCTGACCCCCCAACCACACAGTCCCCCCCTGAACGAGGCTCACCCATCTGCTGAGGGAAGAGCAGTCAGGAGGGTCCTCGTGGTAGGCTTCTTTGCCCGTTAAACACACACATTCATCATGGCGCACAGACAATGCACGCATGCCCACCACTGTGGTCCTTAGATCACACACACCACATCCACATCACATTGGATTAGCCCAAGTCCAACATGCAGGACTTGGGAGCAGCAACGCCGCGTCAAGGCCCCAATGATGTCGCTGTCCATTCATACGTCATTCATACGGTCGTGGGGAGAACTTATCCCCAACGACCGAGGGTGACACCCCTTACTGGCAGGAGTGCCACCCCCCACATTCACACACCATTCACACTGCACCGTGTGCGGTATCCCAAAAAAAAAATCATGATCTGAGTATAAATAAAATAAATACAAAAACTCATAACCTGAGTATAAATAAAATAAATACATAAACTCATGACCTGAGTATAAATAAAATAAATACATAAACTCATGACCTGAGTATAAATAAAATAAATACAAAAACTCATGACCTGAGTATAAACTAAGCAAAATTAAAATAAAAAACACTACAGAAAAAAAAAATCATCTGCCCTGACATGGGCTTCGACGAGTGCCACGACCCCGTCTCCTTAACTGCCTGGGGGGAGCCACAGGTGGGGGGGGGGGTTGGGCATCAGGAGGGGGGTTGGGCATCCCCTGGAGGCTCCCTGGCTGGCTGCCTGCCCTCCAAAGCCAAAGCAATCCGGGTGAGGATGGCATTGGTCTGGCCAAGCATCAGCCTGGTCTGCCTCCCCTCCTCCACGATGGCCTCTGTCAGGCTCCTGACAGACAAATTTCTCACCGCTCCAGGTGAGCCCCGTGTGCAATCAAGGGTTGTTGAACCACCAAGGTGCTGGCAATGCTAATGATAGCAAATAGAAGGACGTTTTCGTCCTTCTATTTGCTGTCAGGCTCCTGACCTCCAACGCAAGGCCTGCTGTGGTGGCCTGCACCTCCCCCAGGCTGGTGACAAGCGCTGCAGAATTGCTGCTGATATCCTGCAGGCTGTCAATCAGCTGGGAGGACGGTACCAGGCTGTCTGCCAGACATCTGATATGGACAGACACGTCCCCCACATGACGTGTCTGCTGGGCCTGATCCCTGGCAAGGGTTTCCTGGAGGCCCGCAGGAACACCCCTGGCTTTCTAGGTTGCCTCCTGGGGAACAGGAGAGGCTGGGGGCCGTGAGTACGGGGAGGCCCTTGAGGGGCTTTCCCTGATGGGGGAGGAGGGTGGAGAGGGTCCCCTGATGGGGGAGGGGGTGGAGAGGGTCCCCTGATGGGGAGGAGGATTGGGAGGGGACAGGGATGGTGGGATCCTTCACCAAGTACACCACTCCTTTTAGGTCCCCGTGCTCCTCCTCGACTTCCTCCAGAGGAGAGGTGTGGGCACTCCTCTCTGGCGATGGTGGGGGTCGCCCAGCAGCAGCCGACGACGGCCCAGCTCCCTTCTGCACATCTGTGGATGACACAAAAGATGCACATGTTGGTGGACCCACACACTTGTCACATGTTCCCTTCCCCTCCCCCCACATGCTACAAACCAGATAGTAGATAAAACACACTTACCTGTTCTCAAGGACTGGTTGCCGGAGTCATACCCCTCCATGCCCTCCACCTGCTCACGCTGCAGGCATTGGGCGTCGGCGATGGCCTCCTCCTCCATGGTCAACTCCACAGGACATGCTGGCCCTCCTCCTGTGCCCCTCACATGCCGACTAATTTGGGCCAGCTTTTCTTTCACCCTCCGCCGCATATCATTTATTTTTTTTAGTATGTCCTGTGGGCGCCTCTCCGCTATGCCCACAGAACTGACCCAAACGCTCAGCTCCCTCAGAATCTTCTGCTTTCGGGCTTTGCTGGTCTGCAGGCTGAGGGCACCGTGGAGGTACTTATCGTAGCGAACGATCCCATCGACAAGTATCTCCTTTTCCCGAATAGAGACATTTTTTTTCTCCTGTCTTTTTGGACAGCAGCCATCTCCAAACAAAAGTACCTTCCCTGGGGGGGGGGGGGAACAGGATGTACTTTAGCGCAGGACGGGTGCATGTCTGGGCCTATTTATAGGCTGCAGTTAAGCCAGTTGGGCGTAGTTTCTCTGGAAGCTGGGCCGGCGTTAGTTGTGAGCATGCGCACAAAGATACGCCGCACGGAAATAAGTAATCCATGTTCAGAACATCATTTGCATACGGTCACACCCACTTCCAGTTAAGCCGAAAAAAATAAGTTAGACCGGCACAAAGTGCTGCATGAATACTGTACTTGCCTCTCTGAGTTATGTCAGCATAGCGCTAATGGGGAGCGCTAGGCCGGAATAAGTATGCGCCGATCTACCTGAATCTACCCCTAAGTTGGTAATTAAAGACCTGCCCCAGGGTAAAAGTCTGGGCCTTGATGGGTTTTACTAACGCTTACTATTGGAAATCCCCCCTCCTCTCTACTCATATGTTACATACTTTAATGCTCTGGCCATGGGCACTTCTCTCCTGTAGGAAGCACTATTAGCCCACATCACAGTCCTCCCGATGAAAGGGAAAGACCCCTCTACCACGGGTAGCTATAGACCGATCTTGTTGTTAAATATTAAGATATTGGCAATGATCTTAGCAAATCGCCTAAAAAACCTATTATGCCTACGGTAATTCACTCAGACCAAACAGGCTTCATAGCGGGGAGGGAGGCAAGTGATAATTCCAACCGCGTTTTACAGCTAATCAATTGGAAAAATACAGAAAAACAGACCTGTACACCCTGCCTTCTGCTGTGTACTGACACCGACAAGGCCTTTGACAGGGGAATTTGACGTGTCTTAAGGCTGTGTTGTCTCGACTAGGCCTTGGCCAAAACATGCTTAGGTGGATTAGCTCTTTATATCGTTTTCCAGAGGTTTGAGTAAAGGTAAATGGTAAAGGTAAATGGAACTCTCTCTAACCCCTTCACTATACGGAATGAGACGAGACAGGGATGCCCCCTGTCCCCACTTATTTCTGCCCTCACCCTGGAACAGCTTTAATATGATCCGGCTAAATCCTAACATTAAGGAGTTTATGGTGGGGATGACGGAACATAAACTATCAGAGTATGCCAAAGACTTACTGTTCTATGTCGCTGACTCACTGATTTCCCTTCCCAACACCATGGTTGAACTTCAGAGATTTCACTCCCTTTCTAACTTTAAAATGAATTATAGCAAGTTGTAAATTCTCCCTCTTGCTATCCCCCTGTCATGCACTTACAACTGCATGCATATTTTTCTTTCATGTAGTGTAGTTCTTCCTTGAAATATTTAGATACTCAGTGCAGTCAAAGAGTCGATACACCTATCATGCAGAAATAGCACAATCCTTCAGCCAGAAAAGATAGTTCGAAAAGTCTCTGCTGATCTTGGTTCAAGATGAAAATGTAGTAATCACCACTGTGCTATGACTCAAACTTTTCTCTTCAATATGGCCCACCACCAGAGATCTAAGCAGCTTACCAGAGGAATAAATGTTACCAGCAGTCGGCTATGACCCAGCCGCGGCCTTTGAGGGAGACCGAACGAATCCCAATTCCTAGGACAGTGCCTACACCTGGGCTCCACACCGCAACTCCACCAGTTTGATCACATATATAAAATGATGATAAAGGCAGACATAGCGTAATCCCGCAGGGACTTTTTATTAAAAATCATATAAAACCAGAATACTCACATTTGAGATGAGTTAAACAGGCATAAAAAACGTAATGTTGCCGGCCGGCAAAAACATTAGAAAACCCTCCTCCAAAACGTGATGACGTCACTGCACGTCTTCCAAGACGCGTTTCGTCATAGGACGTTGTCAATGGGATAGGGCGTTGCGGTGAGTCATCACTTAAATAGGCCCGGACCTCGCCGTGAGGTGTAGATCCGGGACTGCAGACGCCATCTTGGTCGAGGGCAAATATGCCAATCCTCGACCACATCTAGAGCTATTTACAAAATAAAATAAAAACTTTCCTTTAGAAGTACAGCGGGCAAAACCTCCGTCTTGTACTCAAGAGGAAATAAAAAAGAAGAAAAAGAAGAAGCAGAAAAAACTTTTATTTAAAATCACGGAGACGGGAAGTTACAGCAGACGCCTGCTATATTAATCCCATTCCTAACGTCTATTCCTCACTATGGTGACATCTAGTGGATTTTTTGAAAAATGCAACAGAGGCATCATATTGGGGAAAAAACGGCCAAACCATATTGTCTACCTTAAACTTGTGCGGGATATAAAGTACTTATATTGATCGATAGCTGCCATTCAAACGTAGTTGTCAAAATGCAGAAAAAAAAATGGATTTGAGCCAATTATTTGATGCATCACCCAGCTTAAGTGAAATTAATATCTTGAGTGCAAAAAAGAATATACATGAGTAAACTATAAATTAATAATGGTGTGTTTTTGCACACACATAGGGGGTGTAAATAAAATATATAAATATAAACACACCCAAGTGACTGTGAAAGAAAGTTTCTACTAGGAACTACAGTACACATATATATACCAAATAAGGTATTGATAATATACATAATAATTAGAGGACTCATATTTAGGTGAGCCTCTAATGGCACGATAAGAAAATATAATACTTAGTTGGTAAATAAATTCCAACTAGGTGTGGAAAATGTTATATCTAATTCCCCTAAGCAAAGACTATTTTAATATAGTAGTCAGTATTAAAGAGCTCATATTTACATGGGCCTCTTGTGACAAAAGAAAAAAGAAGAACAAAGAAGAAAAAAAGAAAGAAAAAACGAGAAAAACAAGGAAGAGAAATAATTAAATATATTGGTTCCAACTATGTGTGGAAAATGTTACATCTAATTCGCCTGAGGGAAAAAATTCATAAAGATCCGAAAAAAGAATCTACAGACCAAAATGCCATCCTATCATTTCCCTTGGCGTCAGCTGTAAATATGACTACACCTCACGTTGAGTTCTTATACGCTTTTAGGCATTATTGATGAACGCGTTGACATCAGTTTCGATGTTTAACCCATATGGTGTATAACATTTTATAACATCAAGTAAGGATAAAAACCGCAGTAAAAAGCAATGGGAGTAGTGACACACAGGCCCCCTCATCGTACTTCTGTTAAAACACCACCAGAACGGACTTCACAAGGCTCCACCGCTCCTACCATTGTGCTTTAGGTGGACTTTATTCACATTTATTTATTTATTTGTATGTTTTTAGATACTCATCATATTTTTTCTTTGAGTATGTTACCAGCACTTTATGGCACATTATTGAATAAGCGCACCATTCCCATCTTTTACATTTATTACGCAGTGTCTTTTTAGTACACTACTAAGTGGTTGCAGCTAATTCACCGCCACTATACATGTACTATATATATCATTTATTTATATTTCTTTATTTTCACTATATTCACTGGAGGTTCGTGGTTTATATTTGTAACGGTCACCACCGCTTACAACCTTCCATCCAACCACGACAAGCTTATCTGACACACTCCAACAATATTGCATACACCATCCATATCCATTCCCAGAATAAGACGAGACAGAGCTCCGTTCTTGCTTCCAAAGATATGACAATTTATTAGTATTTTCTCAGCTTCTTATACAGTCTCAAGCATAATGCAGTTAATCACAGGACAATGCAATCTCCACCCCCCTTCACACCATGGGGGGCTTCAATCACACTCTAAAAGGCATTCAGGTAAGCTAACCATGTAGACCGGTCGGCACCGCATCTTCAATAGGGTTCAATTAACCTTTAATAATAACACAGACATCTAGTTGAATAAGTTATCTATACAGATTTATCACACAATGGCAGAGTCTTGTGAGAGTGGGTGCAATCAACACCTTCCGATATTTCAATAGCATATTATACAAAGGTATGACTCACTCTGGTCTTGTAGACCTGAATTAACACCTTTCCAAATCATGTGTGCCCAGATTGAATAGCTAACCGCTTTTGGTATTTGAAGACATCCTGCAAACATGAATTATTATTAATGTCCCTTATTAATGTCTTCTGTAATATATGAATTATGATTCTTTGTCACCCTATGGCCCTAGTGGACATAAGGTGACCCTAGACATAGGAATATCTCAGTCTGTCACGGTGCATTCCGTTACATCTCTCCCCTTTCGGTGGGAGACGGACACAGGTGGTAACCCCAAACGGGTTGACTCCGAAGTCCGTCAGTAGTTCCCGTCCTCCAATGCTGGTATCCATACTGTACCCCAAATAAATGGCTCCAAACTGAGCATTACTCACCCCGCCAACCTCTGCCTCTCTCAGAGAACACGCCTGCCGCTGGGGAGAAGGCAGGGTAGCTGGGCTCAGTCCATCATGCTGTTGGGGGTCTGGGCCAACTGCCCCCCCTTCCTGGGGTATACCAGTGGAGACTGAAGTCCCATCCACTGGTGCTTGGTGAAAACCCCCCGGTGCTTGCTAAGCAAAGCAGACATCCTCCTGTCCCAGTCCTGTACCATTTTCTGGGGTTGTGCCAGTGGAGACTGAAGTCCCATCCACTACCCCAGGAACCCCCTCTTCTGTTAGTGAGGAGCAGAGGCCTATGACACTCTGCTCTGTTGCCAGCTCTTCCGCTGGGTTGCTGTGAGTGGAGACCATAGTCCCATCCACTACCACAGGATCCCCCTCTTCTGTTAGTGAGGAGCAGAGGCCTATGACACTCTGCTCTGTTGCCAGCTCTTCTGCTGGGTTGCTGTGAGTGGAGACCACAGTCCCATCCATTACCACAGTGTCCCCCTCTTCCGTTAGTGGAGAGCAGAGGTCCGTGACCCTCTGTTCTGTTGCCAGCTCTTCCGCTGTGTTGATGTGAGTGGAGACCACAGTCCCATCCACTACCACAGGGTCCCCCTCTTCTGCTAGTTGGGAGCAGAGGCTTGGGGTACCCTGCTCTGTTGCCAGTGATTCAGCTGGGGGTAAAAGCTTTACCACCTCAGCTTGTTGCTGGAGAGGGGGGCCAACCGGCCCGGCTCCCTGGAACTCCACACCATCCGCTTCGGCTTTAGGGATGAAAATCTCCATATTTTCCACTGCCGATTCATCAGCCAGGAGTTCACAGTTGTCATCTGAACTTTCCTTATAGTCCCAGGCAATGGGAGCCCCACCCTGCTGCTGAGCCGAGTCTAGCAGCTGTCTGTAGGCGACCTCCAGCTCCCATTCCCGAATGGCCAGAAATTCCAAATCTTCCTGTGACCAGTGGCCTCCCGAGATATTTAATTTTTCCTCTCTGTGCTCCATTATGTCCTCCAAGTGCCACTTCCGATCATCCCCAAAGTCGGGATCACTGGACATCCTCCAATACAACAATCCCAGGCCATCATAGTCATAGCCTTCTGTGGGGCTAGCATCCACTGACCACGGGCACTCTTGGGCTACATACCACCGGAGGGCTCTGTAGCTCTCATCCAGCTGCATCTCTGCCCGGATCAGCCTGCTTAACTCGGCTATCCACTCCTGCTTCGGTTGTTCCCCCAACAACAGCATTCGTACGTCATACTGCGGCCAGTACCTTGCATAGATGGAGGGCAGGACCTTTCCTTGGTGTTG
The DNA here is from genome assembly GCA_029574335.1 of Rana kukunoris. NCBI lineage: Eukaryota > Metazoa > Chordata > Amphibia > Anura > Ranidae > Rana > Rana kukunoris. Next base: position 261,547,668 of record CM056052.1, on the reverse strand, counting down.
CTGCTCCAGAGCTAACGCTTCCTTCCAGAGTTGGCACCGAATCACATCCGACCATCCCAACAGGACCTCCTCTGATACTGGTCCTCTATGCTGTATCCGCATCTCTTGTAACCTCCTTTGGAATTCCTCTTCCATCGAGACTGGTATCTGCACCTCTCCTCTCTCTTCAGCTGCTGCAGCACTTCTTCGCTGTCGCAAGGAGGCATCCGCAGCCGCTATAACCCGGTCTATGATCTCCGGCGGAGGATTAGGACCATATTGTGTCAGTCCATGTTTAACAGCCCGATCAAAAAATTCTTCCTCGGGTGTCCTGTCTGTTACGCTGGGCCTCTTAGCTCTATTCATTTCGACAAGTTCTGCGATAATGTCCCTTTTCTTACGGTTGCTGGCCGGTCTGCCCCGGCTCTCCAGTAAGTCCATGAGGGAAGAGAGCTTCATCCGTTCATACAGCGTCTCCATTGTCATGTGTCCTTGTAGCCGTCCTTCTGAAGATGGAATCACCCCACTGCTGTGCCACCAATGTAACGGTCACCACCGCTTACAACCTTCCATCCAACCACGACAAGCTTATCTGACACACTCCAACAATATTGCATACACGATCCATATCCATTCCCAGAATAAGACGAGACAGAGCTCCGTTCTTGCTTCCAAAGATATGACAATTTATTAGTATTTTCTCAGCTTCTTATACAGTCTCAAGCATAATGCAGTTAATCACAGGACAATGCAATCTCCACCCCCCTTCACACCATGGGGGGCTTCAATCACACTCTAAAAGGCATTCAGGTAAGCTAACCATGTAGACCGGTCGGCACCGCATCTTCAATAGGGTTCAATTAACCTTTAATAATAACACAGACATCTAGTTGAATAAGTTATCTATACAGATTTATCACACAATGGCAGAGTCTTGTGAGAGTGGGTGCAATCAACACCTTCCGATATTTCAATAGCATATTATACAAAGGTATGACTCACTCTGGTCTTGTAGACCTGAATTAACACCTTTCCAAATCATGTGTGCCCAGATTGAATAGCTAACCGCTTTTGGTATTTGAAGACATCCTGCAAACATGAATTATTATTAATGTCCCTTATTAATGTCTTCTGTAATATATGAATTATGATTCTTTGTCACCCTATGGCCCTAGTGGACATAAGGTGACCCTAGATGCACCGTGACATATCTCAGTCTGTCACGGTGCATTCCGTTACAATATTTACTTAAAAATTAGAACATAGTAGCGCGCAAGTTTTTCCATTATAACATGTTCCTGGATGATCTGACTGGAGTTGTCTGGTTAATAATATCATGGTGGCAGAGGAATAGATGGCAAAGTGCAAGGACAGATACAAAAAGTTTTATAGTGTCTAGGCCACCTGGATCCATTACACCTCTAAGGCCGCGTACAGACGATGAGACATTTTCGCTCAAACATGTCCGACGGACCGTTTCCAGAGGACATGTCTCATCGGATTTTGGTCTGATGGCGTGTACACACCATCGGACGAAAATCCCCTTGGGCTGAGGACGCGGTGACATGGCGGTGACGTTGACGCCACCACGTCACCACTCCAGGAAGTAAAATACTTCCACGCATGCGTCGAATCCATTCGACGCATGCGGGAGATTTCTGTCCACTGGTTAGGCGTACTAACCAGCGGACATGTCTGACGGACAGGTTTGTAGCGGACAAATTTCAAAGCATCCTTTGAAATTTGTCCGCTGGACAAACCTGTCCGCTAGGTCGTACACACGATTGGAGATGTCTGCTGAAACTGGTCGGCGGACCAGTTTCAGCAGATAAATTTGATCGCGTGTACGTGGCCTAATATGCTATTGGTCCCATAGTCTATTTCCTCTAGACAATTTGTGCCTTGGTCAGTGGTACTGGAGATCACCACGGTTACAGTCTCATATAACTTTTTGGAGTGGAGGCCTGCATGTTGCAAGACCCCCGGAATATTTGTATTAGTAATATTTATGATTTTAGATAAAGTGCTTTTACGTCTCCCATATCCCCCCTCCCCTTCCTTACATTTCCCATGTCACAACCGGTGCATTGTTCATAGTATTGTTTATGGGTACATAGCTCTGATTTGGTACAATTGTTTTCTTGCACACTCCCCCATTTTATGCGTATATGAAAAGGTGGAATCATCTGATTCCTACAACTGTATGTACCAAGGAATTTTTTTAAACTAATGTCGCAGACTGGTGATTCATGGTTCGCTACCCTTTGTTGTATGTCCTTCGTTTTATTTAATGTCATCCCTTTCTTTTTTGTAAAGAAAATAAAGATTATATAAAAATAAAAAAATTAAATACAAATACAAATCTAATAACACCGTCCTCATTTGGAGAGGGGTGCTGAACTAAGTCTTTGCCTCCGGTGAAAGAATGTCTAGCTTTGCCACTGATAACGTGCCTCAGCAAAATCTTGTAAATTACCATGATTTAAGCTGGGTACACACTAGTTTTTTTTTCTGGGTTGAACGAAAACAAAAATTACATCTCCAGTCCGGAGCTGCTGTACTAACAATGCTAGGTTAGTCCAGCGATCTCTGCCACTGAGCTATTGTGTTCTGACAGGGGGGTCGACCCCACCAGACCACTCCCAATCAGCGTTCAGTCAGTCGGCTGCTGGTATTCCAGCATGCACATCCGACAAAAGCTGGCCGAACGGCTTGCTTCTGTCGGATAGAACAACATACACACGGGCAGAATGTCAGCCGGTATTTTTTGTATCAGCAAATGTTTCCCGACATTCTGCCCATGTGTACGGAGCTTTAGGAATGTTTATCTCTATCTTCCCTTATTACAGCATTTGTTTAAAGAGTATGTGATATTTACAATTAGGAAATGTTGTGGGACTGCTCCATAGGGCAGAGGGATTTAGCTATCCCTCAGTTACTTTCAGCTGATTGTGGTTTGGGATTTCCATTACACTGATGTTGTCAGTGGGACATTTATAGCAAAAATGTGCATGTTATGTTATATCTTTAGAAAACTGTTGCAATAGTAAACGCCAGAGAAATGATCATTTAACTAAGAACATTACGAGATATATATGAGATGTTAACATTCAGCAAATTTATTGAAGAGAAAAGCAATTCTGCATAGCCCAGTAGGAAGTTTTCTCCAAGATTACTGGATTTATTCATAGCAAAAAGGTAAAAAGCATTTGATGTAACTTAAAGTTCCTCCAGAGAATAAATTCACTAAGCAGATTAGCTTTAATCAATGGCTATAAATACAGTATCTACAGATATAGCTTCATCCACATCTTTCATTTAGTCCATCTGCTGACTTGTTGACAAGCAAATTACACACCAAATGATCAACCCTTACAAAATCTTCTGTGTAATAATAAAACATTGTTTTCTGACAGCAGTGTCACCCAGAATATATGACTGTAATGTTACAGGACCAGTAGACTTACAATACAATCATGACTTTGGCAGTTAAGTATAAACTCCAGGCAACAGCTAAATACACAGAATAAATACACATGGAAGCTGTTTCACCTGCCATTTGTATTTCTGTTCATTCAGTTCAGAGATTTACAGAGTTTTAACACACATTACAAGAATAATTAATTTTCCTCTGCTTCAGTTCAGTAATTGGACAGTGAAACTAGAACCAACAGACTGATGAGCTCATTCCTCTGTCACTTTACTCTCCGCTTCTATCAGTAAGTCACAACTGATTGGCTCCTTGTGCTGCTTCTGCCCCCCTCAGCCTGAGCTGTGCTGTACAATGACTGTACAAGGACTGCAAGAGGATGATACCAAGTCAGATACTTACAATGCTTGCATTTACAAAAAGATACATTTACTGTTGTATTAGACCCCTTTCACACTAAGGCCGCGGGCTCGTTAGTGTTTAAGCGGCACTTGTTTTAGCGGTGCCTTAGCGCTGTTTAATCTGCGCTTTTTGGATGATAGTGGGACACTTTTAACCCCAAAGAAGGAGCTAAAAGCGTTTTTTATTAATTTAAATTAGCAGGGCGTTTCGGGAGCACTGTATACATCGGTCCCAAACTGCCCCAAAGATGCTGCTTGGCGTACTTTTCCAAACGTCCCGCAAGCGCACCGCCCCAGTGTGAAAAGTCAGACAGAAATGAATGGGAGGCATTTTTCAGGCACTATTTCTAGAGATAAAATGCCAAAAAACTGCCTCAGTGTGAAGGGGTCTTAATGATTGCAGAGCTACATTAATTTGTGTCTTTTATATCTGTCTGGAGTTCAGCTTTAAGATATTTTGGGCACGTAGCAGTTAGCAGCATTAAGAAAAGGTAATTTGGTAGCTTTATGTTGCGCTGTAATTACCTATTGCAAAGTATGCATTTAAATTATTAAAGAAGTGTTATAATTGCATGTTTTATCATCTAAAATATATAATACTGCTTTAACCTTGTTCTTTAACCTTAAAGCTGAACTTTAGGCAGATCAAAACAATGCAGATATCAACATATCATTAAATTACCATAAATTTAAAATACAAACAATGTAAGTACCTTCATTTTAACTAGTATAAGCCCCCTCCAGTCCCTATATAGGAGGGCTATCATGTAATAGGGAAGATTAATAGTACTCGTCATGGAAGAGACACAGAACATAACTTTATGATGCAGTAATTCATACAACAGTTTTTTAACCACTTCAATATGGGCACTCCCCCCCCCCCTTTCCTGTCCAAGTAAATTTTCAGCTATTAGTGCTGTCACACTTTGAATGACAATTGTGCAGTCATGTAAATACCCAACTAAATTTGTATTATTTTGTTTCCACAATAGAGTCTTCTTTTGGAGGTATTTTATCACCACTGTTTTTTTTTTTTTTTTTTTTACTAAACAATTACAAAAAAAAAAAAAAAAACGTTTTCTTTGCTTCTATTATAAAATGTTGTAGATAAGTACGTTTTCTCCTTCACTGATAAGGCGGCACTGATGAAGTGGGATCAATGAGGTGGCATTGATGGGCACTAATATGCAGCACTGATGGGCACTGATAGTTGGCACTGATATGCAGCACTGATGGACACTCATATGTTTCACTGATAGGCGGCACAAATGGTCACTGATAGGTGCACTGATGGGCATGGATGGGCCTTGATAGGGGGCACCAATGGACATTGATAGATGGAACCTATGGGCATCACTAATAGGGAGACACTGACAGGCATTACTAATGGGCACTGTAACGGTCACCACCGTTTACGACCTTCCATCCAACCACGACAAGCTTATCTGACACACTGCGACAATCTTGCATACACGATCCATTCCATTTCCCATAATCAAGACGAGACTCTGCTCTGTACTTGCTTCCAAATGAATGAACTCTTTAATGGTTTCTTCTCAGCTTTTTATACAGTACAATATGTTACAGTTAATCACAGGACAATGCAATCTCCACCCCCTCATCACACACTATGGGTAGTAACTGTGCAGACAATTTGGCACCGATATATTTAGCATGACTTAACTACTGCCTCAGAGAGAATGACATTCCTGTAGATAATGACATCAAAACAAAATACTGTCACACAATGATTTCCCTTCAAACCATATCGTTAGACAGACGGCTGTCTCTAAAGGGAAGGTTCTTACACCTGGGCGTCAATACATTCCTAAACATAATTGACATGCTAATTCAATACATCTGAATAGAGACTTTAACACATTGCTTTAAACACAATGAATCACACAATCAAAAGGTCTTTCAGGAGCCGATGTAATTAACACCTTTCAACAGAATGAAATGTCTTTCACCAGCCGGGTCACTTAGCATTTTAAAAGCAGATGTCTAGTAGGAACACCTTAATATCTCAGTATCCTGCAAACATGAATTATTATTAATGTCCCATCTCATGCAATATATGAATTATGATCCTATTAGCCACCCCACACCCAAAAGGGCACAGGGTGGACTTAGACCCAGGAGTTATTAGTGTCCCTGGCACAGGAGTATCTCTCATCCTTCCAAAGACTTTGGTTGTCACGGTTCACCCCGTTACAGGCACTGATTGGCATAATTTATGGCCACTGATTGGCATAATTTTTGAGCACTGAGGGACATCCCTGGTGGTCATGGGTGGCATACCTGGTGGCCAACAGTGATGGGCATCACTGGTGGTCCTGGGTGACATGTCGGATATTTTTTTTTATGTTTGAATGTACATATTCTTCTTTAATAAACTGGTGTACATGTAATATTGATCTTTGGAGATTGGCAAAGGTTGTTTTATTGGGGGGAATGTCCTATTCAGCCACTCAGCAGGGATCCATTTGAAAACCATTAAGCACCTCTGTAACTGTGGGGACTAGCCATCTGGTAAGCAGTTTGGTGTGCAGGTGGAGGAGCACTGGATGGATTGAATGCACAGAGGAGTTACACCTTTCTGAAGTGCTGTGTTATTCACATACTTTTGTATCTTATTTAAATGTATCACTTATGTATATGGAGCACTGTGATTCATATTGTTGATCAAGGTGACAGGAGGAGATTATGATTTATATGTTTTTATTATTATTATTTTTTTTACTAGTAATGGCAGCAATCAGCATTTTTAATGGGACTGCAAAATTGTAGCAGACACATTGGACACTTTTGACACATTTTTGGGACCATTAACATCTACACAGCGATCAGTGCTATAAAAATGTACTGATTACAGTACAAATGTCACTGGTAGGGAAGGGGTTAACACTAGGGGCGATCAATGGGTTAAATGTGTTCCCTGCTAGGTGTTTCTAACTGTATGTGAATGTGACTTACTAGAGGAGGAGACAGATCGGCTGCTCCTACTTAGTAGGAACAGCCAATCTGTCTCTCCTGGCAAACTGGGAATGTGTGTGTGTGTTTACACACACAACCCACTGCTGTCTCAGCCAATGATAAGAGAGATTGACAGAAGAGCCGAGGCTCTCATGCACATCGATGGATCGTGATGGGGATCAGGTAAGTATTAAGGGGGTTCTGCTGCACAGAGAAGGTTTTTAACCTTAATGCATAGTGTACATAAAGATAAAAAACATGGAACCTTTACAACCACTTTAAATTGTTTACAAAAGATGGAAAAAATGTATCAGCTCAATGAAACAAAAACATTACGATGAAGAATCTGTTGAGAAAATACTGTATTAATGTAAGTACTTTGGGTGCAGGTGCTGGCACAGGTGCTGGCACAGCCTGTTTCCTACTGTGCATGTGTGAGTCGTGCTGCGCTTTCTGAATGGTACAGCCAACTTTTGGGACCTCTGTATGTCTCAGAAGGCACCAGGGGGAAGGAGGGGGAGCTGAAAATGACATGGATTCCTGTGTGCCACTCTTACAAGGAAGTGGGAGAGGGTACCTGTCTCAGCTCAAAGAAACAAAAACATTATGCTGAAGACTCTGTTGAGAAAATACTGTATTAATGTAAGTACTTTGGGTGCAGGTGCTGGCACAGCCTGTTTCCTACTGTGCATGTGTGAGTCATGCTGCGCTTTCTGAATTGTACAGCCATCTTTTGGGACGTCTGTATGTCTCAGAAGGCAGCAGCGGGGAGGAGGAGGAGCTAGAAATGACATGGATTGCTGTGCACCACTCTTACAAGAAAGTGGGAGAGGGTACCTGTCAAACCTGTCACAGAGTACACAGTTGCATTTTTATAAGCCTGTGGATCAATGAAAAGGTAATTTTTATTGAGCAATTCGGTCCCTAGGATTGTTTATTTCTTCTCTGAGCCCTCTGAATCTATACACTGGGGGGGACCTCTGGGGGAATCTAGGATGGAAAAGGACCTGGGGGTTTAACCATTCTTGTTTTTTTTGTACAATTCTCCTTTAAGGGGGTGTGGCAAGGAGTGTGTCCTATGTCTGCATACTTTTGCTCATTCCCATCTCAAAATGTTGGGAAGTATGCCTTTTCTTCTCCTAAATTCTACACATCATAAATGCTTTACTATAAAACTTATTCTCTGTTTCAATAAGAAGAACTGCAAGTGTTGCAGATAGAGGGTAAAAAAAAAGAGATTTCTCTGATGTGACAACCAGATTTGTCAGTAGGAAAAACTGCTGGTATTGCAGGGTGACCTACTGAGAATGTTTTTGCCAGATACTCAAATGGTTATAATAATAGGCTGCAGATACTCAGCTTCATGTCCCAATAGAGAAAATAATGCGTGTACAATGACCAAATTCATTAGGAGAACTGCAGGCATTGCAATGTGCGATAGTAAGTATGTGTTTTTTGTTGGATAAAACAGAGAGCCTCAGGCCAATTCTCTATTTCTTGTGTTGACTAGATTTGTCACAAAGAAAAAGTGCATGCTTTGCATTATGGTCTACTCTACAGAGATTAAAGAAGAATGGTTTTACCAGGTACAATACAGTATAAAGCTGCAAATAACTGTAGCCTTGGTCTGAAAAAGGAAGAAAGAAACATAATTTTTTTCAGAATTGTCAGAGAGAACTGACAATGTTGTGCAGTGTGATCTATAGACCATGTCAGAGGACCAGACACATACACACAAAGGCGGGGGGCAGCGTATCTTTAGAGCGGTGTAGCGTATCTTTTTTACACTACGCGGCCGCAACTTAGAGAGGCAAGTGCTGTATTCTCAAAGCACTTGCGTCCTAAGTTACAGCGGCGTAGCGTATATGGGCCGGCGTAAGCCCACATAATTTAAAGTAGGCAGGTAGGGGGCGTGTTTTATGCTAATGAAGCGTGACCCCATGTAGATGCATGACCGAACAAACGGCGCATGCGCCGTCCGTGAACGTATCCCTGTGCGCATGCTCCGAATTACGCCGGCTAGAATTCCTAAAATATGTCGAACACTGCATACGACGTGAGCGTAACTTACTCCCAGGCGCATTCACGTATGCCTTACGTAAACAACGTAAAATTTGACGGCTGTTCCGACGTCCATACCTTAACATGAGCTGCGCCTCATATAGCAGGGGTAACTTTACGCCGGACGTACGCCTTACGTAAAAGATGTATCTTACAGCGACAGGCGCATCTACGTTCGTGAATCGGTGTATCTTGCTCATTTGCTTATTTTTAATGGGAACGTCGAATGCGTGCAGTGTAACTATGCGCCCACGATACGCCGGCGTAGGCAAGTTATGTCGGATGGCTGAAGCCATGTGTTTCGACGTATGTTGCTTTGTGGATCGGCGCAAAGATGCAACGGCGCACATTTGAAATTATGGCGGCGTATCTGGAGATACGCCGGCGTAAAGCCTTTGTGGATCCGGGCCAAGGTGCATGCACCCTCCGTCTGAGGTCAAAGTGAAAACTATTCCTTCACAAATTAACTGCTTGCCGACCTGCCGCCGTCATTTTACTGCGGCAGGTCGGCTCTCCTGGGCTAGAGCCCGTAGCTATACGTCGGCTCTTCAGCGGCCATTAGCTCGCCCCCGAGTTCCGTGCACGTCGGGCACCCGCGCTTGCTCGGTACAGAGTAAGGACCGGGAGCTATGTGTGTAAACACGCAGCTCCCGGTCCTGTCAGCGGGGGAAATGCTGATCTTCTGTTCATACAATGTATGAACAGAAGATCAGTGATTTCCCCTAGTGAGTCTACCCCCCCATACAGTTAGAACACACCCAGGAACATACTTAACCCCTTCCCTGCCCCCTAGTGTTAACCCCTTCCCTGCCAATGCCATTTTTATAGTAATCCAATGCATTTTTATAGCATTGATCGCTAAAAAAATGCCAATGGTCCCAAAAATGTGTCAAAAGTGTCCGAAGTGTCCGCCATAATGTTGCAGTACTGAAAAAAAAACGCTGATCGCCGCCATTACTAGTAAAAAATTTTTTTTTATAAAAATGCCATAAAACTACCCCATATTTTGTAAACGCTATAACTTTTGCGCAAACCAATCAATAAACGCTTATTGCGATATTTTTTTAAGAAATATATGTAGAAGAATACGTATCGGCCTAAACTGAGGGAAAAAAACGTTTTTTTACAGATTTTTGGGGGATATTTATTATAGCCAGGCTGTAATGTTTTGTATTTTTTTGCTTTTTGTACTCATCTAAGGCCTATACATTCCCTGAAATAGAGGTGGTGAGAGAAGATTCATCACATTGCATGGAAATGGGATCCTGTGGCATTGCTGCACCCTGCCAGAAGTACATTAAATGTTCAGCCTCCTCTTTTCCAAATGCTATTTGTATAAATTTGGAAGGCCATGATGCTGTGCAGTGTACCTCACTGTACCCAGTAAAAAATATTTTATTTATTTTAATATTTTTTTTATTTTATCTGGCCTTCCCGTCCAGTCCTGTATGATGAAACTCATTATGCTGCAAACTGACCACTGGAAAGGGACCCTTATTATGCCCTTAACCAATGGCCCATTTCCCTGCAATATTTTTATATGGGCACCTACCTATCTAGATATGTGTACAGGACAAAAATTGTGGCATGTAAACCATAATATTAAAGGGTATTTGTCCACAATTTAAAAAAAAAACACCACTGAACATAAATAACCTTATTAAAGCACAGTACAACTGCTACTTAACTGAAATAGAATGTGGTTGTACCTTCAAATATATATCATGCACACATAGCCAAGAGGCTCAGTTGTTACTTGACTACACATTAGAATGAGGAAGATGCATGATCTAAGTGACTTTGACTGTGGGATGGGTGTTGGTGCCAGAAGTGAATGCTGACCTTCTGAGATTTTTATACACTGCAGACAGACTTTTAAGAGGTTGTGCATTAGCAACTGAAAACCACACTGGATTCCACTCCCATCAAATAAAAGCAAGTAATGGCAGTTAGAGTAGGCTGGGGGTCACTAGAGGTACATGACTGAAGATCATTGCCTGGTCTGACAAAATGCATTTCTGCTGTCAAATGCAAATAAAGACAACATTTGGTGTAGAAAAAAGTTATATTTTGATCCTAGTGCAAACTAGGGGTAATATTGGCAATAATAGGTATAAGGCTGAGTTATGGTGCAGGCATTTGCCCTCTGGGCAACTATTTATAATTTATGTTGGGCTGGGGACACCCTGCTTGGAGAAATACTATGTAGACAACCATCAGGGCAGAACCTGCTGTCAGTGATGTACATTGGGTATTATATAGTTACCTGATTCCCATTCAGACCTGCAATCCCATTATCTGCGTGAGCAAAACTCCAAAACCTTCCAGAATCGCCCTTATTAGGTACTAGGAATTTACACTGATTGTAAAATCCCTATTCTCACTACAACATCTCAAGTTCCGACTTACTAAACAACTAATATTGTCAATCAGCCTAAAATAGCACATGCCATCATCAAAAGAATGTGTAGATCGTCCAGAACCAGGACAATGCATACAAATATAATTTCAGTTTCTCCACATTCATTTCTGAGTAGATCCAAATGGAAAAAAAATTATTGAATACAATAGACCCTCATGTATTAAAGTGCCAGTAGCACTAAGCACAGTCATATTTCACCCACAGACATATCTTAAAATGTCACCACAGGCTTGATACTTTATACATGATGCTCGGTAATTTTACTTTTTTGATGACTGTTTTGTAGTAGTATTCTTTTTTCTGTATATATACAGTATATATAATGTCTGTTTGCTTTGAATTGCAACATGAAAATATGAAACTTAGGAGAAATATACATCTTTAGATATATTTGCAAATAAACCTGTTTAGCATGATCTACATGTATTACCAGCTTACTGTTGTAAGCATAGAAGCATCATTGTGCCTGTGCCATAAATACTAGTATGTTTCCGAAGAACAAAAGCCTACATTTTCTTATGCAAAAACCTGGGATTTATGTAGCCTTACAAACCGGACATGAATTTCAGCTTATCCAAGGGGTAGAAAAGAAATACTTTATAAAAATTTAAAGCAGCTGACTAATTTTGTCTTTATCATTATATTTTGACCAGGGGGTGAGGTGATAGTCCTAATTGAAAGGGTAAAGTATGTGTCAGAAAGGCACTGTGTCCAGGGTAGAGGTAAGTTTAGATGGATGGCAGGAAAGCAATATAAAGGAGGAAGAAGGTGGGGAAACAAGTGAGCTCAGATGGCTGTCACACTGAGCTATTCACAGCATCTCTCATCTGAATTCAGGCGAATAAAAGGAACGTGCTGTGGATGATGGGTTGTGTGACATTGAGACACTGTAACTTGAGAAAAGTGGGGTGAGGTTGAATATGTTATAAGCTGGGTGTGTGGTAGATAGGGATGAGCCGAACACCCCTCCCCTCCCCCCGGTTCAGTTCTCAACAGAACATGCGAATAGGCAAAAAATGTGTCCAAACATGCGAACACCGTTAAAGTCTATGGGACGCGAACATGAAAAATCAAAAGTGCTCATTTTAAATGGCGTGGGGGGCCCCCAGGCACTAAATACTCTGAACAGCAGTATATATACCGTATGGTCTTCCCTATATACTCAACAGAAACATTGGGCCATAGGTGTTGGTGGTGCCAGAACACTGTAATCCCTCACAGTTACTCTTTTCAGGCGAAGGAGTGGGCCCTGTTTAACTATTATTTCAAACATTTTAATTACATGGCCCTGTTAAACAGGAGCATAAAAATTGGGCATTTGATTTTGGTGGATCCAGAATACTGTAAGCCCTCACAGTTACTTTTGTTGGGCTCAGGAATGGGCCCTGCTGTGAAATATTAGATCAAAAATTGTAAATACATGCTCCTGTTAAACAGGGGCAGAAAAATTGGGCCTTGGGTGGTGGTGGTGGTGCCCCAAACCAAAAATATTGTTGGAAGCAAGCATCATCAGGAAGAATAGAATAGTCAGCATATGCAATCTTTAAGGGTTCCCAGATCCATACCAAATTCAATCTGTTACATCAGGTGCTTAATAGCTGCTGATCCAAGACTGGTTAATTTTTATGAATGAGTCTATCAATGGAGTCTGTGGACAGGCGCACATTTGATCTCTTACAAACCCTCCAGTAGCACTGAATGTGCGTTCAGAAAGCACATTGGATGCAGGACAGGCCAGTAGTTCAATTGCATATTGAGCAAGTTCTGGCCAGTGGTTCATCCTCAAGACCCAGTAACCCAGTGGATGCTCTGTTGGAAAGGTCTCCAAGTCTACTCTTGCCCCTCGATAATCCTGCACCAAATAATGCAGATGCTGGCGATGGTTGCTTGATCAGACCCTGACGCTGAGGACTGAAAAATTCTCCACTGCTCTTCCTCCGACTAACGAAGCCTAAGCAACACATTGTTAAGCACCAGGAAATGGTAACCTCCCAGGGTCTGGAAATGCATTACACAAAACAAGTCCTCCTTAGGAGGTTTCATCCTCTCCTCCCTTTGTGAAGGCAGGATGAGTCCTGCAACTTTACCCTTGTAATGTGAATTCAGAAGGGTTGCCAGCTAATAATGATCCCTCTCCTTATTAGCATGAATCCTAGGGTCATTTTGCATGCTTTGCAGAATCAAAGAGGCCATGCAGTATAAGTTTGCAGAGGCATTCGATTCTGAGTACTCTGGGTCACTAAGGATCACATTATCCGTAACTACCTCCTCCCAGCCACGTACAACTCCTTGGGTTTCTGGGGACTGAAAAACATCCCTTGAAGACTGCTGCTGAGTGTTATCCTCTACATCCATGCTGACACAAACCTCCTCCTCCTCTTCCTCTTTTTCAGTGTATTTGGCAGGTCCGCAGGAATGCTATCTGGATAAAGGGGGCCTTGAGAGGAAAGGAAGTCCTCCTCTTCCTCCCGCTGTTCTGCCTCAAGTGCCCTGTCCATGATTTCACGAAGCGTGTGCTCCAGCACAAAGACCAGAGGCACAGTGTCACTGATGCATGCGTTGTTGCTGCTCACCATTCTTTGTGGCCCCCTCAATTGGTGACAGGACAGTGCATGCATGCTTAATCAGTAGCCACTGGCATGGTGAAAGAAGCCAAGCTCCACTGACCCTGTCCTGGTGCCATGCTCTCACAGGTACTCATTGATGACTCGCTGCGTGTGCAGCCGTTGCAGCATTGCCAATGTTGAGTTCCACCTGGTGTAAGATACAAGAGCAACAGTGTGAAATAAGAGGGTAAAAAGCAGGGGACAAAGGTGTTGGATGAGGGGTTTAGAGCCTAGAGATCACACAGGTAAGGCAGCATTCCTCCACTTTCTCTGAGCTGCATCTTCTGCTTCTATTCATTTACATACTGAATCCTCTTCTTCACCTCTAGGAAATGAGGAGCAAAAGACACCTGTATTAAATCCACCAAACACAATATGAAATTCTAGGCTGCAGGGTTTCTTATCTTCAGGACTATCGACTATGCCTGATTTCTGCATTGCTTATATGCCATGTTTCTGACTTTCACGTAAACTGACCCTGGACTATCGACTATGCCTCTGCCTACCATCTATTTCTGCCTTTTACCTGAAATGACCTCGGCTTGTTGACCATGTTTTTGCCTGCACCTTGGACTGATCTTTCACCCTGCTACACAGGAACTCACATATGTAAGGCCGTGTACACACGGCAGAGAACCTCGACGGGCAGAACACATCGTTCCGCCCGTCGAGGTTCTCTGCCGGCCGTCGAAATCGGCGACCCGCCCGTCGGGAATGGCAACCAGCCATTCATCCAGGCGGGCCGTCGAGCAAAAAGAGAGCGTGCTCTCTTTTCGCTCAACGGGATTCCCGACGGGCGGGGCGAGCCAGGAGCGTACACACGGCCGAGGTCCTCGCTGGAATGCAGCTTCCAGCGAGGTTCTCGCTGGTTTCCAGCGAGAACCTCGGTCGTGTGTACGCCGCCTGAGGGGCTCTAGAATAGTGTTCTGAGTTGAGAAAAACTGTTTTTGATTTTCTCTTTGTTTTGTAAATCCCAGAACAGGGTCTGGTTGTCCAGAGGCTTCAAAGTGATTTAAGAGGGAGAGGCCTCTACCCATGTCCACATTCTTTTCTGACAGAGGCCCTAAACATGATGGTCCTGCCTGCTCTACCTGCACTGACCCAGGACTTTTTTATGGACCATGTGTTGCCTGGACCAACGCTTTGGCTGCACTGATCATATATCTGCCTGCTGCCTGTACTATGGACCGTATTCCTGCCTTCTGCATGGACGATCCTTTCGCTGCTGCTGCTGCCTGCTACCTGGACCTATGCTCTCCTCTGTGGACCACTGCACTAGTAAAACCACAGGTAATCTTTTGTTTAGAATCTATTTTGGTTTGTAATTGGTATGTACAGTACATGCTATGGGTTATAAATATGAAGGGCCTTCAACAATATGATAGGTTGGCAGGAATTTGTGTGTGTAATTTATGCTCCTAGAATGCCTAGAAGAGCTACTTGGATGTTGGACCTCTGTATGTTGCCAGGCTATGTCAAAGTCTCACACATGTGGTATTGCCATACTAAGGAGGAGTAGAAGAATGTTTTGTGGGGCATCATGTTTTCTATGTACTTTCTGTGTGTTGGAAATATCTGACAACTTTGTGTAAAAAAAATGCGTTTACATTTTTTTCCACATTTCCAAAAACTTCTGGAAAAAAATGAACCATTTAAAAGACTCATTATGACTCAAATATTATACAATGGGGTGTTTGCTTTTCAAAATGGGGTCATTTTGTGGGTGTTTCCATTGTCCTGGTTCTCCAGGGTCTTCAAAAACGTAATAGGTGGTTGAGAAATGAGGTGCGAAATTTATGCTTGTAGAATGCCTGAAGGTTCTACTTCAATGTGGACCTCTGTATGTGACCCGGCTATGTAAAAGTCTCACACATGTGGTATCACTATACTCAGGAGTAGAAGAATGTATTTTGGGGTGTCATTGTAAGTATGCATGTGCTGTGTGAGAGAACTAACTTGTTATTATGACAATTTTGTGTAAAAAAAAAATCATAATTTTACCAAAAATTACACCATGCCTCTTACTAAACACATTGGAATGTATACTTTCCAAAAAGGGGTCATTTAGGGGTTATTTGTACTTTCCTGGCTTGTTAGAATCTCAAGAAATTAGATAGGCCTTCAATACATCAGGTGTGATCAATTTTCAATGATTTGAACCAAAGCTTGCAGACTCTAACTTTCAGACTAAATAATATACACTAATTTGGGTTATTTTTACTAAAATTTATAAAATTTGGGCCAAATTTATGAAAAAAATAAAAAACTTCTTTGCAAAATTTTAAGATAACTAGACACTAAAAAAAAGTGTTTTTTTCCATTTTTTTCCCCCCAAAATGTTCTCTCTTTTTCCGCTTGGATTGCAAAAATAAAAAAAGCGCAGTGGTGATTAAATCCCACCAAAAGAAAGCTCTGTTTGTGAGGAAAAATTATAAAAATGTTGTTTGGATACATTTAGCATGACTGAGTAATTGTCATTCAAAGTGTGAGAACGCTGAAAGCTGAAAATTGATCTGGGCAGGAAGGATGTATAATTGTCCTGTATTGAAGTGGTTAAAACAGGTTTTTTTTTTAGTTTTGAATCTGGTGAAAAATTAAATCCCCTGTCAGTTTGTACTGCCATCAGAGGCTCAGTTGGAGAGATTTCCATTACTCACAGTCCCAGAGACAACCTTTCAGAAGACAGGAATTCTCAATCTTGTGGGTCAGGTCAGGGTAATCATCATTTCTTACAGGCTTGTTGGCAGGTACAGGTTAGGGCACTCTCTCTTTTACTGTCAAAAGGAAGTGTTTGCATTTGTGGGCTCTACGAAGGGCTTGCTTTTAATTTCTGACTCATCTTTTTAATAAACAACTTTACTTCTCTGCAGTCATTCATCATGCCGTTTTACTTCTTCATTATGAAATGCCGGTTCAGAATATTTTGAACACTGACAAAATCCCTCCTATAATCCTAATAGTCATCATAATGCTGCAGAGTGCCCAGGTGCTATAAATACATATTAATAGCAAGATCACTGCTGATGTCTTTATCCATTAAAGTCACATTTTATTTTTACGTTTCATGAAAATGTTTCTCAAGAAAACTTGTATTTATTATTAAGCTTATCATAAGCAGATAATTCTTATCTCTTGGGCCCCTAGAATTTACAGAACAGAGATTAGTTTATGGTGATATACACCATTTAATTCTCTACACTTGGAGCATAATGGCTACTATGGGAATATTAAAGACTGCGTTTGAGATTCTGTTCAGTGTATAAAGTTATCCTAGATTTAGAAAGGATTATGTATATAGGAGGAAAACAAACACATAGTTAAGGCCTTATTGTATCTCATTAAAGCGGTAGTAAACTGCAAAAAAAAAATAAAATAATGTTCACTGCAAATTAATGTCATATTGTGGAAGACTTACCTGAAAACAAAGCCCTCCAGCAGTGTGCTGCCACTGACATGGCTGCTATCTTCACCCGGTCTTCCTTCCAGGTTTGTGGGCAGCCACCGTTTGACTGGCTGAGCCATGACCATGTCACTGCCATGTGTGCGTGGGAGTCACGGCAAAGGCATCGCTCTCTATGGACTGCACGCCATAACTGACATCACCGCTAATGTAAATATCTCCTAAACAGTGTTATTTTTTGTATATGTTTTTTTTTCTATTGGTTGAACAAGATGGACTTGTGTTTTTTAAATCTGATTGTGTAGCGGAGGGGTCACTGGGTGTATAGAGGAGGTTACTCCACTTACAGCCAATGGTAGAGGCAACGCTGTATCCTGGCCTAGGCCAACAAGGCCCAGGCCTAGGGCAGCACTTTGCAGGGGTTAGTCTAGCGCCCCCATAAAGCGGCCGCTCTGCTTCCGCCCAGCATTTCCGCAACTGTGTGTGGGGGAGGAGGGGGGGCGCTTCTAATTTTGACTAGCTTATCATCCTGGACCACAAACCTTTCTCACTGTGCTATGTTTCTGTTGCACCTTTGGCATGGTTATATTTTCTTGGTCCTCTCAATAAAGTTATAAGAAATTTGTGCTTAAAGTAGAACTATAATCAAAACTTTTTTTTTTTTCATTTTGGATAGAGTTATGCCACGTACACACGATCGGTCAAACCAATGAGAATGGTCTGATGAACCGTTTTCATTGGTCAAAACCAATCGTGTGTGGGCGCCATCGGTTATTTAACCATCGGTTAAAAAAAAGCCAACTTGTTTTAAATTTAACCGATGGATTCCTAACCGATAGAACAAAACTGATCGTTAGTAGGCACGACCATCAGTTAAAAATCCACGCATGCTCAGAATCAAGTCGACGCATGCTTGGAAGCATTGAACTTAATTTTTTTCAGCACATCATTGTGTTTTACGTCACGCGTTCTGAAACAATCGTTTTTAACCGATGGTGTGTAGGCGCGACGGACCCTCAGTCAGCTTCATCCGCTAACCGATAAAAACGGTCCACCAGACCGATCGTGTGTACGCGGCATAAGGGAGGGTTATATCCCCTGTCATTTTATTTTTTACCATCCCTGTCCAATTGCAGAGATTTCCCTTCCCAAAACTATGCAAATAAAGGGAATCCATTGCCCACCCCCTGGGCCCTCAAAACTAGTTCCCCCCCCCCGAAAAATTTCAGGGTGAGTCTTAAAAAAATGGGGTGTGGCCTTGACAGGAAGGGGTGGGTCCTATTTAAATTAGGAGGTGCAGAAGTTTAGTCAGGCCTAGGGCAGCACAAAACCTAAATACACTACTGGGTAGAGGTGTGCAAAAATAGAGGGGGAAGAAAAAGAGAGCAAACCCCCTAAATAAGCTACAGGTGGAAAAAGCTGCTTTTAAAAAAATGGTATCAATTTATTATATAGAACATTTTATTTTGCACAAAATACAAGCAATAGACACCGTTAGAGGTGTGTCTCTTAGGACTAGTTGGTGCCTTAGTTCTGAGAAGAGTGACACATACTTTGTTGACACTTTTACTCTATTACGCCAGGAAGCTTATAGTGCTTGAATGGGAAAAGTCTGCCCCTCCATCTATTTCAGCATGGAAGGCTCTTGTTAACAAGGCTGCCCCCTTATACAAGGATACTGACACTAGCAGAGGTATACTACACAAGTTTGATAATGTGTGGGGTAGTCGGATGAATAGTACATCCACAGGGTCTGATTATATTGCTACTTTTGATTGTGGCTGGAATTGGCTCCTTATTGCGTTTCGGAGAATGGGTGGACCGGCACCTTCTGCCCTTAGTACACAGATTGCCCGGCTACATCAGAGATATGAGCACAGTCCTATCCCATATCACATCTGTCAAATGGACATCCACCTATGTGTGGGCTACACTGGACGTGAGGGCACTTTATTTGTCGATTCCCCACAGCGCTGGATTGCAGGGCATCCAATATCATCTTCAACGCTATAGTTCCTATTCTCAAGAGCTACAGGAGTTTATTTTGTTAAGCACTGTACTTTTATTAAAGCATAATTATTTTTTATTCAATGGTGTATATTATGTCCAGCACTGTGGGGCATCCATGGGTGCTAGATTCTTACCGTCCATGGCGAATCTCTACATGGGTTGGTGACAGGAACAAGTTTTGTTCTCTCCCAGCAACCCTTTTGCCAGGCAGATTGTATGTTATGGTCGTTCTATCAATGACCTTGTGTTGGTATGGGATGATGACATTATGGGATTGCATGAATTTTGGAATTTTCTGAATGATAATCAGTTAAATCTACATTTTTTGATTGAACATGATGTTTCCAGTATACATTTTTTAGACATCACTCTAAAGGCCGATCCAACTACGGGTAATGTTTCAACATGTACCTATAGGAAACCATGCTCTGGTAACACTGCACTTTTTGCAGCCAGTTGTCATCCATTCCACACCATCCCTTATGGGGAGTTTATTTGAGCCAAATGTAACTGTTCAACAAACTCAACCTTTGAACTAGAATGTAAGGTCATGCAGCAGTGCTTATTGGACCGAGGTTATAACAAATCTGTTATACACCAAGGACTGGAAAGGGTATGGACAATGGATAGAGAGGATTTACTATAAGATAAGCCTAAAACCAATAGAGAGCATAAAAATAAGAGCAAACCTCATCAACCTTACAACTTTAGAAATAGAAAAATGGGTAAACCTATTACATTTGTAACTACATTTTCCCAAGAATATAATCAAATAGTCAAAATAATAAAAAGGAATCTGCAAATACTGCATACAGATAACGATTTAAATGGGATTTTGCAAGCAGGTTGCCTTTTTTCACCTAGTCTATTCTCATCTAAACAATGCCAACCCATCTGGCTCTCCTATTCTAGAAGTTACCCCTGTAATATAGAAACATGTAGGTAATGTAATTTGTGTGATCTGGGTAAAGCATTTGTTGCCACAGCCACAGATGAAGAGTTCACTATACAGTAATATATCAACTGTGGAACAAACTATGTAATTTATATAGTGAAAAAAATAGTAGCGCTCTGTTTCATAAAACAGTACTAGTAAAGTGATTATATTAAATAACATAAATAAACACATTGGGCCCGATTCAGTTAGGAGAGCGGATGTTTATTTTGGAGTAACGTTTGTCATTTACGTTACTCCGCCAAAATTTTAGGAGCAAGTACTGTTATTCACATAGCACTTGCTCCTAAAGTTGCGCCGGTGTAGCGAAAATGAGCCAGCGGAATTCAAATTGGGCGGGTAGGGGGCGTGTATTATTTAAACGAGGCGCGATCCTGCGGCAAACGTACTGCGCATGCGTCGACTGTCAGTGCGCATGCTCCAAATTCTGTCAGTGAACGTCAATGACGTCAATCCCCATTCACGGACATTTTACGCAAACGACGCGAAACTTTTTAAATTTGACGCGATGACGACGGCCATACTTAACATAGGATACTCCACCTAGGGGGCATGTTTTTCTTTACGCCGCGTATTGCTTACGGAAACGTCGGAAAGTCACTGCGTCGGGCCAGCGTACGATCGTGAATTTCCGTCTCTCGCTGATTTACATATTCTTGGCGTAAATCAGCGGGAACGCCCCGAGCGCCCATTTTCAAATTGCAGTTCCGATACGACGGCGAAATTCAATTACGCCGATCGTATCTGAACTCAATCCCGGCGTATCTTGTTTTCTGACTACAGAAAACAGATAAGCCGGCTCAAAGTGTGAGTTATGCTGGCGAATCACTGATACTCCAGCGTAACTCTACCTGAATCTGGCCCATAGAAATTAGCACATTTGCCGTGCATGGCAAATTTTTGTGATCCCTATACGTATTATCATCACCGAGGGAGGTAGCTGTTCTGGCTGGGGAAGTGAGCGAGCAAGTGACCGCAATAACCTAACCTCTTACTGCAAGTCTCCTTTATTAGAGAACTTTTTTTGATTGAAGTGTCTGTGTGAATTTTATAACATCTTATTACAATGAGTGAGGATTTGTGAGCACTTTTATTAAATTGGTTTTACATACTTCACCATTGGAAGCATTTTATTTATTTTTTCATGTGGATTTGATTGATTTGTGATCACCGTTGGAATTGTCTATCAACCCGGGTGGGTTATCAAGCTATTGTGCTAAACATGTGAATGTGAGGCATATTGTTTTGGTGAGTTTTTTTCCTTTGGGAGTGGATTCACAAGCACATGAGGTGTGGTGAAAAGTTTGTATCAAGATTTCTTCAAGAAAGATACCATTCATTGATCAATCACTGCTTAATCACTTGAAGATTGGTGTGATTTATGGACACTTTTATATGAATTCATTTTTTTTCAACTTTATATATATGTGTATGGATCATTCACATGCACTATTAATTCACTTTCACTTCACAATTGTTATGTGCTAATTTGTATGTGTTTATTTATGTTATTTAATATAATCACTTTACTAGCACTGTTTTATGAAACAGAGTGCTACTATTTTTTTCACTAAAGATTCACTATATACATTTCTATTTAAGTAGCAGCTGTAGGTAATCAAGTTTATCCTGTGCGCAATGGTGGTTTAGAACGTTACTAGGGGGCGGTAATTAGCTTTGTTTACCAGCGTTTATAAACTATGTAATTTACCTGATCACCTGTATTTCATGCAGTCTCCAATATTTGTGACACAAATAATCCAAATGCTAGAAATATTTTAAATGCAACACATAACTTTAGGGAATGTCATCAGGGCGATCTCTCTACGCATTCAAGTCAATAGGGAAGCACCACAAAGCCTTGCAGCAGCGTGCATTGCTTCCCCATTGCCTGTCAGTAACCTCCGGAATACAATTTGAATGTGGATCTGTCTTCAGAGGCAAGGGAGATTTAGATGCATGTCTAAATCTACCCTAAGTGTCGTCACTGTTACTGACCCTCAACATACAACCAAAAAACTCCAGTTGTGGAACTTTTTAAGCATGCCTATTATGTGTAGACATAGTGTAAAACAAATCATTTTATTGTATATCAAAAGATTAAAAAAAAGATTTACTTTCATACAAGTGAAGTGAGCATAAAACAGAAAAGGATGACAACGTCTAAATTCAAACAAATTGTCGCTCTCCAATGTGTCTTGTAAATCCCAATGGATTGTATGCTCTCAGTCTGTATGCCGCCAGGGTGAGTCTGCTTGCCTTCTTTTGGTGTCTGATACCACCTCGTCAGAGGTGAATAGGCAGCCTTGCTTTGGGATGGTCCTGTAGCCTTGGGATAGTCCTGTGTTCTCCAGGTTCCACCCTTAGTTCCAGCCACTTTTTATGAGCTTGCGCGCTCTCCTCTTACAAGCGGGTGCTTGCCTGTTTCTTTCCCTCACTTTATATTGACTTCAGCCATTGTCAGCCTCTTCTCTTTTATGGTTTAATGTATGAAAGTAAAAAAAAAAACAAAAAAAAAAACATTTATATATATATATATATATATATATATATATATATATATATATATATATATATGTATATATATATATATATATATATATATATATATATATATATATATATATATATCTTTTGGTATACAATTATTATTTTATATTATGTGTATGCACATTATAAATGCCTAAAAAGTTCCACATAGAGATTTTTGGTTGTATGTTGCGAGTTATAGGGATGCTGTGTTTCCCCTCTGGTAAAATAATTTTCATATCATCTTTTTTGCTGCTGACCCTCCTCTACACTGCCAATCTGCATCAAGACATCAAAGTTTTATTGATGTCTTCACATCTCCAATGAATTTATTGAAAAGTGAAAATGTCCAATTGATCAAAATTTCCCAGTATTTGCATATAAAAATAATATGGAGGAACTGTAAACAAAATGGCCGATTTGTATTTGTTGACTTTTGATCACAAATCATCAGATGCAGATCTGTGTTTATTTATTTATAACACAACTAGAAGCACTATTCTCTATTTCATCGCCTGCTGGAGCCCTAAGGAGTTTTCCATGCTGTTAAGCAATACCATTTAAAATCTTCTGAGACATCACTTTATGTACACAGACACTGCCTTTAGTTTGCTGTAAGGGAAAACTTGAGGCATTGAAAACCTAATCTGTTTAGGATTACAACTACAGCTCAGTTTAATACACATTTTCTTGTATACCCCTTTTTTACAAATTTGGTAATTACCGGTATCTTTTTTTTAATTACATAGACATTGTGTAGGCTGTGCTTTTTGTGATTGACATTTCCATTCCATGTATAAAATGCTTGTGTTAATGTATACTATTTTCACAGAATTATTATTTTGCATTAAGATAATAATTACCAATGAAAGGTCAAACTGTAAAAAGATTGGTATGTCAGAAATAAACCGCAAGGCTCTGTTTATACGTGCTATTTCAGATGCTACACAGACATGACAATGGAAATCACATTGTCTTATAAGACACAACAAAGTAAAGCCTTCGGAAGAAGCTAGTAGAAGGATAAGACAGCAGGTATGGAAAGACATACTAAGAGCCACATAATTCTCAAAATGTGTGACCAAATTCTAATTTCTTCCTCCCATACTGTACAAGAATAGTTCTAACTTTAAGGCTTAATTTTCAGCTAAAGTTTAAAGCCTGTAGTGTTTTTGTAGAATACCATAATCCCATAGTCAGCTGATCGGTTAAGAAGAAATCCACTTTAGAACAGTTTTTGTAACAACTTTCAAGAAGAATCATTCCTTATTACAATGGAACAGGCTGCCACCTCACCCACTGAGCATCAGCAGGCATAACAAATCCTAAACTCATATGAAATTCTGCCATTATATTCTGGTATGTCATTAGAAAGAAGGATGTGGGGCAAAGTAGTCCTGAAGTGGGAACAAAAGTGAGTCCATTATATACTCTATTTATGGAGTGCATGTTGGAAACTATGGAAACAGCTAAATCGAGATGGGTGGGTTAAGTGTTAGCATCATTACTGTGGCTTAAGAATCACGTAGTATCTAATCTAAGAAACTTCAGAGTGACTAATATTTTTAGTAAAGATCCAGAAACATGGAGAGCAATGGTGGAACATCATGGCTGCAATAAATTCTAAAAATAAATAAATTCAGCCTTTCACGCCTAAGAATTGTTAATCTGCAAGATTATCAATGTCTGTTTTTTGGGTTTAATACTACTTTAAATAATCTAAAAGCTGAAAACTGACCAAAAAATAGTAGCTTCATAAAGGTTAAGAGCATTAAAGCCATCTGGATCATGGGCACATGTATAACAGAAGTGTTTTGCCTTTTATCAGTTAAAGATATTGTAAATGAAATATACTGTATATTGGGAGAAATTCATAGAGGTGATGCAAGCACCAGGGGCAGCCTCTGAATTGACCAAGGGGCGCAAGCGCCTTTGTTAATTAGGAGTGATTGGTTCTCTGTTCTACCGTGGCTGCATGCTCCAATCTCTCTGCCATCCCAATCACCCCCCTGCAGAAGAGTGGGAAGAAGTCAGAAGGTTGTAGTCCAATATGAGGCTAGGGGCTACTTCCTTGAGGTTGCCTTTTTCTTTAATCTTGTTTTCTAGCATAGGTTTTCTGTCTAGGACTTGTACTTTCCGGATTTGTTGTTCTATCCAGGGTGTTTCATAGCCTTTTTCTTCAAACCTTTTGCCAATAAAGTTGGCCTGTTCCTTAAAGTCCTCTTCCTTGGTACAATTTCTTTTAAGTCTAATCAGTTGACCTTTCGGAATGTTGTAGAGCCATGGTTTGTAATGACAGCTCTCAACTGACAGATAGCTATTTGTATCTACTGTCTTGAAGTAGGTTTTGGTTACGGTTTTATTTCCTTCCAATGTTATACTAAGATCTAGAAAGTCAACTGTTTTTTCATCTATTTTCTAGAGGAGTTTGATGTTTTTGTCATTGTTGTTTAAACCATCCATAAATTTCCCCAAACTGTCTTTGTTGCCGTTTCATAGGATGATGACATCTTCTATGTATCATTTGTATAATACAAGTTCTTCTGGCATGTGGGCATAGATGGCCATTTCTTCCCATTGGGCCATAAAGGCGTTTGCCACACTGGGGGCGAACTTAGCGCCCATAGCTATGCCTATGGCCTGTTTGTAATATTTCTAGTCATGCCAAAAATAATTAAATTTAAGGCAAAATTCTAGACATTTTATGAGGTATTTACGCTGCTTGCAGATCATGCTACTGTGCATGCGTAATAGCCACTTGGTGGCATGACAGGCATCGTGATGGCCTACTATAGTATACAGCGACGAGACGTCAGCTGTAGCCAGTATTGTGTGTCCTTCTTGTACATTGGCTGTGTCTAATAGTTGGAGGATATGTTTGGTATCCTTGAGATAGGCTCTTGTATTCTGTACCGCTGGTTGGATGAAAAAATCTATGTATTGACCCATCCTGGATGTAAGAGATTCGATACCATTAACGATGACTTTTGACTTATGTATTTTGGGCACCGTATAAATAATTGGAATCCTACAGCATTTTGGTATAAGGTATTTGGCCTCTTTTTTGTTCAAGATATCTCTCTTAACTCCTAAATTAACCACTAGTTTTAATTCCTTTTTATAGGTGTTTGTGGGATTTCCTGCTAGTTTGATGTAGGTGTTTTCATCTGACAATTGTCGATCTATTTCTCCCAGATATTGCTCCTTAGTTTGAATGACTATAGCTCCCCCTTTATCCGCTGGGCGGATGACTACGTCATTCCTTTCTGTTAGTGATTTGATTCCCATTTTGATATGTATCGGATCAAATTTCTTCTTGTCTTCCAATGCTCCAAGATCTTCCATGACTAGTATTTTGAAGACTTCTATATGTTGGTTATCTGATACCTGTGGGTTAAACATGGAATTGTTCCGTAGCGTACTATGCGTTGGGTGATCATTAGTTGGTTCTTGTGTAGGATGTGAAAATTTATTAATTTATTATTGAGAAAATATTTTTTCATATTTAGATTTCTGATATATTTGCGAATCCCAATATAAGTGTCAAATTTATTTAAATTTTTTGTTGGTGCATGCTTCAGTCCTTTGTCGAGAACAGCCAGCTCTTCAGTGGTTAATTGAATGGTGGTTAGGTTTACCACGTTTTCTCCTCGTCTTTTCTTTTTCTTTTGTTGTCTCTTTCCTGCTCTGTTTCCTCTCTTGTTTCTGGGCTTGATCTTGTTGTTGTTTCCTGTGTCCTTCTTCTGGGGGAGCAGTGAGGTTCCTGCGTGGACCTCCGTGGGGAATGATCTCTCCTCTCCCTGTCTAAAAAAGACGACCGTGGTGCTGTGTGGTATTGTTGGTCATGGCCTGATCTTGAATCTTCATAGTACTGATCTTGATACCCTCTGATGGGTTTAAATCTGTTATGAGTCGGAATCTGAGTTCTATTATGTTCCCAATAGTAATCTTGTGAGTATGGTGGTCCTCTATTATAGTTGTCATAATAGTCATACATAGGTGGAGGAGGGGGTCCTCTATTGTACCCTCCATAGTGTTCCTGTGGTGGGGGAGGGGGTCCTCTAAAATCTCTTGGGTTTCTTTCATTGTGTTGTCCATTGTTAGGTCGGCCGTTGTTGTATGGTTTCCTGAAAGGCTTTTTGAACGTTTTTTTCCATTGTTTTTTGGGTGTGTGGTAGGTATATTGTCCATTATTCTGATGGTCATACTGTGGCCTGGTATTATCCCTGTGTGCTGCTTGTTCCTCCCACCTAGGTGGGGGTCGCATGTGTGATGTTGTGGGATCTTGTATTCTAACTTCTCGAATAGGTGTCGAGTGTGTAAAGCTGGACTGCGCAAGTTCATTTTAATATTTTAGAGGAATTTTTAATTTTAATTTTTATATATTTGTATATAGGTCCATTTAAGCTAAATACATCATGTATGGGAAAATAGGTC
Organism: Rana kukunoris; assembly: GCA_029574335.1. NCBI lineage: Eukaryota > Metazoa > Chordata > Amphibia > Anura > Ranidae > Rana > Rana kukunoris. Next base: position 261,520,462 of record CM056052.1, on the reverse strand, counting down.
TATCCCCTTACCAACATCCCGATTGGTTGTGTCACATCTATAAGATGACACTCCGGGATTCTCGCTGGCACTACACTTTGAGCTGTCTAATACATATATTTTCACCATTTGTTATATTACGCATATTTCTGTCAGATTTACAGATGGCCCCGCCATAATATACATGGTCCCAACAACGGGACTTCAAGAAAATTGCGGCGTGTTTACATGAAGTCACGAGGCACGTGACGTAACGCCGTAGGGAAGTCGAGATCACGTGACACCCGCACAAGCCATGGGCCAATAGAATCGAGGCGGTAGTACGATCGCTCCGTCTCCTCAGCTGTTTTTATTTGTTTTTTTATGACATTTTCTCTTGGATACGATTTTTAACAATAAACCGAACCCGCTGGTTCCTACTTACTTCACCATTGGAGCATCTTCTTTTTATTTTTTCTCCTTACCCATTACATCTACCCGGTGGATTGCCGAGCTTGGATCACCACAGCTACTTGGATGTTTGTAAGGAAACCGGTTTGGGATCGCGAGATCTCCAATTCTGGATGACCCATACTATATGCCAATATATAGCGCCCTCAAGGTAAGGGAACTACAAATCCTATGTGGATTCATAGATACAGTTAAGCATCCAGAGCGAAGACCCTCACCATCTATCATCCAGCCCATCATCACACTACCATTCTATGACTGTTTTGTGCCAGTTTAAGACTGTTTTGTGCATATATCCCTATCCAGTACACCTTGTCACTGGTCCAACAGGACCTGATTGTCACGTAGACCTACTTGCTTTATGGGATTCTACCCATTGACACACTGTATATTTGTTTATGCACCTAAAGCCAGTATGTTTTTATTGCACTGATTTTTGTTTATTTATTTATGTATTTGTGTAGTGTTCACGTATCACTTTTTTGAAGCGCTCATCACTATTTATCTATATCTCATTTATGTGCATTGTGGTCACTTTAGATTGAGATGCCTCATACATGTCGATGCCACCAGATCACACATCTGTATACTCACAGTAGCACATTAGATTTTACTTTTATTCACTCTTTGTTACCCACACACCTACTTTTGCTGCCACGATGGATGTATTCACATTCATAGAGAACAGAAGTGTCAACCTGGAAGAGGTGTTTCACACCCGAACTAAAACATCAAATACAGACCTAGACAGTCACACTAAGAAAATGGGCCACCTAATGAAGAAAAAGGTATCCCTTTGGTGGGATATACATACCTTTGACCAGTATGTCAAAGACAATATAGCACCCAGGCGAGTCAGATGGGACATGCCACCCAATGACGGACTGGATGACAAGGAATCACTAGATGAGTGGTTTGAGTTCTTCAATAATAAAAGTGTTGAAGGAGTAAAGTTTCTACTAAAAAGGAAACAACTAAGAATAATACAACAACAGATCGAAGAGATTAAGCTTAAACTGGATCCCTTTAAAGATTCCAGTAATTACCAGAAATTAGCCACATTACTGAATAAAGACTTGGCAGCTAAAGATCTTGAGATACAACAGCGCAAAATTAAAAAATTCCAGAGAGACGTGGCAGACTACAAAACCGACCAGGTGTTCAAATGGCAACACAAGACAGAACTTGCGCAGTCCAGCTCTACACACTCGACACCTATTCGAGAAGTTAGAATACAAGATCCCACAACATCACACATGCGACCCCCACCTAGGTGGGAGGAACAAGCAGCACACAGGGATAATACCAGGCCACAGTATGACCATCAGAATAATGGACAATATACCTACCACACACCCAAAAAACAATGGAAAAAAATGTTCAAAAAGCCTTTCAGGAAACCATACAACAATGGCCGACCTAACAATGGACAACACAATGAAAGAAACCCAAGAGATTTTAGAGGACCCCCTCCCCCACCACAGGAACCCTATGGAGGGTACAATAGAGGACCCCCTCCCCCTCCTCCACCTATGTATGACTATTATGGCAACTATAATAGAGGACCACCATACTCACAAGATTACTATGGGGGACATAATAGAACCCTGATTCCGACTCATAACAGATTTGAACCCATCAGAGGGTATCAAGATCAGTACTATGAAGATTCAAGATCAGGCCATGACCAACAATACCACACAGCACCACGGTCGTCTTTTTTAGACAGGGAGAGGAGAGATCATTCCCCACGGAGGTCCACGCAGGAACCTCACTGCTCCCCCAGAAGAAGGACACAGGAAACAACAACAAGATCAAGCCCAGAAACAAGAGAGGAAACAGAGCAGGAAAGAGACAACAAAAGAAAAAGAAAAGACGAGGAGAAAACGTGGTAAACCTAACCACCATTCAATTAACCACCGAAGAGCTGGCTGTTCTCGACAAAGAACTGAAGCATGCACCAACAAAAAATTTAAATACATTTTACACTTATATTGGGATTCGCAAATATATCAGAAAATTAAATATGAAAAAATATTTTCTCAATAATACATTTTCACATCCCACACAAGAACCAACCCATGATCACCCAACGCATAGTACGCTACGGAACAATTCCACGTTTAACCCACAGGTATCAGATAACCAACATATAGAAGTCTTCAAAAAACTAGTCATGGAAGATCTTGGAGCATTGGAAGTCAAGAAGAAATTTGATCCGGTACATATCAAAAAGGGAATCAAATCACTAACAGAAAGGAATGACGTATTCATCCGCCCAGCGGATAAAGGGGGAGCTATAGTCATTCAAACTAAGGAGCAATATCTGGGAGAAATAGATCGACAATTGTCAGATGAAAACACCTACATCAAACTAGCAGGAAATCCCACAAACACCTATAAAAAGGAATTAAAACTCGTGGTTAATTTAGGAGTTAAGAGAGATATCTTGAACAAAAAAGAGGCCAAATACCTTATACCGGAATGCTGTAGGATTCCAATTATTTATACGGTGCCCAAAATACATAAGTCAAAAGTCAACCCTCCTGGACGACCCATCGTTAATGGTATCGAATCTCTTACATCCAGGATGGGTCAATACATAGATTTTTTCATCCAACCAGCGGTACAGAATACAAGAGCCTATCTCAAGGATACCAAACATATCCTCCAACTATTAGACACAGCCAATGTACAAGAAGGACACACAATACTGGCTACAGCTGACGTCTCGTCGCTGTATACTATAGTAGGCCATCACGATGCCTGTCATGCCACCAAGTGGCTATTACGCATGCACAGTAGCATGATCTGCAAGCAGCGTAAATACCTCATAAAATGTCTAGAATTTTGCCTTAAATTTAATTATTTTTGGCATGACCAGAAATATTACAAACAGGCCATAGGCATAGCTATGGGCGCTAAGTTCGCCCCCAGTGTGGCAAACGCCTTTATGGCCCAATGGGAAGAAATGGCCATCTATGCCCACATGCCAGAAGAACTTGTATTATACAAAAGATACATAGACGATGTCATCATCCTATGGAACGGCAACAAAGACAGTTTGGAGAAATTTATGGATGGTTTAAACAACAATGACAAAAACATCAAACTCCTCTGGAAAATAGATGAAAAAACAGTTGACTTTCTAGATCTTAGTATAACATTGGAAGGAAATAAAACCGTAACCAAAACCTACTTCAAGACAGTAGATACAAATAGCTATCTGTCAGTTGAGAGCTGTCATTACAAACCATGGCTCTACAACATTCCGAAAGGTCATCTGATTAGATTTAAAAGAAATTGTACCAAGGAAGAGGACTTTAAGGAACAGGCCAACTTTATTGGCAAAAGATGGAAGAAAAAGGCTGTGAAACACCCTGGATAGAAGAACAAATCCGGAAAGTACAAGTCCTAGACAGAAAACCTATGCCAGAAAACAAGATTAAAGAAAAAGTCAACCCCAAGGAAGTAGCCCCTAGCCTCATATTGGACTACAACGTCCAACATAAGGATTTAAACAAACTTATCCAACGCCATTGGCATGTATTACTTGGACACAAAGACCTTAAAACAATACTCCCCGTCAAACCTAAAATTATCTATAAGAGAGCTCCTACTCTACTCCTCCTCCCCCGAAACCTATGTTTTCCTTTTTTGAAGGAAAAGGATTTTACCCCTGTAGGAATTGTTTTGCCTGCAGACATGCAAAGTTATTTCAAGGCAAAAGGCCTGATTTCGTTAGCACCAACACAGGGCACACACACCAAATTAAAGAATTTATTGGATGCCACACTGAAGGAGTCATCTATGTACTCCAGTGTGACTGTAAATTGCAATATGTGGGCAGGACAATAAGAAAGTTAAAACTGAGAATAGAAGAACATATACGCAATATATCCCGTGGCTCTACCAAACATAGTGTATCACGTCACTTTGCAAAGGTACATAATGAAGACCCCACTACGCTACAATTCTGGGGCATTGAAAAATTCAAGGCATCCTGGAGAGGTAGCCACAAAATACGTGTCATTAGCCAGAAAGAATCACGTTGGATTCATACCCTTAACACTCTGTCCCCAGGAGGCTTGAATGTGGACTTTGATTTGAACTGTTTTTTAAACAATTTTTAATCATATAATTTTATATCAGTATTATAGATTCCACTTTATTCATGGTCGATATGTTTACCATAGATTATTATGATCATTTACTGTCTATGTCTGACTACATCTAGTGGCCTCGGGCTTGGGAGGGTGTCGGTGGTATACACCAACCAAATCCCCCCTCCCCCTAGCACATTTAGACATTAAGTGACATCTAGCTAGTATCTATGGAGTGTGCATGGCATACATCACACCTATCTTATCAATGGGTCTAAACATAAGGTAGCTGCCACCTTATGTATGATCATTCACAGCATAATGACAGCGGCCACACTTGCTGTCCCCATGCACCAGTGAGGCACTTTGTTTCTTATTATCATTAGTATTTTTTCCAGTATAGCTGTCCATGGTTTAAGTTTTAATTTTCAATTTTTAACTTTTAATTTTTACTAGTGTTAATCTATCCCACCTAGAATATATTGTGTGTCTCTGGATAGGGCGATCTCAGTATCACCCCACACCCAAGGGATTAGTAAACTCATATGAGTCTATTTCCATTCATTTTAATATTTTAGAGGAATTTTTTATTTTTATTTTTATATATTTGTATATAGGTCCATTTAAGCTAAATACATCATGTATGGGAAAAGAGGTCTATCCCCTTACCAACATCCCGATTGGTTGTGTCACATCTATAAGATGACACTCCGGGATTCTCGCTGGCACTACACTTTGAGCTGTCTAATACATATATTTTCACCATTTGTTATATTACGCATTTTTTTCTGTCAGATTTACAGATGGCCCCGCCATAATATACATGGTCCCAACAAGGGGACTTCAAGAAAATGGCGGCGTGTTTACATCCGGTTTTTAGTAAATATAAGCCGTGGCCCGACAACCAATAGGAATCCCCTGATGAAGTCACGAGGCACGTGACGTAACGCCGTAGGGAAGTCGAGATCACGTGACACCCGCACAAGCCGGAGGCCAATAGAATCGAGGCGGTAGTACGATCGCTCCATCTCCTCAGCTGTTTTTATTTGTTTTTTATGACATTTTCTCCTGGATACGATTTTTAACAATAAACCAAACCCGCTGGTTCCTACTTACTTCACCATTGGAGCATCTTCTTTTTATTTTTTCTCCTTACCCATTACATCTACCCGGTGGACAGCTTGGATCACCACAGCCACTTGGATGTTTGTAAGGAAACCGATTTGGGATAGCGAGATCTCCAATTCTGGATGACCCAAACTATATGCCCATATATAGCGCCCTCAAGGTAAGGGAACTACAACTATGTGGATTCATAGATACAGTTAAGCATCCAGAGCGAAGACCCTCACCATCTATCATCCAGCCCATCATCACACTACCATTCTATGACTGTTTTGTGCCAGTTTAAGACTGTTTTGTGCATATATCCCTATCCAGTACACCTTGTCACTGGTCCAACAGGACCTGATTGTCACGTAGACCTACTTGCTTTATGGGATTCTACCCATTGACACACTGTATATTTGTTTATGCACCTATAGCCAGTAGCTATTATTGCACTGATTTTTGTTTATTTATTTATGTATTTGTGTAGTGTTCACGTATCACTTTTTTGAAGCGCTCATCACTATTTATCTATATCTATGCGACTGATTCTTAGAATCAGTTACGCATAGATTTTGCTTAGATCCGACTTGCGTAAGTCACTTACACCATCATATCTAAGTTGTAATGTTACGCTGGCCGCTAGGTGGCATTCCCGTTGATTTCTGCGTTGAATATGCAAATGAGCGCCGATTCCCGAACGTATTTGCGCGCCGTGGTCGTAGTTTACGTAGTTTGCGTAAGCGTAAGGTTACCCCTGCTATATGAGGGGTAACCTATGCGTAGGTCCAGCGTAAGCCTTGTTAAGTATGGACGTCGGGACTGCGTCACGTTTTTTTTTGTTTACGTCGTTTACGTAACTCGTCGCGAATAGGGCTGTACGTTAATTACGTTGCTGTCAAAATCATTGTGTTTGCGGTGTACTATAGAGCATGCGCAGAGGGCTAGGTTTAGGCCTAGCGCATGCGCAGTTCGTTTGGCGCGGGGGCGTGCTTAATTTAAATACAGCACGCCCCCTCCTTCCCTATTTGAATTACGTGGCCTTACGCCGTCCCATTTACGCTACGCTGCCGCAAATTACGGAGCAAGTGCTTTGAAAGTACAGCACTTGCTGCATAGTGCGGAGGCGTAACGTAAAGGGGATATGCTATGCGACGCTAACAAAGGGCAGATCTACAAAAATCTGGCCCTACATCTAAGGAAGACACATTTTTATTCAATGGCTATCCACAGTCATAGGCCGCGTACACACGATCGAATCTATCTGCTGGAAACGGTCCGACGGACCGTTTCAGCAGACAAATTCAATCTTGTGTACAGGCGGACAGACGGGTTTTTCCAGCAGACAGATTTTAAAGCATGCTTTAAAATCTGTCTGCTGGGAGCCCGTCCGTCCGACATGTCTGATGGTTAGTACGCTAACCAGCAGACATATCTGCCCGCGCATGCGTCGAATGGATTCGACGCATGCACGGAAGTGTTTTACTTCCTGGTGCGGTGACGTGGCGGCGTCAACGTCTACGCCACGTTACCGCTCTGTCTGCTGGCGGGGATTTTGGTTTGATCGTGTGTACAGCGATCAAACCAAAATAGCCCAGCAGACAAATCCGAACAAATCGGTCTGTCAGACCAATTTGAACGGATTTATTTGGTCGTGTGTACGCGGCCATAAACTTTATAACTAAATAACAGAGTTTGTAGGCTTACTCACAGAACTTGGCAAACATAGCCAAGAGCAGAGTATCCCATTTATACACAAGAAACCAAACACATTTTATCTAAATAGGTTTAGATAAATAGTATCTTAATTAGAAGATGCAAATTGAAGTTTGAAAGTATAGTAATTGTATTCTTTACTCACTTGTATTGAAACAAGGAAAACATTGTTAAAGAATTTGCTTTGCAATTATTGTCACATACATATGCATGAAAACATATACATGTAACAATTTAGGAACTTACGGATTAATTTATTAGGTCAGAAACAATGTGCACTAAGCCTTAGCAACCAATTAAAATCAATTGAATACTGATTTAATGCCACTAAATGAAACACTCTGCACATTCTCAAAGTCCTTTGAAATATTACATTCAGAGAACTGTGACCTTTAGGGGTTCTGCCAACACAGACATGCTCAACGTGTGCTAAATATTGAGCTACATTTCTGAGAACATGTGAAACATTTATGAAATTGACAACTGATATGTATTTTACCCGCCAAACTATTTGTAAATCTGTTCAGCCATACTTGTGATTCCCATACCTGCCCTAGCTGCATAGCTGGTTAGGTGATACGCTATTTCTTGGTCCAGCTTTTAGCCTTGAAAAACTCAGAGAAACCCACACAGTGGAATTCTATATTGAATCTTTGTGAGATTTACCTTATTTTGTGTTGAGAACAAAAAAATACTCCCAGATGGTTTTCCCTAAGTAATGCTCAAAGAGATACTTGGGGTTATTTACTTGGAGGTGCAGTCGCTGTAGATCTGAGGGGAAGATCTGAAATGTGGGGAAGCTCTGCTGATTTTATCATCCAATCATGTGAAAGCTAAAATGCTGTTTTTTTATTTTCCTTGCATGTCCCCCTCAGATCTACAGCTACTGCACTTCCAAGTGCACTTTCAGCCAAGTGGATTTTCCTTTAGTAAATAACCCTCACTGTCTGGGATGTGGCTACTATGCTTTTTAGGACTGATGTGCTTGTTTGTATCTTACTGCTGACAATATAGCACACCTTACTTTCCAGCACTGGATAGATTCATGGGCAGGTTTTTTTTTTTTACCTACAGGCAGTTATAGTTATAGTTATAGGGCCAGATTCAGAGAGCCATTACGCCTGTCTAACTGGTGTTAGACAGGAGTACTTTCAAATTACGCGAGCCGTATCACTAGTTTGAATCCTCAAACCATGATACGGCGGCGTTGGGCTTCGATCTGACAGGCTTACGTCTTCGTACGCCTTCGGATCTACGCTGCAATCTTTTTGCGGCCGCTGGGTGGAGTTCGCGTCGTTTTCAGCGTCGGGGTATGCAAATTAGCTTTTTCTGGCGATCCACGAAGTTACGAGCGTCGTTCGCAATCGCGTACGTCATTTTTTTGCTACGTAAAGTTAAACCAGCTATTAGCTGGTCTAACGTTACGCGGCCCATGTTAAGTATGGCCGTCGTTCCCGCGTCGACTTTCAATTTCTTTTTTATTTTTTGCGTAAGTCGTCCGGGAATAGGAATGTCCGTAAACGACGCTACCTAAAAAAAAAAATGACGTAACGACGTGATTTCGCGCAATGCACGGCGGGAAATGTCTGAACGGAGCATGCGCAGTTCGATGGCCGCGGAACGCGCCTAATTTAAATGCCTCACGCCCCCTAATCGCGTAGTTTGATTCCGCCGGGAGAAATACACTACGCCTCCGTACCTTACGGGCCAAAATCTCTCTGAATTCCTCCTAGAGCCAGGTAAAGTACGGCGGCGTAGAGTATCTCTGATACTCTGCGGGAATCTAATTCTTTATGAATCTGGCCCATAGTATTTATTCTGACTACTCCTGGTATGATGAACTAAATCTCATACTGTCTGCAAGCAATGCCATTTTGCTGAGTTAACCGCTTCTACTACTTTTGTATATGAACCTTAAAAGCTTCTATGGTAAATGCATTGTGCAATGTATTATGAATATGGAAGGTGTTCTCTGAATATTGGAAAAAAGATATGCCCAATATAGAGAAAGCATCCAATTTATTTTAGTAACCTTCTTAAAATATTATCATGTTATTTTATGTTATGATGAGAGTAGAGATGTAAAATTTCTGGAAATTCTAAAGCCATAGGAAAAGTTTTTTTCCTTGTTTTTTTTCCAGAAACAAATAGAAGTTTTCAGAAAAGTTGAAAACCAATTTAGTGTTAAGTTTTACATATTAATGATTATTTTCGTACACTGGGAACGTGAAATGCAGTGTATATAGAGTATTATACTTAAAATAAAAGTACAGCTTATTCAGTAAAAAATAAATAAACTTGCTTTTAATTTTTTATTACAAATGAAATCACAAAGACTGTATTTGTTAAGAACATTTCAACTATACATGAGAACCGGTAACCTCCTCCCTCGCCCTCATAATATAAGTTTCCTGACCATATGGATCCTCAGTAATTGACAATGCTGATCCAGAAGCGTATGTTGCTCTTGCAAGTGCTTGATCAATGTTCCCCACATTTTCAAGTTTAATTCTTCCTATAAAGGGATTGTGTATTTTTGTGAGGCCGTGGTTTGTAACGCTTTCTTACTTGAAGATACTGCTGGTAAAAATGACTTACACATTCACGCTGGTCCTCATAATTTCATTCCATACAGTATTTGTTAATGTCTTATGGGCCCCTCTGTCATACAAGGATGTGTTTTGTCATGCTTGAACCATTTGGAAAATAGTATTTCTTCTCACAATATTTGCAAATTGCAGCTTTGCTCTGAGCAGAAATTGCACTGTGGAAATATTTCCAAACTCTTGATGTTCTGACCATTTTACTGAAAGGAGGAAAGGAAAAAACATTGTACTGACAAGACTATAGGTAAACATTATGCTGTGATTATGGATAGAAATAATAGTAATCCTTTAAAGGTTAAAAAAGATAAACAAATTTGTCAGACAAATTTACCCTCTAAAGCCCCATACACACGGTCAGACTTTTGGCCAACCAACTTCAAAATCTGCAACTTTTCAAATTTGTCTGATCGTGTGTACGCTCCATCGGACCAACTTTTTCTGGTTTCATCCGACAAAAAGTTGGGTCTGCGAACGGACCAACTTTTCGGCAACAAAAGTCCGATGGTGCCTTGTGTGACCGTGTGTACAGCAATCCAACCAACTTTTGTACTAAGTGCAAATACGCATGCTCAGAACCAATGTTAAAATCAACCAATAGCAGAAGTTAACCAAAGGGTGGCGGTAAAGAGCAGAAAAACCACGTGATGTTGGGAAAGTTTTAGAAAAGTTTGTAGAAAAGTCTGACTGTGTGTATGCTATGGGTGTGACTGGACAAATCAATTAGGACAAAAATCCAAGAGAAATTTTGTTGGATGTCCTACCATGTGTACGGGGCTTTACCTGTCAGTTAAGGTCTGAGAGGACAAACTATCTATTGTATCCCAACAATCAACCAACTGTATGATGTACAATATGGAGCCCACAAGCAAACTAAACTGGAACCTTTCCCCTGCAGTGCCCTCTAGTGGTAGATATGCATATTTCTCTTGTTTGAGAACTACATTGAGAAGTACGGTGCTACTTGAATTGTATTCCAGGATGTGCTTGTCTTCGGTTGAGATAACTTGCCATAATTTAAGATTTAACATAAAGTCTTGATTCTTTCATTAAGGTCTTCATGTTATATCGTTTTAATGATAGTGCAAATTATATTACAGGTGATACTCGAAAAATTTGAATATCATGCAAAAGTTAATTTATTTTACTAATGCAACTTAAAAGGTGAAACTAATATATGTGATACACTCATTACATGCAAAGCAAGATAGTTCAAGCCATGATTTGTCATGCTTATACTTTTCAGAGGTCCGATATTGTTCTATGTACAATCCTTGTTTTATTGCCTGCATGTAATATTCAAATTTTCTGAGATTGTGGATTTGGGGTTTTCACAATTATGAGAAATCACGGCTTGAACTATCTTGCTACTGCACGATCCCGGGTCAGCAGTGGCTTTCATTGTGTGTTATACAAGATTTACTGTTCTCAACTACTTTTGGCTGTAGTATGCTTAAAGTGGTTATAAACCCACTCTTACAATTTGCACCTACAGATAAGCCTAGATTAAGGCTTACCTGTAGTGCAAAAAATATCTCCTTAACCTAGACGGTTAGGGAGAAATTTGCAGAAAACACTGCACCAATGTCTATGGTGCGACGGCGCAGGCGCACTGAGCACATTATGATTTGGATCATGCCAGGATTATGCTGATCCCGTGTGCATGGTGGTGGCAGAGGAGGGGAACGAGAAGCTCTTCGGGGGCCTCGATCTCAGGTTAGTCATTTATAATGAACTAGTATGCTATGCATACTAGCACATTATGCCTTTCTTTTGCAGGTTATTTTTTTTAAAGGAAAAAAAAAATCAGCTTTACTTTCTCTTTAATAAAACCTTGTTACACTATTGGAATTTTCTCCTGGCCCCTGGTGAGCTTTATTTACCCTCAATTGGAAACGCATGAGGACATGTCATAGAAGTTGACATGCTGCAGTGGTTCTTGTGAGACCTCCATGTTTGCTTGAGCGCATTTGCCGCTGTAATGGTAGCCATTCACTTTGGTGAGTTTTGAATTCACTTAGGGCCAGTTCACACCAGACGCAGTTTCGTTCAGTGCTTTTTTTCTGCACAAAATGCATGCACAGTGTTTTCCATGTATACCAATGGCTCTAGTTCACGCCATGCAGTCAGTTTATCGTCAGTTTCTGCACTAGAAACTGACCGCATGGTGAGAACTAGAACCTACAAGATCCATTGGAATACATGGAAAACACTGTGCATGCATTTTTAGTGGAGAAAAAAAATTTGCGCAAAACTGTACGGAACTGCGTATGGTGTGAACTGGCCCTTAATGTTGATGGCTGGTCACTGGAGCACATTCTAAAGAGTATCTACATGAACACTGGTATTATACACAGTGCTTTTTTTTCACATTGTGGGACTCAACTTTACGATTATTGGACATTATATTTTGGCACTATTTTAATTTATGCTATATAATATTTGTACTTGTTTTGTTTTCATATATGTTATATAATTTGAATATCATGTCTTATATATTACTTATCATTGTAAGAACATATTACACATTTAATAAAAAATAAAAAAATTCCAGAAGAAAAAAAGGCTTTGAAAAAAAATATATATATATTTTTTCCTATTTTAGGCCTTCAGGCCTTCCTATCTCTAGTTAAGACCTATACAAAGTCTAATGTGTTTTTACATTGCATGCATCATCAACTTGCCAATGGCCAGATAATCTGATGGATAGCATGAGGGAGCGTCGCTGATTTGATAAACCCTGATTATGGAGGGCAGTTAAGTGAGAAGCACAAAGATTCCTCACAAAACAGAAAAAAAATAAAAATAAAGTAGATAAAAAGTAAAGTGGGATAAAAATGCAGGGATTAGAGCAACCAATACAGAGACAGAGACAGAGTACATTTAGAAGACAACAAAAAGGTAGACCAATTCAGACCAATGAAGCTAAATACAGGCAAATTTAATTTTTGAGAAAGTGACTCATGCCCATCTCTATGTATTGCTCCTCTATTATGGAGGACTAGATATTGATGTGAAATGCTAGCTTGCCCTGCCTCTGTGGTATCTTGTTTGCTTTGTGGGTCAGGGGGGTGCTACTCAAAGGAAGATCTATACTACAGTATGTGGCGTTTGTTCACCTTTATTGTAAACAATTAATGCATTTCTTTGGGCAGGTTACTGGTACAGAACAAGGGTTTGTGTAGACAGATATTATCAAATCCTACCTTTTGCATGTAACTGCATCACTGTTCCAGTGCACATGAGTTGACACTTTTCAAACACATGTCAAATGCTCAAAAGCAACACGCCCTAACACTGTTAGGAAATAATAGACTCCGGTATCAAGTCACTGCTGCAGCAAATTGTAGCATCTTAGCATTAGAGTTAGAGCCAGCAAGTAAATAATCTTTCCTCCAGTCATTCTCTTGTCCTTCTGCTTTATTTCTCTCTGACTCTAACTCAATCTGACATATGTCTTATGCATTGTGAATACTGAAATATGAACTCTGTATTGCATTGTGAATACAGGTTTGTGCACAGTATATTTTCTATGACTTTAGGATTATGTGAACCTTACTGCAGTGAAATAAGGTAAAATATACTGAACCTGTTAGAATATGAACTCTGTACTGCATGAATATTGAAATACACAATCCATATTGTAATGTGAGTATTATATATGGACTAAGGACTGTACTGTGAATACTGAATTGTGAACAGGGCTATATTTTAATAGATACAGTATGTACACTCGTTTTCGTTAGAATGCATTTTAGTCCGAAAATCTGTTTTTTTCGTTATCGTTTTAACAAACGATAACGAAAGCGCAAGAAACTAAAACCGAAAGATCTGACATAAAAAAAACATTTTTTTTGTTTTCGTTGCGGTAAAATTTCGATATAGAGAGATTCGACATTATAGGGAAAAGATTCGACATTATAGGGAAAAGATTCAACACTATAGAAATAATAGATTCGACATTACAGAGAATAGATTTCGATTTATGAGAATATAGATTCGACATTATTACTAGTCATACAACATTAGAATTCTTGTAGGCGGAATATTCAAACGGAAATGTACGATTCGACGTAAAGATTCGACGTTCCGTCGAATATTCTTTTGACCATTCGACAAAAACCAAGTATTATTGGAATTTCGGACGAAAGCTATTCCCCAACGAAAAACGAAATAAATCAAAACGATTTTCGGGAGTAACTAAATAAATTTATTTTCCAAACGAAAACGAAAAAACGAAACAAAATATTCCAGTCTGCACATGTCTATATTTTAATAGCACACTTAGATACACATGGATGTTGATGCTATTTTTTTGTTTTTGAATATATAACCATCTGATTTTGATATTTTAACATATCTAGCAAAAATCAAACTATCTGTGGCTAGATTTCAATAACGTTTATGGATTTTTTTTAATCTCCAGGTTGACTCAAAAAATAAGTGCTCAGTCTATAAAACATTCAGTTGTTGGTGTATCTATACAATGGGGGTCATTTACTAAAGGCAAATCCACTTTGCACTACACGTGCAAACTACAAGTGCAAAGGGCACTTGAAATTGCACTAAAAGTGCACTTGAAAGTGCAGTCGCTGTAGATCCGAGGGCGACATGCAAGGAAAATAAAAAACACAATTTTAGCTTGCAAACAATTGGATGATAAAATCAGCAGAGCTTCTCCTCATTTCAGATCTACCCCTCAGATTTATAGCGACTGCACTTCCAAGTGCACTTTCAGTGAAATTTCAAGTGCATTTTTCATTTGCAGTTTGCACTTGTAGTGCAAAGTGGATTTTCCTTTCGTAAATAACCCCCAATGTGTAGTATAATTAAACAATTGTTAATGTATTTAGCATGAAGAGAACAAAAAAATTTTTTTAATAGAAATTATTATTTGAAATGAAATTATACATTATGACATTAATTTAACCACTTCCCGACGGCCGTACGAATATATGCGGCCGTCGGGTGGTTCTGAATCTCTGACAGGGCGCATATATGCGCCCTGTGCTATTCCTGGCCACTAGAGGGCGCGCGAGCCCGCTGCATCCCTGAGATACCGATGCGCGTGCCTGGCGGCCGCGATGTCCGCCATGCACTCGCAATCGGCGGCTACAGGGACAAGACGTGGAGCTCTGTGTGTAAACACAGAGCTCCACGTCCTGTCAGGGAGAGAGGAGAGCGATCTGTGTCCCTTGTACATAGGGACACAGCATCGGTCACCTCCCCCAGTCACCCCCCTCCCCCCACACAGTTAGAACACACCCAGGATACACATTTAACCCCTTCCATGCCCCCTAGTGTTAACCCCTTCACTGCCAGTTACATTTATACAGTAATCGGTGCATTTTTATAGCACTGATCGCAGTATAAATGTGAATGGCGCCAAAAATGTGTCAAAAGTGTCTGATGTGTCCGCCATAACGTCGCAGTCCCAATAAAAATCGCAGATCGCCGCCATTACTAGTAAAAAAAATTTATAATAAAAATTAATAATAATTCTGTCCTCTATTTTGTAAGCGCTATAACTTTTGCGCAAACCAGAAATACCAAAAATATGTAGAATAATACGTATCGGCCTAAACTGAGAAAACATTATTTTTTTTTATTTTTTTAAATTGGCTATTTATTATAGTAACAAGTAAAAAATATTGACTTTTTTTCAAAATTGTCGCTCTTTTTTTGTTTATAGCGCAAAAAATAAAAACCGCAGAGATGATCAAATACCACCAAAAGAAAGCTCTATTTGTGGGGAAAAAAGGACGCCAATTTTGTTTGGGAGCCACGTCGCACAACCGCGCAATTGTCAGTTAAAGCGACACAGTGCCAGAAGGGGTATAAGTGCCCAGTAAGGAAGTGGTTAAGAAAAATGGACATTATACTTATACTAAATATTTTGCCCAGTCAAAACAAGAAAATGGTGCTGTAAATAAAAAATAACATTATTTTTTGCATATATTTTAATATATTTTAATCTAGTGTAAGAAGTTAACTGTAACAAGGAAAATAACAAATATGAAGTAACATTTCTCAACATTGTACAGTATAGTAAAATGTGTGCAGCCCCTTCACCAGATATACAAGATGCTATTCTCTTATGAGATCATCTTCCTTCTCAGGGCCAGACTGGGTGATTCTGCCACTGGCTATGTGTTCTTCAGTAGCAGAATTACCCAGGAAAGGAAAGGTACTACTTTCCCAGCTAAAAAAAGTTTCACTGGTCCAGTTAGCGAAGGAGAAACTCTATTTTAAAAGGCAAGCGGTGTGTTAGCAATCCTGTTTCTTGTGAGTTGTCGCCACTGACAAGATTTCCTACCCGACAGTGTCCTTGGCCATGTGTAAAAAATGGCTTTACACAGCACACAATTGTTGTAGACAACAGATTGCTCCTGATTTGCTTACATGCTGACTGATGGCCTTTACAGTGCTTCAAAGACTGGTGGCATTGGGGCATTAGATTTTTCTTGGGCACATCTACGAGTTTAAAGGGGGGTTCCCTGTTACCTCAAAGGTGTCCCTTGCCCTTACCTGTACATCCTCCAGTTTTGGCCTGAAGAGTACATGATCCCTAGGTTGCAGTGTGTATACTCCAGCCTGTCAATCAGCTGATTTGAGCAGTGATGCCAATGTCACCACTTTAAGTTTCCACAAAGCAGAAGTTAGGGATGTTCATTTATGCCTCACCAAGAGACTGGCCACTTCTTGTTGACTGCATTAATGACTCAGAGCAAACAGATCTGCGTTCATGGGAACTATAGCATAACTATATGACAATTATGGCCCACTGAGCCATAATTGAGTATGGTTCGCATCATTGGAAGCAATTTAGTTGATTTGCACACATCACTGCTAGTCTATTTGAATGTATACACACATGTCACACCCTGTGGCCTCACTTCCCATGGAGGAGGTGGTTGGCTGCTGGAGCCATCACTTCCTGTTTGGGAAAGCTTTTGTGATTTTGGGAAAAAAAAGCCCAAGCTGGCTAGTCTGAGGGAGTCATGCTGGGGAGCTGCGAACTTAAGGATGCTGATGTCATTTTACTTGGATGAATGGGAAATCGAATGATTGGTAAGATGCATTATATTATTAAGACAAAATATGTGCTTATTAGCACAGGAGATTTGGCTGTGTGCTCTGTGTACAGCCTGATTTCGCTAACAACCCCCCAGGTATGAAATTTAAAGCAATATTTTACTTTTATTGTTCCACTTTAAGCATTATTTAAATCACTGCTCCCAAAAAATTTCAGTTTTTAAAACTTTTTTTGCATTGATACATGTCCTCTGGGGCAGGACCCAGGTCCCCAAACACTTTTTATAACAGTAACTTGCATATTAACCTTTAAAATTAGCACTTTTGATTTCTCCCATAGATTTTTAAAGGCTGTTTTGCGGCTTTCGAATTTGCAGTGAACACCCCAAATTGTTCGCTATTCGGCAAACGGGCGATCGGCCAATGTTCGAGTCGAACTCATGTTCGGCCGAACATAAAGCTCATCCCTAGATCTAATGATATAATTTGGCACATGCAATCAGTAATTGCCCAGTCTACTGCATAGACAAAACTTTATTTTTATTTGGATTACTAGTTAGACCTAGCAGCAATGCACATTCCTGATGATACCTAATGACCTGTCAACAAATCTTATTTCACTTATGAAGTATTTTTTATACTTTTTCAGCCATCAGACTAGGCTAATTAATTTGAAACATTATATTAACGAACGGATCTAAATTAGTCAAAAGTGTGTGTGAAATTGTAAACCTTTTAGATATATCTATGTGAATTTGTTCTCATTAGCAAGTAAGCTAATGTATTTACGGATGCAAAGCACTTACTTTTTTTCTTTTGGGAACTAATAGTCAAATGCATTTAACTAATTTCCAATTTCTACAGCATATTTCCTCGGTGATATCTTCAGAGTTCTGTACAGGCTTTCTTGGAAGATTCCCAGTGTACCATCTGTGTATTACTAATATCTGTTGGCACTTGTTGTTGCCTCTTCAATTCCTGGCTTCTTTACCCTTTGAAGATCAGTTAGTTGTGTCATAAGTTATGACCTGCAGAATTCCATCATCACTCGATTTTTACTGATCTGCAGTATATATGAATAAGAGACATACCCCACTCCTAATTACTGTCAGTTTCTCAATCTTCAAATTAGTGGTAATTCTTTTAAAGCACATTTTTTGTAAAAATTAAAAATCATATATTCATTCCCACATTGTATTTCAATTATATCTAGCCTATTTCCAATAATCTGAACGATCCTGAAGTTTGTAAACTTACTTTGCTAAGATCCCCACACTCTTCTTGCTTTGAATTCTGTGACATGTACTGTATTCACTATGCCTTGTATGTAGGCACTGTTGTGTCAAGGGAAAGGTCCCTTGTCCTCTCTGGGGAAACAGTGGTCTAGTGGAAGAGGTTTGACATGCCTCCTCGTAAGTCACACTTATATTTTCTGCAATCAGCAAAGCTGTCTGACTGGAGAGCTCTGCTGCTGATTCAGCACGAATGAAACAGAGAGAAACGGTCTCCAGCATGCTGGCAGGACAGACTTTTTTACCCAGGCTGTGGCTAATTTAACTGATTGTTTAAAAAACAATACAACATTGAACTTTGTTTATTTAACTGATTTAAAAGAAACATTTAGTTGGGCATTAATCTAAAATGATTGTTAGCACAACCATTGTATGGTGAAGCAATGCTGGCCTAGCATGAACATTTTTTTACATACACATTGGCAATAATAAGATTTGCTGTTTTACAATAAGTTGGTAGTGTTTTAAGCATACTTAATTTTTACGTTTTTTTTTGGTTATTGTTTAAAAAGGTAGTTACAGTATATTATCGAAGCAGTGTTACATTCTTGCTGAGAATATGATTATGACAGTAAGTAATTATAGTGTGCATAGCTGTGCCTGTAGACAAAGATGAAAGAACACTTTGACCCTTTACGCTGCAACATACAGTACTTAACCACATCACACAGTCAATGACAGTTGAAGACGTTTAGTGTCATAATCTTTCAGTGACATTTTAAAAAAAGATGTCAATTCATTGTATTAGGTGAAGCTAGTACTAATTTTTTTATTTTATTTTTTGATTGTAAAGCATCCCTTTTTTATTTATTAAAATAGGCATGTTTATACAATAGTTTTGCAAAGAGCAGCCCCAATTCTCCTCTTCTCTGGGTCCCCCCGCTGGTGCTCCTGCCCCCCCCCCCCCCATTGAGTGCCAAAATAGAAAGCCCCTTCCAATGGGAGCCCAAGTGCAGTCTCGCTCCCTAGCCAGGCTTTTCTGTCTATTCAGACACACAGCCTGGCTCAGCCTTGTCCCCAGCTCACAGGTTTTGACGGACAGCAGCAAGAGCCAATAGCTCTAGCTGCTCTCAACAAAGCTTGTGAGACAGAGGAACGGGGAAGAGAGCTGCTGCAAATGTGCACAGCATAAGACCAAGATCTGGCTCATGTGAGTATTGGGGAGGGGCTCTGTTTGGGGAGCTGCATTTAAAAGATTTGTTTACCTTAATGCAGAGAATGCCTTAAGGCAGTGGTTCTCAACCTTCTAGTGCTGTGACCCCTTGATAACATTTCCCAAGTTGTGGGGACCCCTACGGGTAAAATCATTTTTGTAGTGTGGGTTGTCAGCACCCAAGGCAAGACAAGTAATTTGCGCCCCTAACCCACAGACATTTAGCACTACCTGAGTCCTTTTAATGGCAACTATAATCACAGGTAGTGTTACTCACTGTGTCTCCGGCTTCACGGTGTCTCTGACTTTGTGGTGTCTCGTAGCAGTGACACCTATGCTGAAATCAGGAGATGGGGTCTCCTCCAGCCCCTCCCACTTCACTTTCCTCACCAGTCAGCTGACCTCTAGTCTCTGCCCCCCAGCCATGTCGTGAACAGAATGGGCGCCTGCGAAGAGGCTGAATGGGTGGCTGCGGGCTCCAGGAACAGTCCAGCTGGGAAGCCACAGGATCCAGGGACAGCCCTGCTGGGTGCCTGCAAAAAGGCTGGGAGAACGGTGCGGGCTTCAGGAACAGCCCAGGATTCAGTGACCCCTGGAAAATCATCATTTGACCCCCAAGGGGGTCCCGACCCCCAGGTTGAGAACCACTGCCTTAAGGTAAAAAAAAAATGTACCTTTATAACCACTTAAAGCTTTCTCTCTGTATCTTCACACTCTACATATCTAGACTACACTACAGAAGTAACATGGAAGCAGAGGAAATGACTACTATCATGTGTTTGAAGCTAATTCTGTTGCCTCATACTGTGTAAACAATGGGCCAGATTCTCAGAAGAGATACGACGGCGTATCTCCACATACGCCGTCATATCTCTGTTTCTGAGGCGGTGTATCCATGCGACTGATTCTTAGAATCAGTTACGCATAGATTTGGCATAGATCCGACTGGTGTAAGTCACTTACACCATCGTATCTAAGTTGCAATTTTACGCTGGACTCTAGGTGGCGTTTCCATCGATTTCTGCGTTGAATATGCAAATGAGCTAGATACGAGTATTCCCGAACGTATTTGCACCCCGTCGTTGTATTTTACGCCGTTGGCGTAAGCGTAAGGTTACACCTGCTATATGAGGGGTAACATTTGCGTAGGTTCGTTGTACGCCATGTTAAGTATGGACATCGGGACAGCGTCGTGTTTTTCCGTCATTTATGTTGTTTGCGTAACTCGTTCTCGAATAGGGCTTTGCGTAAATCACATTCACGTCGAAACCAATGTATTTGCAGTGTAATTTGGAGCATGCGCAGTGGAATACGTCCATGGACGGCGCATGCGCCGTTCATTTGGCGCGGGGCGCGCTTAATTTAAATACAAGACTCCTTCCTACTTTGAATTACGCGGGCTTACGCTGGCCCTTTTAGGCTACGCCGCCGCAAGTTACGGAACAAGTGCTTCGAGAATACAGCACTTGCCCGTAAAAGCTGAGGAGGCGTAGCGTTATTGGGATACGCTACGCCAGAAGAAAAATGTCTGGATTTTTACTCATATAGTATTTCTTCCTTTGTATTCAAATTCAAGTTATCAATGTATACTATACCATACTTATTTACCCTGTTCCCATATGTCATATGTATATATACATCCTTGGACTGGAGCAGTGCTATCAGAGTCATTGCAGGTGAAGGGTTTTAATGTACAGCCACCGGATCACCTGGTCCCATCCCATTAAGTAGCCCGGGACTGATGCAGCCTGTCCCATCAGATTCACTAGGAAGAGTGGGAAGAACTTCCTCTCCCTCTGTCCCATCAGAAACCAGAAACGATGAGGATTTCTCCACTTATGGTTTTGATTAGTTTGTTTACAAGCCGTTACCGGCTTGTAAAGTAGCCAGTCAAGTTTTCTCAGTTTGATCTGTTGCATTTGATAGCAGAGGAGAGATCTGAGGTCTAATAGAAACACAGCATGGTGTCCAGTAGTATTCTCTGCCACCCCACAGCAGTCCCCCCCTCCCACAGTAGGGATCGCTGCCCCCCCATACAGTAGTTTCCTCTACCTCCCCATAACAGTGTTCTGCCCCCTTTACATCACCCCCAACCCTGATGTGGGTCTGCTGGACTATATAAGCCTGCCCTTAACCAAGGCTCAAATGTTTCAGAATTCTATCTGCTAGCCTTGTCCCTGCCTGAACCTGCTTTCATTCCTGCGTTTATCCCGGACTCCATTGTACTCTGTTCTTGAGACCTGTTCCCTGTACCTGCTCCCATTACAGTCTGTTTCCCCATACCTAGTTTCCGTTATCCTTTGCTTTTGTTCCTGCCTGGGTTATTTATGTTTATTTCCCGTGCTTGTTGATATATAATAATTAGTTAGATAGTTAGTTAGGTGTTTTGGGGGTTTTGCTGTGCCTTGCACTTATTACTTGTTTATGGTTTGCTGTTTGGTTTACACGTGTGTCTTTCTTTTAAGTAAACTTACTTTTTCACTTACTCGTTTTTTCCTGATTCCTTGGTGCAGCCCAACCATCTGATCACCTGTATTGGATGTCTGTATATGGTATCCCCTGATACTCCCTATAGCAGTGTTCTCTGCCCCTCCTCCATCCCACAGTAGGATCCTCTGCCCTTCCTTCTATTGCAGTATCCTATGACCCCTTCCCTGAAAGCAGTGTCTTTTGTCCCCCTTCACATCACCCCTCCCAACTGTAGTGTTATCTGCCCCCCCCAATAGCAGTGTCCTCTGTTCCCTTCACATCACAACCCCCCTCCTCATTGTAGTGTCATCTGCACCCCCATAGCAGTGTCCTCTGTCCCCTTCACACTCACTATAGTCTCCTCTGTCTCCCCTAAAGGAATGTCCCCTGTCCCCTTCACACCCTCCCCCCACTGTAGTGTCCCCTGCCCTCTAAAGTAATGTCCTCTGTCCCCTTCACACACCCCTCCCCCACTGTAGTGTCCTCTGCCCACTAAAGCGATGTCCTCTGTCCCCTCCACACCCTCCCCCCACTGTAGTGTTCTCTGCACCCCCCACTGTAGTGTCATTTGCCCCCAATGCAACATCCCCTGTCCCCTACACACACCCCTCCCCCACTGTAGTGTTCTCTGCACCCCAATGCAATGTCCTCTGTCCCCTTCACCCACCCCCAAATGTAGCGTCCTATGTCCCTTGACCCCTACACACACCTCTCCCCCCACTGTAGTGTCCTCTTCCCCCCAATGCAGTGTCCTCTGACTCCTTCACCCCTCACCCCAACTGTAGTGTCCTCTGTCCCCTTTACATGCCTCCACCCCCACTTTAGTGTTCTCTGTCCCACCACTGTGATATCCTCTGTCAACTACACACATCCCTCCCCCCCATTGTAGTGTCCTCTGCCCCCCCCCCCCAATGAAATGTCTTCTTCACACCACACCCCCCACTGTAGTGTCCTCTGTCTCCTTCATCCCTTCCCACAACTGTAGTGTCCTCTGTCCCCTTTACATCCCCCCACCCCCACTTTAGTGTTCTGTCCCCCCAATGTGATATCCTCTGTCAACTAGACACATCTCTAAATGAATGAATGAATGAAAAACTTATATAGCGCGGCAAATGCGAACTACATCGCCTCTGGGCGCTCGTTGTTTCTGTCTCTCAAGGCCTTCAAAAGAGCAGAGTTTTAATCTGTCTTCTGAAGCTCAGGTGGTTTTCCTCCAACCGAATGCTGGTTGGTAAAGCGTTCCATAGTCTGGGACCTTGGAAAGCAAACCTTCTTTCTCCTTTGGCCTTGTATCTGACTTTGGGTATCTGGAGCAGATTTTGATTGGTGGATCGCAGGACGCGATTGGAATTGTGGGCTTCTATCTTTTCGCATGAGATATTGGGGGCCCTTCCCATGGATGCACTTATGTGTCAGACAGAGGGCTTTAAAAGTAATTATGTCTTTTACTGGCAACCAATGAAGGGATCTCAGTGAAGGTGAGATTGATTCCCAGGGTTTTTTCCCAGTCACAAGTCTGGCGGCCGTATTTTGAACGACTTGCAGTCGAGTGATTTGGTACTTAGGGAGCCAGAGGTAAAGGGCATTTGCATAGTCCAGTCTGGAGTTAACAATTGCTCCCACCACGACCGCTGTGTCTTCTTTAGGAATAAATGGAATAAGTCTGCGTAGTAGGCGCAGCAGATGGTGAGATCCGCTGACTACTGACCCTATTTGTGCGTCCATTGTCATGTAGGAGTCAAAAATGACCCCGAGACTTTTGACTTTGGAGCTAGGAGTGATGATTTGGCCCAGAATGGGCGGAGGTGTCCAGGTTGTTGCCAGTTGACTCTTGCGACTGGCATGAAACAGAAAAAGTTCTGTTTTGGAACTATTGAGTTTAAGATAACTCTTAGGCCTCGTACACACGAGGCAATTCATTTGTTCAAATCGGTCGGACCGACCGATTTGAACAAATCTGTCTCTTTGGATTTTGGTTTGCTCGTGTGTACACACGAGCAAACCAAAATTCCCGCCAGCAGACGGCGCGCTGATGTGTCGGTGACGTGGCGGTGACGTTGACGCCGCCACGTCACCGCACCAGGAAGTAAAACACTTCCGCGCATGCGCCGAATCCATTCGGTGCCGGTGCGAGACGACATGTCTGCTGGTAAGTGTACTAACCAGCAGACATGTCGGGCGGACAGGTTCCCACCCGATAGATTTCAAAGCATGCTTTGAAATCTGTCGGGTGGCCAAATCCGTCGGCTCACCCGTACACACGATCGAATCTGTCTGCTGGGACGGTCTAGCAGACCGTTTCCAGCAGACAGATTTGATCGTGTGTACACGGCCTCAGTCATCCAGTTTTCTATCAAAGAGAGACAATTCTCTAAACTGAGATGATGATCCTTTTTGTTGCAGATGCGAAAATACAGTTGCGTGTCGTCTGCACATGAGTAATAAAGTAGTGATAAAGTAGTGATAAAGTAGTATCTCTCCCCCCCCAATGCAATGTCCTCTGTCCCCTTCACAGCCAGTGTGTAAGTAGCATTCTCTTACCTTACACTGGTGTATAGCTGGAAGTATGACAGTACTGAATAGAGGGCTGGGGCGGGAGCTATCGGTGTTAACTTTTTACATTATCAAGCTGCTGATTGGTTGCTAGGACCTCCCAGCAACCAATCACCTGCTGGTTAATGTGAAAAGTTAATTTCAGCAGCTCCCATCCCGCCTTCTATTCAGTACTGTGACTCTTACTGCCCTCCACTTGAAGAGCAGAGCGGCAGACACTGGGGCAAAAACTGTGTGCAGGCTGTGTTCCCGATCGACCCGTCAGCTGTCAGCGGTCGATGGTCTATCTCGATTGATGGCTTGTCGACCCCCCGTTAGCAAAACAGTAGCTATGGCACATTAAACATAACCGGATGAGCTGGAATTCCTCTTTAAAAGGAATATATTTTGTGACTTGGAGTATTAACAGACTTATTATTAGATACATGTTGGTGTCCTGTTATGTTATGTCCTGTTATGATCCTCTATATATCATTCAATGGGCATACTATTCTTGGTTTTAATATCTGAATAAAAAGTACCTTCAGTTCTTTGATGGATTGCTGCTAGAGACTCTGGCATTGATAGGACAGATAAGCTGTACTTAAATATTTTACATCTTTAACTTTTCAGGCTATTAATGTTTTACATAACCTGACCATCTTCCGGGGAAGCATTTTAAAAAAGTCAGATACTTTATTTTATTAATGCAACAATGTTATATTTAAAAATTAGCTAAGCTTTATCATGCAATTGTAAGTTATAATAAATTACAAGTCAAGATAAGAAAACCTGCCTCGGTTTGTTTCATGGGAGATTCATTGAATCCTGTTTGAAATTTGTGATTCGTGAAACCCGAACAAATCCCAGTGGATGGCTCTTGATCCTAACTTCTGCTTATTTTCAAGGCTAATAGGCAAGTTACTGTACAACATAAAAAAAATGGACATGGGGAGCTGGGCACTATCATAGGGAACATTTAACAAAGCACAAAAAATAGTCTTTATAATGTAACTTTAAGGGTGACATAAATACACCAATCCTTTAAATGACATGTTTATGAGATCCCTTTTAACTGTATGTGGTATTGAAGAAAAGTAATATTTTCATGGACAGCATCAGTAAAACTGAATTTGGCACCACATACTGCATTTTAGATGTGTCATTGATTTTTTTTTTATTTTTTAACCTTCACATCTAGCTTGGCTTTCATATAGCAGCACCCTGATCAGATTTTTTTCCAACTTGCCAAAAAGGTGTTTTCTTGGGTAGTTTTGGCTGTGACTACCGTTGCACCGATACCAATATCATCTACTTGTGCAAATGCTCCGATACTAAAACAGATACCTTCAAGTGCACAGCCCAGTTCGATTTGTAATGCGATTTGACAGTTCAAAACCGCATGACAAGTCGCACCCCATTGCCGGCAATAGAATCATTCAAATTGTTGCGACTCAAGTTTTTGAACATTTTTGAAAAAGGTTCATGCACTACTTATTTGTCATTTTTTTGCCATTTGCATTGACTTCTGTTAGACGAAGTCACAAGCCTCAATGAAAAACAAAAGGTTCAAATCGCACTGAAGTAGCCCGATTTCAAAGCCACACTGAACCAGGGTGTACAGTTCTACATAATTATAAAGAAACGGTAAAAAAATGTCATTAGTCACATGACACTAAAAATAGGTATCAGTAATTGGTATTGGCAGTATCAGTAATTGGTATTGGCAAGTACTGGAGAAAGTGTCATTGTACACGGTCTTAAAAACTTGGTACCAGTACAACCCTAGCTGTGACACCAGTTTTTTGTTATCAAGTAGTAATAGAATTGACTGGTGGAAGCATCATCATCAGCCAGAACAGATTTAGGATCCTCAGCTTCATATAAATTGGCCAGTGGCAAAACTGTTTGGAGATCGTTCATCCTGTTGGGCTTAAAAAGGTGATATGCCATTTCACTAACCTTTTAGTACAAGGTCTCTTACTATCCACGAAACAGCAATGGAAGTCCTCACTAGATACTGTATTTAACCTCATTTAAGCTACATGCTATCTTTTCAATGGTACCACATACTTGTTTTAGAGGATGTTCCTCTCCTGGATCACTTTCTCACATTTTTTTGTCCTGGAGAAGGTCCATCCAGTCTGGTGAAAATTGGATGAGTTCTCAAAGATAGCGAGTAGATCTATTAAACTAACTATGGCTAAATGCTTACTTTTAGCCTCCACCCCAGATATACCCAATCCCCTAGTGAGACTTCATTTATATGATCACATATCATATGAATAGCCATTTAATGGGTTGTTGCATTGCATAAAAAAAACTTCTACTGTCCCTATAAGATTAAGTCAAGAAAATACTTTCATACACTATAACTTATTGACATTCTTTAACAGTAACTGAGATGTTTGATTTGAATATGGCTATATTTTTCCAATGATATGTTATCCTCTTTCTCACCACTTCCTAATGTGTAAAAAAAGGATTCTGTTCCTTTAGAGCTTGTGCTGTGTAATTTGGTCCCATGTATCACCTGAAATACCTGGCTGATCCTGCCAGTATTGCCCTCCCCCTGTAAACTGACCACGGTATATCATGGCTGCTGAGCCTGACATCGTAGTCAGTTTACATGCCTCTGTCGTCCACCCTGTTCTCTGTTCACCTGTGTCTCCTCTGACCTCTCCTCCCTGCCTGTCAGCTAGTCTGTTTGTTAGCCATCCCCCTCCCCTTTTCCCCGTTTCCTCCTGGCATCAGAGGGGGGGCTGGGTCACCCATTTACATTACCGCCCTGCATCCATCTGACTTTTTTCATCGGAAAAAACAATCGTGTGTACACAGCTTTAGGCTGAAGGATTTGAGAGTCTGCTATTCACTTTAATTCAAGAAAAAGTGATAACTGTGCTAACTATAAATCACTGTGTTTTGTGCCAATACTAGTGAATATTTTTACCACATTGTGTGTTAGAAATTCCCTTGAGCAAATATATCAACAATTGCCAAGGTCCTATTTTACCATAAATCGTAAAAAGCCAAACAGATCAAACAAATCAAACAATATAGAAAAACAAAACAAAAAAATGTAGATATACCGTATTTATCGGCGTGTAACGCGCACTTTTCCCCCCTGAAAATAGGGGGTGAAATCATGGGTGCGTGTTATATGCCGATAGCATACCTAGGAGGAGAAGGAGGGGGACGAGCGCTGCCAGAATCACTAAGCCGTCATGTCCTGTTTACTTGGCTCTGACTTCACACACACGTCCCACCTCCACCACCGGCATTGGACCAGTTCTGTCAATCACAGGAGCTGGTTCAATGGCGATGGCGGAGGCGGGATTGTGAATGTGACTGCCGACTGAGAGCCGAGTACTGTAAACAGAAGATGACGGCTTAGTGATTCCAGTGGCGCTCGTCCCCCTCCTGATTTTCTGCACTGCATGAGAGATGGTGAGGCTGCTGGTAGGCATCAGGCTGCATTGGATGGGCGCAGATCAGGCTGCAGATGAGCACAGAGGCTGCATTGAGGCTGCAGATTGGCATCAGGCTGCATTGCATGGGCGCAGATCAGGCTGCAGATGGGCACAGAGGCCACATTGAGGCATTGTGGGATTTGCACAAATTGGTGAATGAACGTCACTGATGGGGGATTGAGCACATAAGGAAACAGCTGAATATTATTAAAGTCAAACATTAGGACTTTATAATTATATCTACATTTTTTTTATTGTTCTTGGTTTTTCAATATTGTTTGATTCGTTTAATCTGTTGTTTGGCATTTTATGATTTATGGTGAAATAGGACCTTGGCAATTGTTGACATATTTGCTCAAGGGAATTTCTAAGACACAATATGGTAAAAATATTCACTAGTATTGGCACAATACACAGTGATTTATAGTTAGCGCAGTTATCACTTTTTCTTGTATTCACTATCCCACTCACTTGGTGCGAAACACTTAGCTGCAGCAATCACTTTTAACACATTTAACACAAATAATATATAATATTTTTTTGCGTCGGTGACACATTTTTCACATATTCACTTTAATTGTCCAATCACGTGAGAAGCAAATACCTTTTTACTTTGAAAATGCAATCATTCTCAAATTAAATATATGTTTTACATGATTTGATAATTGGATTGAACATTCACACAATTTATGTAGTGAATAGGGATGAGCCAAGTCTGGGGACCCGGGTCCTGCCCCAGGGGACATGTATCAATGCAAAAAAAAAGTTTTAAAAACGGAAGTTTTGTCGGGAGCAGTGATTTTAAGTGAAAAAATAAATAAAAGTGAAATATTCCTTTAAATATTGTGCCTGGGGGATGTCTACCTGCCTGTAAAGTGGCACGTGTTTCCCGTGTCTACAACTGTCCCTAGACAAAATTACATTTCTAAAGGAATAAAAGTAATTTAAAACTGTTTGCGGCTTTAATGTCATGTCTGGTCCCAGCAATATGGATGAAAATCATTGAGAAAAACGGCATGGGTACCTGTGGTATTATTAGGAAGAGAACACCAGCATATGTCTGCAGTTAGCTTTAGTCGCACACTGTGCACAGGATACAGTATATTGTCTGAAAAAACAGCAGCTACCTGCCTGTCAGTATATTAGGAACAGTATAACAGGAATAGATCTAGCTAAATTAAATACAGTGTATATATATATATATATATATATATATATATATATATACACACAACACCTGGGATGCATATATATACTGCATACACTGTAACTGCTGTTAACTGACTTTCCTGCCTGCTCAATCTAACTCAAATGAAATGACACTGTCTCTCTCTCTCTCTATCTCTCTCAGCACCCGGAACACACTACACAAGGCCACCACGCATGCGGCCTTATATAGTGTGGAGGGTGTACTAAACCCCCATAGCCATAATTTGGCCAATTATGGCTCTCCATTCATACCGGGCTGTGATTGGCCAAAGCATGCTTTGGTCATAGTGCATGCTTGGTCTATCATCAGCCAGTAATGCACTGCAATGTCGCAGTGAATTATGGGCCATGACGCGCCACTTGAATTTGGCACGAATGGCCCATAATGTTTGCAATTCGGCGAACAACCGAACAGACCATGTTCGAGTCGAACATGAGTTCGACTCGAACTCGAAGCTCATCCCTAGTAGTGAACATTTTCAACTCCTTTAGTAAATGGACCCCTGTTATTTCTTTTTTGATCTGCTATAAAAATAGATGATGCAGTCCATGGCCAACATCTAGTAATATTTGTGAGACAGAAGAAGGGATGCTTAGAAAAAAACTATAGACACATATAGACAAACTATAGAAAGGAGTGTCTAAACTAATTATTTTTTTCCTTTCTCAAAGCCCCTCTCAGGGATAAAAAAAAATACTCTGTACTCCCTTTCCCATCCCAACATTCTGCCCCCCTCTCACTGATTGCTTTAGTATAAAGAATTTTGCCTGGTTTATTCACACTAATATGAGTGGTACATTTTTTCTACAGCTTCCATTTCAGTGTGTTGGCATTAGTTCAGGATAGACACAGAAGTGACCTTGTAGGTCTATTTCGTCTCTCATCAACTTTGGCTGTCCACAGGGTGTTTAAGAACCTACAGAGTGAGACAAGGCAAATGGTAAAGGAAATATTGTTGTTTAATTTATATATATATATATGTATATATATATATATATTGTGACAGGAAGTCAGGTAAATCTGTGGGTGCTGTCACAGATGGGAGATACATTTCTGCTTTGTTTAGACAATTCACCAATTACTATTAGGTGTCGGCTGCAGAAATAGCCAGAAAGGTTTAGGGCGTTGGAAAACTTCAGCTGTTTAGAATGAGGCAATTAAGGCCTCTATAAGTTATCCAAAGAATGACTACTTATTGCTGCATCCTGAGGCTTTTTTGAGTTAAGGAATGCAGTGAGAAAGACTTCTGAAGAGGTGAGGTGGTTGTTGATTTTTCTGTGTGATAAAAATCAAAAAAGACTATTGTTTCTCTGCTGTATGACCAGCAGTGTCTGCCCAGCAGTAGGCTGTGCCAGACTCCATAGATAGGTTCCTGTGTGGTGAAGGTAGACGCCCCAAGTGGCCAGGGTTTATTTAATGTTTTGTTTATGCTGTTTGGATGCTTGCACTTGTTTCCAGCAATATGTAAGAATAAACCAAACTCTTTGTTTTCAACCGTCTTCGGCTGCCTCTCTGTATAGTTCAGTGTGTAGTGAACCCATCCAGGGGGTCACACCCCCCCCCCCCCGGTACCGAGCTATCCCCTTACAGTATATATATATATATATATATATATATATATATATATATATTTCAGGGGTCAAGTCCTGGGAAAAAAAGTGTGGGAACTCACCCAAGATTCCCCACACCCCCACCTCAAAAATAAAAAAGTGCGTGTGTATATGTATACTCCTCCCCTTTACACCTGTTTTTATGGCAATGAGTCCAACACAGAGATGCTCCTCTAAGAAGTATTTGTTACCCTGGGATCCTCCCATGATCTTTTAACAAGGAAATACAGGAAGAGTGTACACTAATGAGACCTGTAGGGGAGTCTCTCTAATGCACACATAGAGTGCTTCTGTTAGAAAGAGCCCCCAGACATAGTACATGAGATGGTCAGAGACTGCAGACATGATACAAGAGACGGTCAGAGACTGCAGACATAGTACAGGAGATGGTCAATGACTGCAGACATAGTACAGGAGATGGTCAGAGACTGCAGACTCGCCCGATCGGCCCTCTCACCTGACCCAGCGATACAGCAACAGCGGTTCCTCTGATCAGGAGTCAGCTCACTCTGAATTGCCCATTGAAACTCCGCTGGGTAGAGTCCAGATCTGTATTTTGGCAATGACTCCATTCCTTTCTCCACCAGGGATGGCACCAGGCTGTGTGGCTTTTCTCTCTGGTGGTGTTCTCTCAGCACTGTCCTCTCCCTCTGCCGTTCCCGTGTTACAGTGGGGCTGCCAGTCCTCGGGACTATATTGTTTATTGTTTATTGCTTGTATAGCGTAGAATCACCCGAAGGTATCGAAACACTTCCAGACCTTAACAATTCACAACGAGACCGGGTGTTACAGGCATAAATTAACATAGTAACAATATACAATATGTACCACGATTAAAATCACTTAATATAACAACAATATAGAACCAAAAAACCAATACTATACAATATAAAACCATAAAAATCACATAAAACCAACGGAGAGACAACACACAATTCCCCATAAAACAAATTCAGCAGTACTACCCTCCAAAATGCCCTAACCTCAATACTCCTATCATTCTGCCTCTGCCCACAGGCAGGTTTTAAGATCCCTCCTAAATGTAAGGCGGCGTACACACGACCGAGGTTCTCGCTGGAAACCAGCTTCCAGCTGCATTCCAGCGAGGACCTCGGCCGTGTGTACGCTTCTGGCTCGCCCTGCCCGTCGGGAATCCCGTCGAGCGAAAAGAGAGCACGCTCTCTTTTTGCTCGACGGCCCGCCTGGATGAATGGCTGGTTGCCATTCCCGACGGGCGGGTCGCCGATTTCAACGGCCGGCAGAGAACCTCGACGGGCGGAACGATGTGTTCTGCCCGTCAAGGTTCTCTGCCGTGTGTACGCGGCTTAAGTAAGTCCAGACTCTGTCTAAGACTGAAGCCGCGTACACACGGCAGAGAACCTTGACGGGCAGAACACATCGTTCCGCCTGTCGAGGTTCTCTGCCGGCCGTCGAAATCGGCGACCCGCCCGTTGGGAATGTCAACCAGCCATTCATCCAGGCGGGCCGTCGAGCAAAAAGAAAGCGTGCTCTCTTTTCGTTCGACGGGATTCCCGACGGGCGGGGCGAGCCAGAAGCGTACACACGGCCGAGGTCCTCGCTGGAATGCAGCTTCCAGCGAGGTTCTCGCTGGTTTCCAGCGAGAACCTCGGTCGTGTGTACGCCGCCTTAGGGAAAGTAAATTCCATTCTCTCGGGCCGAGCACAGAAAAAGCCCGGCCCCCCCATTTTTTCAGCCAACTCTTTGGCTGTTCAACTATTTGTCCCACAATCCTCCATTCTGCTCCTTTTTCTATTCTATTTCCTCCCTGGCCAATATGAAGGCGGGGATGAAACAATGTAGGCGGCTGTGCTGGTAAGCGCTGATCACTAGTACAGCAGCGAGAGGGATAGAAGACCCTGCGGCTGCAGTGGCTTCACTAGGGTTGATGTCACCCCCCTCCACCAACTATAGTCTCCCCTCAGTAAATACAAACTCCCCACTAAGTATAAACCCCTTACTTAGTACAGACCCCCCTCCATTAGTACAGACCCTTTCTGGACAAACCACCTCCCCTCCCCTCCATTGGTAAAGACCACCCCCAGGACAAACCACCCCCATCATTAGTACAGACCCCCCTCAGGACATACAGCCTCCCCATCAGTACAGACCTCCCCTCAGGACAAACCACCCCCCTCCATTAGTAGAAACCCCCCAGACAAACCACCCCCCTCCATTAGTACAGACCTACCCATTAGTACAGACCACCCCCCCTCCATTAGTACAGGCTCCCCCAGGACAAATCGCCCCCTCCATTAGTAGAAACCCCCCAGACAAACCACCCCCTCCATTAGTACAGACCCCTCCTCAGGGCAAACCACCCCCTTCATTAGTAGAAACCGCCCAGACAAACCACCCCCCTCCATTAGTACAGACCCCCCTCAGGGCAACCCACCTCCCCTCCATTAGTAGAGATTCCCCCCAAAAACCACCCCCCTCCATTAGTACAGACCCCCCCTCCATTACTACAGGCCCCTCCACAAACCACCCCCTCCATTAGTACAGACCCCCCTCAGAACAAACCTCCCCCTCCATTAGTACAGCCCCCCCCCCCAAAAAACACCCTCTCATTAGTACAAACCACCCCCTCCATTACTACAGATCCTCCACAAACCACCCCCCATTAGTACAGACCCCCTCAGGACAAACCACCCCCCCCTCCATTAGTGCAGACCACCCCAAAAACCACCCCTCTCCATTATTATAGACCACCCCACAAACTACCCCTCTGTAGTACAGATCCCTCCATTAGTACAGACATCCCACAAACCACCCCTCCATTAGTACAGATCCCCCCCGCATTAATTGTACAGATCACCCCTCCATTATTAGTACAGACCCCCCTCCATTAGTAAAACCCCCCCTCAGGACAACCCCCCTCAGGACAAACCCCCCTCTTCATTAGTACAGACCACCCCACAAACCACCCCTTCATAAGTACAGACCCCCTCCATTATTAGTACAAACCCACCTCCATTATTACAAACCCCCCCTCAGGACAACCCCCCCCCAGGACAACCCCCCTCAAGACACACTCCCCACCCTCAGGACAACCACCCTCAGGTCAACCCTCCCCTCAGGACAAACCCCCCTCTTCATTAGTACAGACCACCCCACAAACCACCCCTCCATAAGTACAGACATCCCACAAACCACCCCTCCATAAGTACAGACATCCCACAAACCACCCCTCTATTAGTACAGACCCCCTCCATTATTAGTACAGACCCCCCCTCCATTATTACAAACCCCCCAGGACAACCCCCCTCAAGACAAACTCCCCACCCTCAGGACAACCCCCCCTCAGGGCAAACCCCCCCCCTTTAGGACAAACTCCCCCCCTCAGGACAACCCCCCCTCAGGACAAACTCCCCCCTTCAGGACAAACTCCCCCCCCTCAGGACAACCCCCCCTCAGGACAAACTCCTCCTGGGTGGCAGCTGGAGAGGTGTGGAGACGTGCCGCCCAGGTGGAGAAGAAGATCGTTGCAGAGAGAGCAAATATATTGTCGGCAATGTCCTGCACTGCACGCCACGGACCGCCCCGCCCCCAACAACGTCACTAAGCCGGTCTCTCCAAACAGAGACAGCCGCATAGATCTCATAGAGGGGCAAGGGCAGGAAACAGCGCGGAAGTGCAGTGTCCAGAGGGATCCTGTTAAGGAGGGAGGGGAGGACTCTGGTGCTTGAGCGCCCCCACCTCTGTGGCACCTGGGTGAACTGCCCTGCCCCCTATGCTAGAGCCGAGACTTTGGAGGAGGAATAGGCGGACCGAGGCAGGGGAGGACGGACGCGACTTGCTAACAATGGGAACGACGTTCCTGCTGTGGAAGAAGTGTGGGAACGTCATTCCCATGCGTTCCCGCAGGACTCGAGCCCTGATATATATATATATATATATATATATATATATATACAGTATAATTTCCCATTATGGTGTAAAATGGAATACATTAAACACTGAATTAAACCACCCCAATAAAAAAAGAGACCCAATAAGGAAAAATTCATCAATACCTCACTACATTTAATGACAAAAATTGATTTACCTGCAAGCATGGCCAAATGCACAAAATACCATTTCAAAACATTACATTTGAATCCATGTTGTTCCATGATAGACTGCATAGAGGAAGAAAGGCCCAGATTCATAAAGCACTTACGCCGTCGTATAGCACACTGACGTAAGTGCAAAAGTGCGCCGGCGTATGTGTGTGGCAGACCCACAAACCAACATGCGCCTAAAAACAGGCTACACCCCGCCAACATAGCTTGCACACACCGGCATAGCGTGGGCGCACATATGGGCTGGATGCATGCTGCTGCTCCCATTGATTAGCCATTCAAACATGCAAATGAGGGAAATTCACGAACGTGCGTGCGCCCGACGCATTCAACACGAGATGCGCGTAAATTGTACGTCCGGTGTAAAGTTTTTCCCCATAGATGAGGTGCAACCTGGCAACAGACATGCAAAGGTCTGCACCAGGGAACACAAGCCGGGGTATTGTGCGTTGGACGTGTGTCTGGCTGGGCGTACGTTAAGTTGACAGCGTACGTGGTGATCCGTAGCTTAGGCAGTTATGCCGGCGTGGTTGTGAGCAGGCGTAGGAGGGTGCTGCGCATGCGTCCACGTCACGGCGATGTCACGGCGCATGCGCAGTTTGTGATACGCCGAGCGTAAAACACTGCACCACGCTCAGACCATCATTTGCATGGGGTCACGCACACTTCCACCTTTGCCGGCGTGCGCCTTCGAAACCCACGCCACGCTGGTGCAACGTTGGGAGCACTGGCTTGCTGAATGCAATGCTTGCCGCGGAGGGCCGGACTGGGAATAAAAACCAGCCCTGGAAAAAATTTCATACCAGCCCCACAGCATTATTATACCAGCGTAACAGCATAGCGTCATTATTTTCTTGTTCATGAAAGGGAAAACCATACATTTTAAAGCACATTTGAAGAGTGTATTATATATAGATAAGACAGATATGAAAGCACAAGGCCCGGATTCACAAAGCACTTACGCCAATGTATCTCCAGATACGCCGACGTAAGTACAAATGTGCGCCGTCGTATCTATGCGCCGACCCACAAAGCTAGATACGTCGAAAAATAGGCTTCATTCGACCGACGTAACTTGCCTACGCCGGCGTATAGTGGGTGCATAGTTACGCTGGACACATTTGGCATTCCCATTGATTTTCGATGCAAATATGCGAATGAGGGAGATATGCCGATTCACTAACGTACTTGCGCTCAGCGCATGTTTTAAGCGATTTGCGTAAGGTTTACGTCCGGTGTAAAGTTATTCCCCATATTGGAGGGGCAACTCATGCAAAGGTATGGACCAGGGAACGAACCCCGTCGAATTTTACGTAGTTTACGTAGTACGTGAATAGGGCTGGGCGTAGGTTACGTTCACGTCGTAGGCAGTGAGTCGACGTATCTTAGCCAGTTGTTTCGACGTGATTGTGAACATGCGCACTGGGATACGTCCAAGGTACGACGCATGCGCAGTTCATTTTAAGTACTTGTCTGAAGCTCAGCCCATCATTTGCATGGGGTCACGCTTCATTTAAATGTATCACGCCCACTTCCAGCCCACTTCCACCTACTTTGACTTACGCTGCCTTATGCCTATGACTTTACGCTACGCCGGCGCAACGTTGGGAGCATTTGCTTTTTGAATTCCATGCTTCCCTCTCTGCGTTGCGCTGGCGTAGCGTAAAGAAGATACGCTACGCCGGCATATATATGCGCCGAGGTATGTGAATCCGGGCCATAGGGTTTTATATTTATAAAAGCAAATTTCAGTTAAAAGTGTTAAAAGTGGTCAATCATCAAGGGGGACCCCAGGAACTCAGAACGTGGGGGGGACCACCTTCCGCAGAAAGAATACACTAAGGTAACTGGTGGTTACTGATATAAGGGGGAAACATTTATATCAGTGCCCCCTTACATTATCGTATTTCCTCCCCCCTTACATCAGTTATCCCCCTCAGACTGGCCTGGCGGCGCTGTCACTGACCGCCTCTCAGGTGCACCGTGCAGGGCTCAGTCAGTCAGCTCCAGCTCGGTGGCTCTAGTTTTATCCTATATAATCTCCTCTCCACAGTCCACAGACATCTGACTTCTCCCATGACCCCTATCCCGGCGGTGATCCCACTCTTGACTCCTCTCCAGACTCCCTCAGAGACTGCAGACATGATACAGGAGATGGTCAGAGACTGCAGACATGATGCAAGACCTTAATGCAGCCTCATCAGTGCCCATCAAGTGCAGCCTCATCAGTGCCCATCAAATGCAGCCTCACTGTGGCCACCATTTCATCCTCACTGAGCTCATCAAATGCAGCCTCGCTGTGCTCATCAAATGCAGCCTCGCTGTGCCCATAAATGCAGCCTCACTGTGCTCATCAAATGCAGCTTTACTGTGCCCACCATTGCAGCCTCACTGTGCCCACCATTGCAGCCTTGCTGTGCCCATCATTGAAGCCTCACTGTGCCCATCATTGAAGCCTCACTGTGCCCATCATTGAAGCCTCACTGTGCCCATGAATGCAGTCTCACTGTGCCCACGAATGTAGCCTCACTGTGCCCATCATTGCAGCCCCTTCTATGCCCCATGTCCCAGTCTGCAGTCCCTGTCTGTGGGAAGGTGTGTTGTTGATGCTCGGTACAGTACCTTCCATGCCAGCAAGATATCCATGATCGCCATCAGCAGGCAGGGTCTGTTCTTGTTTTAGATGGGGACAGTGCTCCTTCCAGAGGATCTGTTTGCTGTGAGATGGAGTGGTCCCTGGCCACCTGCACCTTTAGCTGATCTAATTTTCTGCCCCAGTCAGCCTGTCCTCTGGTCCTGGGGAAGTGAGAGCACTGGGTGGGAGCTGGAGAGTGGAGAGCACTGGTGGAGTTGGAGAGCACATGGGTGGGGGCAAAGAGCAGGGGGTAGTGGAGATCACAGGGGTGGAGAGCAGAGAGCGCTGGGGGGGCTTTAGAGCACCAAGGGGGAGCCAAAAGGAACAGGGGCGGACAGCATGGAAGGCTGAGAGGGGGGCTGGAGAGCACTAAGGGGGCTAAGAGTGTGGGGGTAAAGAGCACTGGGGGGATCTTGAGAGCACTGGGGGGAGAAATAACAGGGGTGAAGAGCACAGGGGCTGGAGAGCACTGGGGGGTACAAAGAGCAAGGGGGAGTGGAGAGCACTGGGAAGTGGAGAGCAATGGGGGGAGCTTGAGAGCACCAGTGGGGGCCAGAAAAAGCAGGGGTGGAAAGTATGGGGGGCTGGAGCGCACTATGGGGGGCAGAGAGCACTGGCGGGGTTGGAGAGCACATGGGTGGGGACAAAATGCAGGGGGAAGCGGAGAAAGCACTGGTGGGGTTGGAGAGCATGTGGGTGGGGGCAAAATGCAGGCTGGAGAACGATGAGTGGAGCTTGAGAGCACTGGGGGGGCTAGAAAGAACAGGGGTGGGGAGCAGGGGTGGACAGCACGGGGGAGAACAGGGGTGGAGAGCACTGGTGGGGAAACATCTACCGGTAGGCCAGTCCGGCCATGCTCTCCGCGCTACGTTGGCGTGGCGTACGGCGTTTGCTCTATGGCGGCGTAATGTGCGCCTTGCTCTCTGTGAATCTGGGCCATAATTTACAAGTTACAAGTTTTGTTGGGTTTTGTTATTGGGCTGAAAAAGGCAAAACAATTAATTTGCACCACGCATATTTATTTGAATATGACCCAAATGGTTGATTAATTTGGTTATTGGGCTGTTATATAGCCTACAGTCATGGTAATGAATTTCATGAGAAAGAAACTATAGCAATTTTTTTATTTAAAAATTAATTTGCAAAATAAATATATGCAAACAAAAACATGCTGGATGGATGAATTAGTTTGATAACATTTGGAATATTTTATAATACATTTGTTATACATTTCCAGTTGTAAGACATTTCAGCTTATGGGGAAATGCAGCAGTTCATTGATTATGAATGCTTCAATGAAACATTTAGAAACCAGGAGAAATTAAGTTAAGTAGCACCTACCACATACAATGATGTTGTATTATTCAGTCAGTATGATGACCTACATGTTTAAAAGGCATTTTGTTGAACAGTCACTTTATCCTTTAGAAGCATCAAATGCAAGCTTACAAAGCCTCAGTCATACAGGTGCTAAAAAAAACACAATCTACGTAAATATATGACCCATAAACTTTTTTTGCCGATTAGCTGAGCTCCAACTGTCATATGCCCTAATTTTCTTCAGTGTCAAACTCTTAAACAACATGAATGTGCCACCAATAACATTTCTATGACTAAATCATATTTTCTATTACAATTTGTGCATCAGTTTTATAAGGGGACTTAAATGCATGTATCTGTCTTGTGTTGCATAGAGCATATGCACGTTTTAAGCATTGTCATTGATTAATGTGTCTTTAGTATGCTTTCCTAGATCCGATACTGTGCTGGATCAATAAAATGTTGTGATGTACTTATATCACATAAAGCAAAACATAGCATATTAGCATATAGCTGCATAAAATGTTACCATTTTAAACAGAATACTGAAAAACAAAAAAAACAAAAAAAAAAAAGGTATAATGGTTCCCTCTAAGGCTTGGAGTCAGCTGTGGCTAAAAACAAGTCACCACCCTACCAGTGCCATGATCACACCATACCTAAAACCAGTGTCCTGATAACCACCATACCTAATACCAGTGGTGTGATCACTGTACACCACAAGCCATCATCCTGATCACCGCCATATCCCTTATTTATGTCAGCATCCTGATCACCACCAAACACCATACCAGCATCCTGATCACTGCCATATACCATATCAGTGCCCTGATCACTGCCATACCTCATACCAGCATCCTGATCACTGTCATACACCATAGCAGCATCCTGATTTCTCATCATACATCATACCAGTGTCTTGATCACCACCATGCCTCATGTTAGCATCTTGATCTCTGTCCTACCCTATACCAGTATCCTGATCACTGCCATACCTCATACCAGCATCCTAATCACTGCAATACCTCATACCAGTATCCTGATCAGTGCCATACTGCATACCAGCATCCTGATCATCATCATATACCATACCAGTGTCCTGACCAACACCATATCGCATACCAGCATCCTGTTCACCACCATACCTCATACCAGCATCCTGATCATCATCATACACCATAATGATTACTGCCATACCAGAGTACTGATCACCACCACACCTCATTGCAGCATCCTGATCACCACCATACCAGTGTCATGATCACCGCCATACCAGTGTCATGATCACCGCCATACCAGTACCAGTGTCAGCAGAGCCAGTGTCCCCAACTATTTTCACTGTCCCGGTGCTCCAGGGCTTCCAAAAATGTTATAGGTAGTCTGGAAATTAAATTTATGCTTCTAGAAAGTCTTAAAGTATTTGTAAAGGCAGAAGTTATTTTTACCTTCATGCATTCTTTGCATGAAGGTAAAACACCTACTGCATAGAGCTCCCCCCACAGCCCCCCCCCCTTGTTCTTACTTGAGCCCAATCTTGATCCAGAAATATGCACAAGAGCTGAGGTTCTTTTGGCTCTCCCACTCTTCTTTGGCTTATAGACAGCAATGGGATTCATTGGCTCCTGCTGCTTTCAATCACAACCAATAAGGAGTGAGCATACAAGAATGCTCCCATAGCAAGCAGTTTGATATAGGGGCACTTAGCAAGGGGCATGATCCAGAAGCGCTGGTGGGGGACCTGAGAAGAGGAGGATCGAGGCTGCTCTCTGCAATTCCATTGTAAGTATAGCATGTTTGTTATTTTAAGGAAAAAAACATGAGCGTTTAGTATCACTTTAAGTTGCTCCTTGAATTTTGGACCTCTGTGTGGCTAGGCTGTGAAAAATTCTCACACGTGTTATCCCCATATTCAGGAGAAGTAGAAAAATGTGTTTTGGGGTGTAATTCTAAGTAGTGTTGGTTCAGCCCAAGCATGAGTTTGAGCCGAACATTGGCTGTTCGCAACATTTGAAGAACACAATTTGCAGGGTGTTTGAGGAGTGTTCACCTGGCCACATGCCCTGCAATGCACTGTGTGCTGCACAGAGCATTCTGCTCCCTGATTGGGCAAAGCTTTGCCCAATCAGGGTGCAGTAAAAACTGGTTGCCAAGGAGCGTGGTCAGGAAGCCAGCTGTGGCATCCTTAACAACTGATGAGTCATCAGCTGTCAATGGGCTTACCTGTTGACAGCTGAATAAAAAGTGTCTGTAAAAATAGTAAAAAAAATGGCATGGCATGTGGGCCATGTTGATGGGGACAAGGGTCTCATCCCCACAACCCTGTGCTGTGGTTGTGTCAGGGCTGGGCTCAGCCCTTCCTTCTTTGTGCTGGCAGCTCAGCTGTTAGACAATTGCCTGTTGATGATCCGCTCATCAGCTCTGCCTACTTAAGGACTTCCAGTTCATTTTCTCCAAAAATAAAAACAAAAAAAGAACACCCCTAGACTGGTTATTGAGAAAAATTGTGACTGTGATTGTGTGTCTGGCTGCAGGGAAATCCAGTGGGAAAATAAGCTGGGAGACTTCCAGTAACAAATATTTGAAGAAAAAAAATAGGTATTCTGCATGAGCAGGAACACATAACAAACATAATAGGGTTTTCTCAAAAGACAAAATAAGTAAATTAATAAAAAACAGCATTTTCTTTATCCATGGCCAAAAAAAAAGAAATAAATCTGTAGTACCGTAAGTGCTGACTACACACATTTACACACATTGTAGTACCTCCTGTTCTGAATGATCTAAATCCGAATTGATGGATTCAGTTCAGCAAGACACCAGCCTCCTGTTAGCATTATTGATTTGAGCAGCACGAAGAGTGTAAATGTTTTTAACTACTTCACAGTGTCTAATGTATTGTCTCTGTGGCATATAGGTTGGCAACACACTGTTGGCCCATTTATTTTTATTGTGCTCATTTCAGGAGCAAACATTGGAAGAGCAGCTGTTCAAAATAAAATATAAGCTCAGCTCCAGTCATTTAGAACAATCAATTGTTTTTAGTAAAGACGTGCCCTGAAAAAGACACTGTCCGAGTTCTGTAAGCTTATTTTTACATAATTTGTCCTCTTCTACAATTGAAGGATCATGATGTGTGAACAGTAGCCTCTCTAAAGAGTACATTCTGGCATCAAACCAATGCCATTATTCTAATATAAAAATGTAATTAAAAACTATTATATTGATATGATATGCAAACAACTTACCACTACTGGGTACAATCCAGCAAAATTTGTATGTTACTACAGAGTTTTGTGTTTAGTCTGTGTCTACAGTTGAGGTTCCACAGCACTCCCTTCCCCTGATGGATGTACTTTCAAAAGGTTTAAAAACAAGGAAATGTTTTTTATTTATTTTTTTAATATATATACTGTGATTTACTGTAGCATATTTTTGCACATATACACAGTACTTTTCTTTGCAATAGTGTTGTTACCATCTACTTCATAAACAAAACAATTCATAAAAATAAACACAATCCACAACAAAAACACAATGGGGTTGATTTACTAAAGCCAAATCCACTCTGCACTACAAGTGCATTGCAAGTGCACTTGAAAGTGCAGTCACTGTAAATCACTGCAGATCTAAGGGGAACCTCTGCTGATTTAATCATACAATCATGTACAAGCAAAAAGGCTGTTTTCTTATTTTCCTTGCATGTCCCCCTCAGATCTACACCGAGTCCACTTTCCACTTGCAGTGCACTTGTAGTGCAAAGTGGATTTGCCTTTAGTAAATAACCCCCAATGTGTCAATGTTAATTTATACACTGCTCAAAAAAGGAACACTTTGAAAACATATCAGATCTCAACGGGCAACAATCTCATGCTGGATATCTATACTGATATGGACTGGGTAATGTGTTAGGAATGAAAGGATGGTACATCATTTGATGGAAATGAAAATTATCCACCTACAGAGGACTGAATTCAAAGACACCCGAAAACCAAAGTGAATTTTTTTAAGCTAGTCCATTTTGCGAAAATTTCATTGCAACAGCTCAAAATGTTGTTTAGTCGTTTGTATGGCCCCCGAGTGCTTGTATGCATGCCTGACAACATCAGGGCAATGCTTCTAATGAGACGACAGATGGTGTCCTGGGGTATTTCCTCCCAGATCTGGACCAGAGCATTACTATTCTCCTTAACAGACTGAGGTGCAACCTGGCGGCACTGGATGAACTGATACATAATGTCCCAGAGGTGTTCTTTTGGATTTAGGTCAGGTGAGCGTGGGGGCCATTTAATAGTATCAATTTCTTCATCCTCCAGGAACTGGCTGCATGCCCTCGCCACATGAGGCCGGGGCATTGTCGTGCACCAGGAGGAACTCAGGACCCACTGCACCAGCGAGGGTCTGACAATGGGTCCAAGGATTTCATCCCGATAACTAATGGCAGTTAGGGTGCCATTGTGTAGCCTGTAGAGGTCTGTGTGTCCCTCCATGGACATGCCTCCTCAGACCATCACTGACCCACCACCAAACCGGTCATGCTAAACAATGTTACAGGCAACATAAAGCTCAGGGTGAACCTGCTCTCATCTGTGAAAAGCATGGGGCACCAGTGGCGGACCTGCCAATTCTGATGTTCAATGGAAAATGTCAATCGAGCTCCACAGTGTCCAGCAGTGAGTACAGAGCACACTAGAGGACGTCAGGCCACCCCCATGAAGTCTGTTTCTGATTGTTTGGTCAGAGACATTCACGTTTTTTATTGAGTTCAGCGACAAACTTGCATACAAGAAAAAAATATAAACTTTCTTGCCCATTTCAGTGCACAGAAAAAAGCTATGCACTCAACAAGCATTAAACAAACAATAATATTCAAAGATTACCACACCCGTCTCTGGAAATGATTGCATATAAGATGACAAGGCACTATACAGGCAACATAATTTTGAGTCAAGTAAATACAAATCAAAATGAATAAGGTGGTTAGCACTACCAAAGTCAGCAGTTTGGCCAGTATTCAGACAGTTGGCCAGAATTTTAGCTAGGATCTTAACATTCACATTGATGAGAGATATCAGGCGGTAGGAGTCACATTTAAGAGGATCTTTACTGGGTTTTAATAACAGGATAATTAGAGCCTCTCGCATAGTAGGGGGGGGGGGGGGGAATTACAGCTTCCAGGGCCTTGTTATATGCATGTAGAAGTGCCCCCGTGGATTCGCTGAACAAGTCTGAACAGTTCAACAATAGCCATTTGCTGGCAGGGGTCTGCAGCCCCCATTGATATAGAAACTGAAAGAATACTTCTTGTGCTAGCTGCAAAG
Organism: Rana kukunoris; assembly: GCA_029574335.1. Lineage (NCBI taxonomy): Eukaryota > Metazoa > Chordata > Amphibia > Anura > Ranidae > Rana > Rana kukunoris. The sequence goes on along the minus strand of CM056052.1, from coordinate 261,476,378 downwards.
CTTAATGGACTACTGTTCCCAGGCAGTCCTGTGCAAATTCTGCCAACCCTCCTGGCTGCAGTAACTTAACTCCAACACTAGTGACATCACAGCCTCTGCTTCTGGCATGTCTATCCCAGATTTCTCCACTGTGCCTGTCACTCACCGACCCCGAAATGGATCCCTCCTAGCAACTTGCCCGGTAATGTTCCCCGCTGTCCCCTTCCTGCTCATGTTCCAGCCACCTCTCTATGACCATGTATAAAAAGGTTCCTTCCCAGCTCTCCCGAGTTCGAGACTCGAGCTTACCCCCCCCCCCCCCAGAAAGGGGGCTCCCTCAATGGCCATGACAGCCTAACACTCCATTACTAGTTTTTCCACCCAACAACTCCTCCCACAGGAGGCTGACCATGAGTATATATATGAGGCCTGCCCCCTGCCAATCCTAGTTAGGGATTAATCAGTGCTCCCAGATACACTTCTTGCCACTCCCATCCTCTGCCCTGCCTTTTTTCCAGAACCCTCTAGAAATAGAGGAGGTGCCAGAGAGCTAAATTACATGTCAGTCACCTGCTACTGTTCTTAAAACGACTCCCAGCCCCCAGATCAAAAACAAGCAGTTAAATCCTAAATGTACCTACTGCTGGCTGTAACAAAAACACAGCTACTCGAGCAACGTACCTACCCAAGGTAGAGGGTGCTACATGTAGAAAGTAGGAGTGGGCATAGTAAAAGTCAAAAGTGAGTGTACCATTCCGCTGGGAAGCCAACCAGGCCTGGTGTCTTATGTGCTGGTAGTTGCCAAATGGCCAGGGCTATTTCTTTAACAGAAAAAGGTGCCCCTAGGTCCTTATGGGTATCAGCCCTGTTTCCATGTTCAAATGTTTTTTGGGCAATATGGAGCAGCTTTTGTGTGAGGTCAAGCAAACGGAGCTCATACTCTCTGCGGATGTATAACCATGCGTCCAGTGTATTAAGGTTGGGGCTTCAGACATGTACAATACCCTTCCCGCACGCAACTGCACCACCTCATCCTCCAGCCACAGGGAATTCAGTCGCCAAACTGCGGGACCCAAGCTCAGGAGGAGAAGGTCCACAGAAAGAGGCACATGGTCAGACACACCCCTAGGTAAATAAGAGACTTTCAAAACAATAGAAAGTGTAACATCTGAGGCAAAAGCCATGATTATACAAGACATAGTATGTAAGGAATTGGAATGGTAGGAGTACTGGCAAACATTTTGATGCTTCCACGGTCATATCTCAGAGAGACCATATACCTGTACAGTAAATGAAGTGAAGGATCTACCCCCAACCCCCAAAGAGGTCCACAGCCGCGCTCAAAACCGTACTGAAGTCTCCCACATAAAGCAGGGGGCCCGTGGGGCCTAGACAAGAGCATAAGGGACAATTTGGAGAGTATGTCTGAGGAGAATTGGGGGAGGGATACAAACATTTACCAATGTAAATATCACAGAGACAATTTGTAACGTAAGTATAATAAATCTCAAGTCTGGGTCAGTCTTGACTTGCGGAATCTCTGCCGGTGGGACTTAGCCAATAAACTAGAGACCCCTCTATAGAATTAATTTGCCAACCATGGGTGCTTAAGGGTTCGTCCATTTGTGCCAGTGAGATGGGTTTCTTGAAGACATATTATATTGGGTTTATGTTTTTTCAAGACATAAAAGACCAGGGACCGCTTCTGAGGTGAATTTAAACCTCTAACATTCCAAAATATTATCTTTAGTGGCTTAGACAAAGTAAGTCAATCAATGCATAATAACTATAGTAAGTATGCAGAGCATAAGAAGAACATTGTATGTCATGCCATCGATAACATATACAAGTCAGAGCTTGTGAAGCTAAATATAAAAGAGAAGTTAAATACATGAAAAACTGAACACACAAATAAAATTTTTTTTTTTGCAAAAATCCAGCCAAAAACTTTAGCAAAGGCTGGTGAAGGTCCAGAAAAAAACCCCCATTGAACCCTCCCTGCTTGGCCATCCCAAAAACAGCGAGCCTCGGATCCCTGAACATAACACTCAACCGAGGTTAAAAATGTCCCGTGGTCACGCCACAAACTGGTATCGGGGGTTGTATTGAATACATAAGGGCTCTTGGTAAAGGAAGAATTGTCCTGGTTCAGGATGAAAATCAACAGCAAAAGTAAAAAGGGGGCACAAAATAGCAGTGGTCCATACCACATTCCTGGAGGTGGGCCGTGAGAAGTACATAGAAGGCAGGTCTGTGGCCTAAATCCAAACAAAACAGGATGCTGTGCCAACAGGGCATGGAAGAAGTATAACCACCTTTACAGAACAAGCAATCACCCAGGATAGGAAACAGTGTACACCGATATGGTATTCTCCATTTGCAGATCTAGAAATCTCAGGATCTTCAGCATAAAGTCAGTTAAAAAATGTGTGTATCACTAGCCAGGGTCAGTTGCACCCGCGTCTGGGTGCAGTTTCAAAGAGGTCATTCAGCCAGGCCATAGCTTCTTTTTGTTTTTTTTTTGTAGAAATTAGCTTTACCATCATGGATGAAACACAAATTAGCAGGGAAGAGCATAGCATATTGTAGGCCTTCAGTATGCAAACAATCCTTCACAGCCGTGAAGAAAGTGCGTTGGCGTTGGACTTCAGCCGAGAAGTCGGGATAGACAGATGGTATTGCCTTTATATTTCAGCTGCCCTTTTTCCCTGGCGATACGTAGAATAGCGACTTTGTCATGGAAGTTAAGAATCCGTGCAATGAGTGAGCATGGAGGGGCTCCTCAGGGAGTAGGGTGCGAAGATGTGCGGGCAGCCCATTCGATGACAAAAGAGGATAAAGTTTCATTATTGCCAAAAATATCCCATAGACAGTAGTGGGGAAACCATTTAGGGAGAGATCCTTGCGAACGTTCGGGGAACCCCACAATGCAGAAGTTTTTCCTGAGTTAACGTTTCTCCAGGTCATCTTATTTGGCTCAAAGCTTCACCAGCTCATTTGTGGCAGTGGACACTGGCGCAGATAAGGGGTGCAAAGTGTCTTCTAAATAGCAGAAGCATTCCTCAGTTTCGCCAGTTCTGTCATGCAAATTCTGTACGTCCTGCTTCAATAGGGAAAAATCAATGCAAATGAATTCTATTTGGTAGTAAGAGAGGCCTTGCACTCCTGTATGGCAAACATGATATGTGCTGCGTGGGTTCAGCCTGGGGAAGATCAGTGGCCTCTCCATTTTCCTAGCAGGGGAGAAAGGTAATAGAGAGTCTGCTGGGGAGGAGAAGACAGCAGGGGTCGAGTCACTCACCCAGAATGAAGAATCCTGTGCAAAAGAAGGTGAAGACTGCAGTGCGTTATCTTACTACTGGATCCGAGTGAGTAGCTCCATCACAGATGGTGACGTGGGCAGCCTGTAATTAACCATCATAGCAGTCCAGGTAGGTGCCCACAGCTGTAGGGGAGGACACTGTGCTGTTTAACAGAAAACAGGACCCAGGATAGCTGCAGCATAGAGAAATTAGAGCCAGAGCCACGGGTTTATGCAGCAGCTCGCTCCGCCATCAAGCCACGCCCCCCCAAGATATTTATCTTTAGTGTAGTTAAGCAGTACCTAGAGTCCCAGTGAGGGGGTTAAACACTCAGAAATACTCAAAAATACTGTACCAGAATTATTTAGGTGATATATGCTATAGACAAGCCTATCAATGACTAATATGGCTGTGGAAAATATATCTTTTGTTTATAGATTTGATTAGGCTTTGTTTGACATATTATATTTTATCTATTAATTTGAGCCTTGTTTGCCAAAACATGTTGTTTCCACAGCAGTATATACATTAAGCTATAATCTGTGAAATGAGAAGAAGCTGACCAGGTTGATCAGACATTTTGCCTGCCAAGACCTGAAGCATTTATCTTGGTAATAATACAACTCTTTCATATAGTGTTTTTGGCTTATTTTGCTAGTACTAAATCAGGACAGGATTTGATTACAATAGCATAGCAAATAAAGTAAAAGCTTGATATACTATTGCGCCAGCAATGATCTTGGTGCATTATTACAAATAAATTATTCTGAACATTTTAGTATAAAAAAATGTGAATGTTTTAATTAGATGGGATTTAATACTATGTTCATACACAAATAATAAACAGAGCACTTGTACATGACTATGAAGCATCCGCTTTAGTCTAACCTGTTGACACTGCATGTTTACAGTAATATGACATAAGATTGGCAATTATAGAGCCTGGCTTAATTTTTTAACTTAAACTGTAAGGAAAGGGTTAGTAAGTAATTTAATACAGCAATGATGATACAGTATGATCTCAATAGAAATTTAGCCATTTTCATAAAAAATAGAAAGGTGAACCAACTCACAACACCGTCCCAACCTCTTATTCCCCACCAAACTTACCTGCTGTAAAGACCATCCTCAGCCATCCACACTAGCCATTGTAATGATCTGGACATTTGTACAGAATCATATAGCCCGTGATGACTAGCGGTCATTGGTCAGAGACTGAGCTGACGAATGAGAATGTTTTTAAGCCTTTTTGTCTGCTGGGACTGGCAACGCAACAGGTATTTTACCTGTACCTGCAGCTTTTGTAAATGCATAATACATGAGGGAATGTGCAAATATCACAAAGATGTACTAACAAATTTTTTTATCTTTGCTAATCAGTTTGGATTTTGAAATGTTTATAGCACAGATTAATAAAAAAATCCTTGCAGTAGATCTTTTGGAGCTCAACATCACAATCGTGTTTTGTCAGTAAAATTACCAGCCTAAAACATATTATGTATTTTGCTGTCTGATACAAATTATTGAAATATCCATCATACACAACAGAACATTTCCCCATTAGGGAGTTGGTGTCTATGGATTGCAACAACATTGTTTAGGTACAGCTGTATCTTTGGGTACAAGGTGCTAACATTGCCTACAGGATTCTCAATTTCCACTCAGCTTTTTTAGAGCGGGTAGGTATTACATTTCTATAAAGTTTCATGTTTTGCTTTTCTGTTTTTTTGTTTTTTTTTACTTCAAAAACAGTGCAGTAAGAAATACTCTGGGCACATCTCTAGAGGTTTTTTCCACCGCTCCATAATTTTAGAAGTATAATATGGAAGGATTCAGGTATTGTTTAATAAGACATATTCTGAGTCACACTAAATTTCAACTTGATTAGACTGTCTTCTTTTATGATGCATTGTAATTCTGTACTTTAACCACTGAAAAATGAGGCTTTGACAATTTAAAGTAGAGCTAAACTCTCACAAAAGTATACTTGGTTTTGTAGAACACTATGCAAAATAGGACTACATATTTTTATTTGAATAAATAATAGTTTTCCCATATGGAGTGCATATCCTGTAAGTAAATTTGAAGGAACATTGCATTGACTCATGCCTGTTCCAAAAATATTTTTATAGAACACACCAGCAGCACTGGTGAAGCTGCTTATACACCAGCTCAGGAGTATGCAGTTGATTTAAGCATTTCCCCCATAGGAAAGGAAATGTCTTGGGATGCACCTTGCTGGTATGATTATATTGAAAACAGGACTGGAGAGCTATAGTTTGGAGACCCCTGGCTTAGAGAGATGACATTTTGATGAGGGGTAGTACCATGACCATGTCCTTCACTCTGCAAAGAGGCACCACACATGCATGGTGGCAGATTTAGGTAAGTAAAAAAAAAAGGCATTTAGAAATGTTATTATTTATGTGAGAGCGCGGGGTCATTGGGGGGGGGGGTACACAATTTGCCAGAAGATGGGCTTTGAGGGTTCATTCACACCAGCCCATACTGTAAAATTATCCATTTAAGCACGTGGGCTGGATTACCTTTGTACAGAATCACCTATGAGAGTAGACAGTGCCCGACAAAGTTTGATAAGGTCTGGTCTGGGTGGATAGATGCTAGGGGCTGAATGTGGTTGATGGGCCAGTCAGTGGGCTGCTCTTGACTACATAACAGCTTCTCCTTGCTCCCCTCCCCCCTACTCCCCCCTCTCTCCCCCCCTCTTTCAGATGTTATTTTCTATTACCCCCTCTTTTTAAGATCCTTGGAGGGGGCGTGGCACCTGTATAAATTGAGGTTTGTTCATGCGGTTCATGATGGGGTATGGAAGTCCTTGCCTTTTCCCCTTAACATGTGATGAGGTTAGGGAATGTGCTCTGTATTAGCTCTTCAGTTGATCCCTGTTTTTTTTGTGCTTCACTGTGCTACTACACCCATGTGATGCTGTAATGTTGTTTTGTTTTTCAATAAAACATCTCTGTTAAAAAAAAAAAGCACGCGGGCTGGTATGCAATGTGCAGTGGCCGCGAGTGGGAGTGTCCTAAAAAGACACAGGTCACCGGACATTGGTAAAAGAGCCCTGAGTGTTTAGGTTTAGATACCTTTAAAAAAAATACACACAATAGAAACATTTAGATCAGTTTCCCAACATAATACAAATACAATTAAAAGATGAACCGTACAAATTATTATGAAAATATCACAAATAATAAGTGAAAATGATGATTACACCATAGGGACACTGTATCTATCACTTGGGTGTCTGCATGTACTGACGTAGCGCATTGTGCTTTAACAAGTCCAAACACCAACCTAATGGCTTCTAACTTGCTTGCTTTTTTAGGATAAGAATGGAGATAACAGGCAGCTGCTATTTGTATATACGTATATCTGTACAGTCTTGCACATTTTTGTCGGGGTTGTGTTTGACAATATAGCATTTTCCTGGAAGCTCTTCTCATAGTTCTCAGCTGGCTTATGGCTGAATGTATTTTCTCCCCAGCAGTGGAAGTATTCATAACATTGCATGTCATGTTCAATCTTTCCTCCTGTCTCTACTTAATGTCCCTGATGCTCTTCTATGGCTTTTTCATACGTTCACAGTGCATTTGAATCTGGCAATTGTCTCCGCTAGCTGAGTTTTATCCTTTCAGTGGCAATGCCAACAGACTGTGTGAAATGTAGGGTTCTAACTTATTTCCTCAATCTAGTATCTGCTGCACATTTCCAGTGCTAGCAACAAACAATTAACATACATTTGAGAGACTGGAATTACATTTTAGTGTGTCTCTCAATATTTATTAGACATGTGCATTCGTTTTTGTCCGAATTCATTTTTGTCCGAATTTTGGGTATTTTCGTTATCGTTTTAACAAACAAAAACGAACGTGCAGAATCCGAAATCCGAAAGATCTGACATAAAAAATGCTTTATTTTCGTTTTCGTTGCTACAACAGTTCGATATAGATAGGAGATTCGACATGATGCTGACAATTAGCAATCTGTGTCTATCGAACCTGCGGTCAAATGTGCCTAACCTTAAGGCCTTGTACACACGAGGCAATCCATTTGTTCAAATCGGTCGGACCGACCGACTTGAACAAATCTGTCTGCTTGGATTTTGGTTTGCTCGCGTGTACACACGAGCAAACCAAAATCCCCGCCAGCAGACAGTGCGCTGACGTGTCGGTGACGTGGCGGTGACGTTGACGCCACCACGTCACCGCACCAGGAAGTAAAACACTTCCGCGCATGCGTGGAAACCATTTGGCGTGTGTGCGAGAAGACATGTCTGCTGGTTAGCGTACTAACCAGCAGACATGTCGGACGGACGGGTTCCCAGCCGACAGATTGGTAAGCATGCTTTCCAATCTGTCGGGTGGCCAAATCCGTCTGTTTGCCCGTACACACGATCTAATCTATCTGCTGGGACGGTCTAGCAGACCGTTTCCAGTAGACAGATTTGATCGTGTGTACGAGGCCTAACTCTATTAGTCCAGGATTTTTCTACATAGAAAGGAAAGATTCAACATAAAGAGGAAAGATTTGACAGTGTTGGGGTAGACCATTTGACATGAATGACAAAGATTTTCACGAAGCAGCGACAAACATACAAATGTTGAATCTATCATTGAAGGCTTATGATGTCTGTCGAAAGTTCTAAGAAGATTCGACGAAGCAGCTAAACTGTACGATGCCGCAATTGTACATTTCCGGTCAAATGCTCGGCCCACAAGCTATAGAAGAATTCGAATGTTGGTTGACTAGTAATAATAATTTATAAACATAATTATTACTAGTGTCATACAACATTAGAATTCTTCTATAGCTTGTAGGCGGAACATTCAGCCGAAAATGTACAATTGCGGCATCGTACAGTTTAGCTGCTCCGTCGAATCTTCTTAGAACATTCGACAGACACCATAAACCTTCAATGACAGATTCGACCTTAATTATTTCAGATTTTTGGACGAATGCATTTTTTAACGAAACAAAATAAATAAAAACAAATTTCGGACGAAAATGAAATTCCGAAAGAAATATTTCAGTGTGCACATGTCTAATATTTAGTATTTTCTCTTAAAATACTCAGACATTAGATGACCATTTTGTGATATCTGTGGTAGTAGATATAATTAAACTGGGCAGTGTACATAGAAGGAACCATTGCAACCTGTAACCTAAAAACATAAGAAGAAATGTCAATTGACCAAACCTTTTATCTGATCTCACATCAATTACAATTCTGTCTGCAGAGGTTATTGTTTTTTACAGTTATACAAGATGATATAAAGAATGTACTGTATGTGTATATCTGATGCACATAGTATTCCATAATAGGTAAATTGCTACTAAACATATAATTAAGGTCTCTAGACAGCTTGAAAGTGCAGGTTAGGCAACCTCCAGCTCTGCAGGCATGCAGCTTTCATTGGCCCTCTTATGACTACCCCCCCCCCACTTCCTGGCAGAATCTTAGGAGAGTGAGAGAGAGAGAGAGAGAGAGAGAGAGAGAGAGAGAGAGAGAGCTGTGCATGATGTCATAAGCCTAGCCTTTTTACCAGACAAGAAACAGGAAGTGGGCTGTATAAGGTATTCACTGGCATAAAAAAATGTTTTACTATCCGAAGTTAAAACAACAAGAGCAGAAGGTTTAATAGATGGAAAGTTGAAAAAAATACTGAAGGTGCGCTTTAAAGGTTTAACGTTAAACTCCAATCAGCTACCAAGCCACACCGTTTAATGAATTTATGTATTTCTAAATGTATTCATATTGGAACATCAGCTCTCAAATAGAAGATAGAAGAGCAACACAATAGTGTAAGGTCACTACTGTATTTTAAAATCTCTGTGCTGAATCTTTTTCAAACTCGACAATGTTAAGCACATAATATAATACTTTATAAACAACGGAATCATTAAAAAGTATTGCATGCTCATAAAAATGCATGAAATATTTGCAAGGAATAAACACAAGGCATTTCAAATACATTTTTAATATGTTTTGTCTTATGTGTGAACACATCCCAAGGCATTTTCTTTTTATTACTTGTTCTAAGTTAGACTTATGCATGCTTCTGTACAGTATATGCCAGAAAGAATACTTCAAATGAAACAGTGCTGAAGATAAATAAAAAAGAAGAGCTACAAAAAAGCAACAAAGTTATTTTTGAAATGTGTTTGCAATTTTGGTGAATTTTTGTGTATTTTTGAAGTAGCTCAGATCATCTCATATGGCCTTATGCGAAAATAGTCTGTCATTTATTTTTTATTAAGCAGCTAGCAAGTATTAGGGCCAGCCAGCACATACCTACAACCAGTAGTGTATTTAGGTTTTGTGCTGCCCGAAGGTCTGACTTAAATTGTGCACCCCCTAATTTAAATATGACCCACCCCTTCTTGTCAAGGCCAAACCCCTTGCTGTTTAAGACCCACCCTGACATTTTCAAATGGGGACACTAGTTCTGAGTGTCAGGGGGGGGGGGGGCAATGGATTCCCATTAATTTGCATAGATTTCCTCTGACTTCCTGTTTGGCAATGGGGCAGAAAGTGAATGGAAATCTCTGTAATGGAACAGGGATGGTAAAAAATAAACTGACCGGGCTATAACCCTCCCTTACTCTATCCAAACTGAAAAAAAGGTGTTGTCTATAGTTCTACTTTAAGCACACATTTCTGATAGTTTTATGGAGAAGACTAAGAAGATATAACCATGCCAATGGTGCAGCAAAAAACCTATAGCACAGTGAGGAAGGTTTGTGGTCCAGGATGATAGGAGAGTCAAAATTAGAAGTGGCGCCACCCCCCAAAGTTGCAGAATGCCAGCCATCCACATACTGGAATCAGTGTGACCACTTTACGGGGGCGCCAGACTAATTTGCCTCTCAGTCCAGTCCACCCCATAAGACTGGTGCTAAACTAACAGTGTAGCGCAAGCTGGCAGAGACTCTTTCTGTGCTGCCTCCCTGCAAAGTGCTGCCCTAGGCCTGGGCCTTGTCGGCCTAGGCCAGTATACAGCGTTGCCTGTACACACCATCGGATCAAATTCCCCGCCGGCGGACAGCGTGGTGACGCGGCGGTGACATTGAAGCCGCCACGTCACCGCACCAGGAAGTGAAACACTTCCGCGCGCATGCGTCAAATTCATTCACAGGATCCGACGCATGTGCGGACAGATATGTCCGCTGGTTAGGCATACTAACCAGCGGACATATCCGACAGGCAGCTCTCCGGCGGAAAACTTTCAAAGCATGCTTTGAAACTTTTCCGCCGGAGAAATCCGTCCAAATCTGTCCGCCGGCCCTTACAGATGAGCGGATTTTTCGGCTGAAATGGTCCGTCGGACCATTTTCAGCAGATAAATTCCCTTGTGTGTACGAGGCCTGAGTCTTTAGATTTACACAAATCTGCTATACATCACAACCCTGTCTGGCAGGAAAAGGACCTGATTTTCTCTACTACAGATAAAGGTCTTGTCCCTCCAGCGCCTGTGACTGAACCATGAAGATGGTAATGCCAAGTCAAATCATATTCTTACACTGCTTGCATTAAAGTGGTTGTAAACCTTTAAAATGAAAAATTAACAAGGCATATCCCTCTATATCGAGGGTTGGCAAGCCAAAACTTTGGTCGACCACGGAGAGCCAACAGGGTGATTGTATCCACAGCTCTGCCTCCCCACAGCCACCGCCGTTCTCATGTTAACATATTAACTGCAGAGCGGAAAGCGGGAGGCAGCATGATTCTTGATGGAGGGCAGAAACTGCCTCATTAATTGGTTGCTAGGCGGTCCTAGCAACAGAGGACACTGATGTAAGGGGACAAAAGACACTGCTATGAGGGGTAGAGAACACTAGAGTGGGGGGGAGGTGATGTGAAGGGGGGCAGAGGACAATGTTTTGGGGATGGGGTACAGGACACTACTAGGGGGGGAAGGGGTCAGAGGACACTACAGTGGTGCTGGGGTGATGTGAAGGGGCAGAGGACACTTCTTGGGGAGGGGTACAGGATACCACTGTGGGAGATACAGGGCAGAGGACATTCTGGGGGGGTGATGTGAAGGGGCAGAGGACACAGAGGACACAGGACACTACTGTAGAGGGGCAGAGAACACTACAGTGGGGGTGATGTAAAGGGGGGAGAGGATACTGCGTTGTGGGGGGTACAGATCACTACTGTGACAGGAGGGGGCAGAGGACACTACTGTGGGGGGCAGAGGACACTGCTTTGGGGGAGGATGTAAAGGGGCAGAGGACACTGCGTTGTGGGGAGGACAGAACACTAGTGGGGCAGGAGTGGGTCAGAAGACACAGCTATGGGGGGCAGATGACATTGCAATGGGGGGTGATGTGAAGGGGGTCGAGGACACAGCATTGGGGGTACAGTACACTACTGAGGGGGGGACAGAGGATTCTACAGTGCAAGGGTGATGTGAAGGGGACAGGTGACATTGCTATGGGGGGGTAGAGGGACAGAGGACACTACTACTGTGGTAGGTTATGTGAAGAGGGGCAGAGGATACTGCTATGGGGGGGATGTGAAGGGAGGCAGAGGACACTTCTGTGGAGGGTGATGTGAAAAGAAGCAAAAGTCACTACTGTGGCACATAATGGGGTTTATTTACTAAAGCTGCAGAGTAAAAAATCAGACTCACTTCTGCATACAAACCAAACCACTTCTAACCTCAGCTTGTTCAATTAAGCTTTGTGTAACAGCTCTAGGGAACGGGTGTGAACCACAACTGCGGTTAACAAAGATTTCAATGCTCTTCTTTATGTGAGAATTCAGTATTGGTTGCCAGGCGTCACTCCACACAAACAGGAGTTTGGGGGTTCTCTACATCATCTCTCTCACATAAAGATAGGTGTTGAGCTACTGAGCTTGGACGCAACATGCTACCAGAGCTTAGCGTTTTAAAATTATAGTATGCACTAAAATATTCCAATGCACAACTGTATGCAAGTGATTATTAGTATTACATACCGTCGTGCATTAGGCCACTAAGGGAGAAGGTATGAAATACGTCAACCCTTAGTATAGAAAAGTTTAGGCGAACATGTTCCGCAACTTAGTGCATAGGCCCATAAACAGGTAGCACTTTTGTCAAGCATGTAGTAAATAGGCATTGTTGAGACAACTGATAGTTGCATATAAGAGGCTAATACAGTTCAGGTAATAATAGTTGCATATGAAAAGCAATTATTGCTGAGGTAATAATAGTTGCATATGAGAAGCGATTATAGCTCAGGTGCTTTGAAAGTACACGTAGTAATATAAGAGTTGTAGAGACAACTAATAGATGCATATGAGAGGCAAATATCGCTCAGGTAATTTGAGAGTACATGTTAGCGATAGCAACTAGTAATTGCATATGAAGGGCATCTATAGCACAGGTATTTTGAGAGTGTATGTCCCTTTAAGATACTTCTTAGCAAAGAGCCATAGGCACAACAGTCTATCCCAAGTAGTATGTTAATAGCCACAAGCCATAATAAATAACAGCAATTGGTGGAAAGTCTGCAGCAGATCTTTCTGTAGAACTACAAGTGACACAATTGCTACTTATCCATTTGCAGGGCTTCAGTGTTTAGCAGCAAGGGACTCCGTAGTGTAGGGCATCAGCAAGGAAGAACTCCCAGGTTGTCCGCAGCGATGGCAGGCTGGACGCAGTGAAGGTCTGTGCTAACTGGCCATAATATTGCCCATTGTTGTAGCGTGGCCGGTACGGCTGACAATAATAGAATGGGGTTTCTATTTCAAATTAATGCCTTTATAACCAGTCACAGCTGCAGTGCATCAGCACTAAATTCAAGAGAAGCGCCGATTCACAACACACTTCCGCGTTCCACGGAAATAAATAAACCCCAATGTGCTTTTCATGCTCTCTTTTTATTGGGAGCTTGAACGTTTTTTTAGGGTGCCGTCTACCCCATCCTTTCCCTCAGGGACCCCTGTTCTAGAATCTGTGCTAGCCTCAATCAAGAGCACCAAGAGTGGTTTCTCTCTGATCTCTCCTCTCTGATCTCTCCATGACTCTCTTCTGACAGGCTAACTCAACACCACCGAATCCCAAGTGGAGGCCTTTGCTGTGCATATTTTCCTATTATTCTGTGTAGAAGGGGATGTGTCCTTTCCTTTCCACTCAAATCTTAGGTTACACTGATCTCTTTTCTCTAGTCTGTGCAATGTGTGACATCAGATCCCCACCCCCTGCCTGTTGGTGCAGAGAAAAATCCTTTAATCTGTGTGTTTTATAAGGATATACAGGAGAGAAGGAAGCAGATAAATAGGTACAACTTATGTAGGAAGATTTGTTTAATGTCTGTGTATCACTTGAGGCTTGTAACTTCACTGGGTATATGTCAAGGTTTACAAACACTTTAAAAACACATTTAAAATGTATTTTTGAATACAAAGCACAATTAATTTGTGTCTTTTTCTGCCTGGAATTTATCCTTCTAAGCAATGTGAAATAACTTTGACAGCTCCAGATTGAAAACTTTAGCACCAAGCACTGAAGCTTAACTTCACTCTTATTGGCATGGGCGTCTGCAGCATAGGGAAAGGGGGGGCAATTGACCCCCCCCCCGGAATCATAAGAAGTTGTTGAAGACAGTTGCCCTGTGTTGCAATGGCCACCTTTCTTTCTGAGTCTGCTCTCTTTTCTGACTAATCACAGATACAGACATCCGTCCTTCCCTCCCTCACCCCCGGTCCGATCATTGGATTGGTTCTCTCGCTCGGGCCTCTGCTCTACATCTCGGCTGTTCCATGATTGGCTGCCTGCCTGTGTATGTACGTCGCTATGCAGATCCTGTGCCTGGGCCTATCGCATCACAGGAGGAAATCCTGAAGAACCACAGGTAACAGCAATGCCAATTAGGAGATGAATTTAGATATATATTGCTTGGGAAGTTGGACAGCTGAGCAATTGCTGGAAAAGATATTTGTGTGTTATATAATGTACTTCAATTTGTATGGAAGTTACTCAGTCTCAGGCATACCATGTCCATATAAAAATAGCCTAGAGAATGTACATCTTTCTATATTGCAATACATCTGTTGTGGCCATATTTTGATGAAAACAACCTATACTGTATTACAATATAGAAAGATGTATATTCTCTAGGCTATATTTATATGGGCATGGACTGGTACGCCCGGCTTGAATAACTTCCAATACAAAGTGAAGCTGAATTATCTCAAGATCTATTTCACACTGCCATCTGGCCGCGTTATCGGTAAAGCGCTGCTAGTTTTACCGGCGCTTTACCATTTGTTTAGCGGCGATATTTGGATGGTAGCGGGGTGCTTTTAACCCCGCTATCGGCCGAAGAAAGGCTTAAATGCGAATGAGTATCGCCGCTGCCAAAGCACCCCCCCCTGAAAAAAATTCTGCAGACGCCCATGCTTATTGCAATGCTGCTCCAGATCTGTTTCAAAAGAATAAACAAGTGGCTAAATATATATATTGAAATTCAATGTCATCTTTGTTTGGGGACCAGTAATAGTCTAATTAAATGTTTTGTAGAGGTTTTCGCACAGTACATAAGATCTGATTATTGTTAAAATGCTCTGTGCATGTCACATAGGGGCAAAGAATCTGTTGAGTTTCACACTGCTTTTGAAGTTAATTATGTGTAAATGTTATTATTTGTTACCTTCAAATTCCAGATTACAAATGTCCCTGGTGTTAGCAGCTTTCAAGCAAACGCTTGACAACAAAGAATAATATAATTATGTTTTTCTATTAATCTGAATTTACAGGTGATAGAGATAACAACAAAGTTTAAAACAACATATTTGTTAAAAGAATACGGATAATTTAAGATCTTAGAATTATCAGAGAGAATATACAGTATTAATCCAGCCATAAACAATGTCACATTAATGTTGCACCTTCTAGTGTGCTAGTGAGTTTTTTGTATAGGTACATTTCCAGACTTGGCTGGCAGCCAGGCCTGGGTGTGTGTTTATAGTTTTTATAGTTTTTGTTTTGTCCTCCTTTTGTTTTTTGGTTAATGTGCACCGGTAATTTTACTGTAGCCAGTGGTTGATTTTTACAATCTGTGGACTGTGTTGTCTGTACGCTATAAAACTGAATAAACAGAAATTTACGGAAAAAGAAAAAAAACATATTCCATGTGGCCACGAAATGGCCTTACTGAATTTGCCTCCCTTTGTGACATGGAAATGGGTATACCTTATGCCTTCCCAAGTATAGCTAAAAAATTCTCTCTGCCAAATTCCCATGCCATCTACTTCTGGCAATGTGTCAAGTTCATCCGCACCTAATGCAAGGAAAGTGGTAAATGATTTAAGAAAAGGATAACAGATCATCTACTCCTAAAAGGGTCCTATACCATTTTGGACATATACAAACCGCGCTGATCAGCAAAATCACTCCCCCCTTCTCGACTTTCTCTGTGGCAGACCCAGAGCTTACAGGTAACATTTTGCTGAGATTTAACAAAGTCCTCCAGTTGACATCTTGCGAACAATGTCAGGAAAAACAAATAAAAAGAATCCATCGTGCACATATACCATTCCTGCTGGATAAAAACAATCTGCAATCTCTACTTCCAACAAAGACCACTCTATCCCATTGCTTTTGGATTTTGCACTACATCTCCACTTTTTGGGACAAAATCATATCCTTCATTCAAGGAGTTACCCTGCTTCCTATAGACCCTCTTCTTCTCATCTTTGGGTATTGGGAAAAGCAGTTTCTGACATGGTCATCCAAGCGTAAGACCCAACACATACATTAGATCCTACTATGCCTCTTGATGGCCCAGAGAGCAATTCTAAAAAAATCTATTTCCCAAAAACATGAAATACATAAAAATGCTTAGTTGTTCTATATAATCCCCATAGTATATGTAAAAATAGTCTTTCTTATAACTAACACATGATTTTATTTTTTAGCTAAAGTATTTTATGTCATAACATATAAACAGCTGCATTTGCTATTGTTTTTCTGTAACAGTAAATGGTAATGTAAAACTTTGTGTCTTCTTATTGTACTCATGTTTCACTGTTTTGTACAGTCAAGGCACATTTTAAATGCTTCACATAGCAATAACCTAAGAGAGGTATTAAATAACGGACCAACTATCTCCAGTTCCTGCCACAAAAAGTCAAGATCAGCAATCATTCACATTTTTGTCTTGTGCTGTGTAACAAAGATCAGCATCTTAGCTCACACAGAGAGACACACAAATTACAGTTTCAGATAAAGAAAAATAGTCCAAAGTTTAGCTAAAATGTGCAAAAAATTCCATTAGCAGAAAATACATTTCAGCATTATGTGAAGTGGCTCCATCGTAAAACCAATAAGGGTTATGGGGCCCCATGTCTCTCTGATGTACATGTCAAAGATAATTACTCTAGCAATTACTATTTTATATTCCAATGTTTTATTTGTTTTTAGTAATACATAGGCTTACAAAGTGAATACCAGAAAGCTATAAATAATATAAACATAGTGAAATGTAATTTTGCAAAGCACTAAGAGGGAATGTTTAATAACGATGGATCATTCATATATCTTTTGGGTGGTAGCTCCTAGAAAATGGAAAGGAAGTTAAACTGGTACATAAACAAGGTAGATCAGATGAGGTTATGTTATATTTCAGAGAGAGCAACTTTAAAACATATAACATATAAGTGAATAAATAAATATAAATCA
This sequence comes from Rana kukunoris, assembly GCA_029574335.1. Taxonomy (NCBI): domain Eukaryota; kingdom Metazoa; phylum Chordata; class Amphibia; order Anura; family Ranidae; genus Rana; species Rana kukunoris. The sequence goes on along the minus strand of CM056052.1, from coordinate 261,459,403 downwards.
ATTAATTATTATTATCGTGTTGAAAAAGTCCCAAAAAACATTCCCCCCCAAAAAAAGGATAAACTTTAAAATAAAGAATCCATAAGGCAGGGGTGTCCAAACTTTTTTCAAAGACTGCGTGATTTCATAAAGTAAACATGCGTGAGGGCCGACCATTTTACCTGACTTTGAACAATTAAAATGAAATGCAAATTAAATATTTTATGCAAAGTTTATTGCAAACGGCATACTTTTTATTTTATAACATGATGAGCTTGGGTGTTTTATGTACTTTTTAAAATGTTATTCTTTCCTTCTGCAGCCAGCTGGCCAGTGCCTCTCACTAAAGATGAGCTTGGGTGTTTTATATACTTTTTTGTATTTTTGCAGCAAAGTCTCCTTCAGCAATGTGCCCCCCCCCCCCCAAGTATATATGTGTGTTATTTTCTATTTTTTGGATAAATCTTTAGCATTACAAATCCCGAGCGCCACTCTCATTGTTAAGATGTGTAGAGATCTGGGAAATGTCACAGTGCCTGTGATTGGCTCTCCACGCTGTCAGCTTCATAGTGGCTCTGGCAAAAAAACTTGTGAACATGCCCAGCTACACGCCCCGCTACACATCCTAACAATGAGAGCGAAACTCGGGATTTGTCATGCTGAAGATGTATACAAAAAAACAAACAAACAACATGCAGATATATAACATGCAGATATACTTGGGGGGCCACATTAGAATGTATATGTAAATCCCAAGTGGTGCCAAATCAAATCGGAACGCGGGCCAGACTTTGGACATGCCTGCCGTAAGGGTAGCTTATTATTAATATGTAAAAGAAAAAAGTTACCGCGCTAAGAATACAGCTAAAATAACATAAGCTGCAACAACAAGTGTTATACACACCAAAAATACAAGGAAAGGACTAAAGTTGCGCTGTGTAGAAAATAATAAATCTAAAATCTAAACAATATACTGTGATATTAGTGAATATTGAAACAAAGTTCAGATTGCTAAAAGCATGTCCAGAAAATGGAAAATAAATTTGTGCAAAAAATCAATCGTGCATCATAAACATTGGGAACAATCCTGATGATATGAAGTCCAACAAACAGTGCAGATTCAAATGCCACCACCAACAAGACACCTTAGAGAAATGGAGGCTTACCAGAAGGCAAGCATAACCAGCTTGCGGCTGTAAACCCCAGCCAGGGCCTTTGTATGAAACAGCAGCAGGTACAAATGAACTGGAGTTGATCATAACCAGTTGATCATAACCAGAAAAAAAAACCTCACATAGTGAAGTTCAGCAAACAGTGAGTATAGATACATACAATCGTGACTTGAATGTAAATAACCACCACGAGAACACGCAATAGGATGGAGACTTACCAGAAGGCAAGTGTAACCAACTTATGGCTATAAACCCTAGCCTGGGCCTTTGGAACCAGCAGCTGACTTGGATGCCCTATGAGTCCTCCAGATATCCCGTCATCGATGGTATACAAAAAAGGAATAATAGGCCCACATAGTGAAGTACGTAGAATATTTGCCAAGTTTAATAAATATATTGCACTTACAAAAAAGTAGATGGATAAAAGCAAGGATAATGTAAAACCGGCCGGCTTACTCGAACGCCCGTTTCGCTCGGATCGTCAAGTCATGCGTCAGCACGTCACCTTCCCGACGTACGTTTCGTCATACAATTGACGTCGTCTGGGGCACGGGCGACGCACTGACGCATCGCGTGACATAGCTTCTCAGAACAAACCAAGCCTCGATCTGAGTCAAAAACCTAAGGGCCAGATTCAGGTAGATGGGAGCATCTTTGCTCCAGAGTAACGCTTCTCATTTACGTTACTCTGAAGACCCTTTCAGCGCAAGTACTGTTATTCACATAGCAGTTGCGCGTAAACTTGCGCCAGAGTAACGATAATGCGCTGGCGTAACCCGACGCAAGTGGAAGTGGGTGTGATCATATGTAAATGATGGGCGGAGCCCAGCACAGAGGCTTACGTTCAGCGCATCATCCACGGAGCATGCGCAGTGAGTGCGGCTCCACTCGCCCCCTTGTGCGCATGCTCACAACTTCCGTCGGCACCACTTCCCGGGAAGCGTCAGCGCAATGCCTTCCGTTGGGCGCTTAAAAGCGCAGGCGGAAACGCCATTCCGGCGCAAAAGTATATCCGTTTCCCCCCACCCCAGGGAAGATACTTTTGTGCTGTGATGGCTGCTCCCGCTACCCCCAGAGAGAGGAGGAACCTGAACTTTAATTCACAGGAGGTCTCAGTGATCATATCCGCGATGGAGACTTATAATCATTTTCTCCATGGGAAAAAGAGCCGTAAGACCAGCCGGGAGAGGAAGCAGGGCATCCTGGACACCATTGCTGGCCGGGTCAATATTTTGGGGTACTCCACCCGGACTGCTTCTGACATTCAGAAGAAAATTAATGACCTGCGGCGCAAGGTGAGGGGCAAGGTGTCCACCATCAGGAGGCATGAGAGGGGCACAGGTGGTGGTCCCCCATGTCCTGTCACCCTGACCGCGGAGGAGGAGGTGGTCGCACGCTGCCTGGAGAGGGAGCAGGTTTAGGGGGTCCCAGGCTATGACTCCATGGAGGAAGGCTCCAGGACAGGTAAGTGTTTTTTATCCCCTATTTGATTTGTTGCATTTGGGGGGGAGGGTACATGTGCCAAGTGTGTGGGACCACCAACATGTGTCTGCTTTGTGTCATCCACAGATGACGGAGCTGGGCCATCATCGGTCAGCGTCCATTCCACCCCATCCCCCCAACACCATCGTGTGCCCGAGCCCCTGGGTGGTGAAGAGGTGGTGGAGGAGAGTGGCCACACCACACCTGCCGAGGTCATTGAGGAGGAGCCTGCTGTGGCAGAGCAGGACTTTACTTTAGTTTTGGAGGTCTCCTCCCCTTCTCCTGGGCCATCTGTTATCCCCTCCCCCATCCTTGGAAGCCCCTCAAGGGTGACTCCTTCCCCCCGGGGACAACCATCTTCTGGCCCCAGGAAGGCGACCCAGAAGACCAGGGGGGTGTCTGATGTTGTCCATGACCAGTTGGCGAGGGATCACGCCAGACAGACAGAACAAATGGGGGCCATAGTTGGCCACTTACAGAAAGTGTCTGACAGCCTGGGCTCCGTTGCCCAGATAAGCAACGCAGTCCAGAATGTCAGCTGTAATTGCGCTGCAGTGGTCACCAGTTTGGGGGAGGTGCAGGGTGACATAAGGGACCTCACTGCAGCCCTCCATGCTAACACTGCTGCCATCCAGGGTAACAGTGCTGCCATCCGGGACCAGGGGAGGCTGAGTCGGCGGGCCCAGCATTACCAGGTCACCCGTCAGCTCCGGATGCAGGCCCAGACGAACAATTACCTCGGCCGGATAGCCATGGCCTTGGAGGGCATGCAGGCCACACCTGCCAGGAGTGGCCCACCTGGGGATCAGCCACCTCCAGATGCCCCCCCACCCCCACCCACTCCATCCAGGCAGCTGAGGAGGCAGACAGGGGCCCCCAGAAGAAGAAGACCCCGGCATCCCCGATGAGGCTTTTTTTTTGTTTTGGTTTCTATGATTTTTTTAATTAGACTCAGGTCATGAGTTTTTGTTTATTTTGTATTCTTTATTTTATACTCAGGTCATGAGTTTTTGTTTATTTTGTATTCTTTATTTTATACTCAGGTCATGAGTTTTTGTTTATTTTTTTTCTCAGGTTATGAGATTTTGTATTTCTTTTTTTACTGCACACGGTCAGGGGTGCAGGGGACAGTGTGAATGGTGTGTGAATGTGAGAGGGTGGCACTCCTGACAGTAAGGGGTGTCACCCTCGGCCGTGGTGGTGAAGTTAACCCCACGGCTGTATGAATGTTGTGTGAAAGGTGTATGAATGGACAGTGACATCATTGGGGCCTTGACGCTGGCGTTGCTGCTCCCAAGTCCTACATGCTGGACTTGGGCTAATCCAATGCGATGTGTATGTGGTGTGTGTGATCTAGGGACATCAGTGGTGTACACGCGTGCACTGTCTGTGTTATTAATGTTTTGGTTTAGTGTCCAAAGATGCCTACGGCGAGGACCCTCCTGACTGCTCTTCCATCAGCAGACTGGGTCTCCTCTGGCAGGTGGGGACTGTGTGGGTCGGGGGTCAGGTCATCACGTATGTCAATCTGCAGGCCTTTTCTCATAGCAAAGTTGTGCAGAATGCAACATGCACCGATGATCTGACACACAAAGGTAGGGGAATACAATAGGGTCCCCCCGGACTTATCCAGGCAGCGGAAACGGGACTTCAGGAGCCCAAATGTTTGCTCCACCACTCCACGTGTTTTGATGTGTGCTTCATTGTATTTTCTCTCTCCTCTGGTTTGGGGGTTCCGGAAAGGAGTCATTAGATGGGGTCCCAATGCATATGCAGAGTCACCTGTAAGGTAAAAGACAGGAGAATGTTAGTCATGCATGTGCCACTTCTGTTGTGCATCACGGGAGGGGATAGTCATGCCCGACTCCCATGTCACTCACCAACCAGCCAGCTGTCCCCATACATGTTCTGGTTAAATTCTGCTGGGATGGGGCTCTGATTGTATATGAAACTGTCATGGCTGGACCCGGGGTGTTTGGCACGGACGTGCCATATGAGGCGTTGGGCATCGGCTATCACCTGTACGTTGATGGAATGCCAATGCTTCCGATTGCGGTATATGTGCTCTGTGGCACTGGGGGGCTGTAGGGCCACATGTGTGCAATCAATGGCCCCCACAGTGCGTGGGAATCTGGCAATGCTGTAGAAATCTGTCATTGCCTTCAGCCGCAGCTCCTCAGTGGTTGGTCTGATGAACTGGTTGGACATGCGTCTGAGGATTGCAGGGACAACCTGGTGCACACATCTGCTTATGGAGGACTGTGACATCCCAGCCACCACTCCACTTGTACGCTGGAATGATCCAGTTGCAAGGAAATGAAGTGTTGCCAGGACCTTCACCAGTGGCTGCACTGCTTGTGAGCGGTGTGTCTTGCTGGTGATGTCATCCTGCAGGGTTGTGGTTAGTTCAAGTATTGCATCAGGGCTGAATCTGATGAGGCGATACACCTCCTCATCCCCCATGCCAAAGAGGCTCATACGAGTGCGGTATATCCTCTCACGTGCCCGCCTCCTTCTTTCCGGGGGACCCATCAGTAGTTCGAGGACCACAATTGCTCCTGGCATGTTGGCACACAGAGGTGTTGTCCTTGCAAGTGTGGTTGTTCAGCTAGCTCCTATCGTCGGTAACGCTGCTGTAGCTGCTCTCCTGCTGACCTCTGACCGTCTGCAGTAAAGATAAAGCAGCCTTTTGTAGAAATAACTTTGCGCCGGACGGACGAGATACGCGCGGCGCATGTAGCCAGCGTATGGTGCTTATCCGTTCGCGAATCGGGAAATCTCCCTCATTTGCATATTTGCAGGGGAAATCAATAGGCGCGACTGATGCGCCAAACGAAATTATGCGCTGACGATACTCTGGCGTCGGAACGTTCTGCCGGTCGCAAATGCCGCGTCTTCGGGCGCATCTAGTTTGGTGGGTACGGGCACATAGAAACGACGGCGCATCTTCACAGTTACGCGGCGCATATCGAAATACTCCAGCGCAAGTGTTGCTGAATCTGGCCCTTAGTGTCCATCCACGGTGGCCTGAAAGGACCATCCACAGATCGGATCAAGAACCGAAGAGAAGAGACCATACCTGGAGTAGAATATTAGTTCACTCACAGGTAGACGTTGTTTTGAACGACCAACTAAAGGTTAAACATCGTATCGAATCACATTAAAAATCCGAAAAAAGGAGGCCACATTATGTGTTTTCTAAGACGACACCAAACTACCGTACAATCCGATCATGGAAGCGATCTAGATAGAAAATCACTAAAGTGCCTATAAAAAAAATTGTTAAAATATGAAATGTAAACATAAAAAAATAAATAAAAATAAAGATAACATTTGAAATAAGATAAAATAAGCTCCAAGGAAAATTTACCTATAGAATTGCAAAAATTGTTATATAGAAGATACAAATCCTCCATATAAATCTCAAAGGTATAAACCAATTAAGGGGTAGAAACCCACTTATATGTGAAGAGGCGGTGCTAACCAGCCTCAAATTATTTTACCCGAGGGTAACACATTTATATGGAAAAATATATAAAAATGTGTAATGGCCATATAGGGCAACGACAAACCAACATAGGGACCACTTAGTTGACTCAGATCAAGTTCACAATGTAAAAGATTGTAATAACAGAAATTATGAATTATCAATAAATGCATTGACATCAACCTCGATGTTAAGCCCAAAAGGGGTATAGCATTTGATTTTTTGTACCCAAGCCAATTTCTAGTTTTGAGATACTTCGCACCAATGCACTCCCATGCCAATGTGGGCTATACCTATCGATTCCTAAAAATATAGTTTTAGAGGGGTCCTTTTTGTGGGCCAAGAGATAATGCTTTGAAACTGAGTGTTTCGAAAACCAGCTTTAATATTGGTAATATGTTCGTTTAGTCTCACTGAAAGGGGTCTTTTGGTCCTGCCCACGTACTGAAGTCCGCAAGGACATTGGAGTAAATAAACTACCCCCTCAGTTGCACAGGTAATGAAGGGTTCAATTTTGTGTTCTTGCATCGTAGTTGTAGAAACAAATTTATGTGTATGTCTGTGAGTGCATCCACTATTAATATGTTTAACCACTTAAGGACCCCCGCACGCACATATACGGCCACAGAATGGCACGTACAGGCACAAGGGCGTAAATTTACGTCCCCGCCTAAGTGCGGTTCGGGGGTCCCATCGGGACCCCCTCCGTGGCGTGCGGGGGTCCCCCTGGCTCCAGGAGCGATCCGGGACGAGCGGGCGGATGTCGTCGTTTACCCGCCCCCCCGCGATCGCTCCCAGCCAATGCGCGCGCTCCCAGTCTCCTGTCACTTCCTCCTCCTGTGTAAACACAGGAAGGGGGAAGTGATGTAATCTCCCATCGCAGCGGTATTTCCAACCGCTGCGATGGGAGAAACACCTAACAGTAAGTGTGCACCAACATTACACTGACACACACTCACATAGGCATACTTAACCCCTTGCGATCTGCCCCCCCACCCCCCCTGTCACAGTGTCACTGAATGCAGTGATCTAATCACTGCATTTAGTGTCAGTGTGACAGGCAGTGTAAAATCAGTTAGTGTTAGGTTCAGGATAGCCCCCCCACCCCCCCTAATAAAGTTTTAACCCCCTGATCACCGCCCTAGTCAACCCTTTCACTCCCTATTGCCAGCGTCACTAAGCGATCATTTTTCTGATCGCTGTATTAGTGTCGCTGTTCCCGCTAGGTAGCTATTTTTTTTATCGCAATTTTTTTTTTTTACTAAAGACATGTGGCTAAATAAATTTTGGCCTAAATGTTTGACTAAAATGTAGTTTATTTGATTTTTTTTTTAACAAAAATTAAAAAATAGTGTTTTTTTTTCAAAAATGACGCTCTATTTTTGTATATAGCGCAAAAAATAAAAATCGCAGAGGTGATCAAATACCACCAAAAGAAAGCTCTATTTGTGGGAAGAAAAGGACGCAAATTTTGTTTGGGAGCCACGTCGCACGACCGCGCAATTGTCAGTTAAAGCGACGCAGTGCCGAATCGCAAAAACACCTTGGGTCATTTACCAGCGTATTGGTCCGGGTCTTAAGTGGTTAAAAGGTCCCAAAAAGAACAAGATGAATTGGAATAGGGTAACAGTAAAAGCAACTTCTGATGCCGCCCCTCACAATCTGCAATGGTGACTGGTCAATGTTTAAAATCTGCCAGATGGCAGATAAACATTAGTAAAAAGGTTCCATGTGAACCGCTACACTAAACATATCATAATTATTAAAAAAAAATTAAAATGAAAAACTATGACAATTTATAAAAAATACATTCTTTCAATGCATATACCTAAAATTCTGTATACACATAGTTATCACAAATTGAATATTAAATATCATCCTCATTAATCCAGAACGATATTAGTAAGACACGTTTTGAATTGGTTAGAGCGGGGGTGGGCAAACTTTTTGAGTCGAGGGCCGCAATGGGTTCATATATTGGACCCGGGGGCCGGACCACATATACATATACATTTTATATATATATATATATATATATATATATTAGACATGTGCAGACTGGAATATTTCGTTTCGTTTTTACGTTTTCGTTTGGAAAATAAATGTATTTAGTTACTCCCGAAAATCGTTTTGATTTATTTCGTTTTTCGTTGGGGAATAGCTTTCGTCCGAAAATCCAATAATACTTAGTTTCTGTTGAATGGTCAAAAGAATATTCGACGGAACGTCGAATCTTTTTGGTTGCTGGTGAATGAGCAAAAGAATATTCGACGGAACGTCGAATCTTTACGTCTCATAAATCGAAATCTATTCTCTGTAATGTCGAATCTATTATTTCTATAGTGTCAAATATTTTCTCTATAATGTCTAATCTTTTCTCTATGATGTCAAATCTTTTCCCTATAATGTCGAATCTCTCTATATCGAATTTTTACCGCAACGAAAACGAAAATAAAGCATTTTTTATGTCAGATCTTTCGGTTTTCGTTTCTTGCACTTTCGTTATCGTTTGTTAAAACGATAACGAAAAAAACAGATTTTCGGACGAAAATGCATTCTAACGAAAACGAATGCACATGTCTAATATATATATATATTTTTTAAACTGTACTGTATAAAATACTGTACTTTATATATACACATAGCAATAGGGCACAGCGGTACAGTATAAAAAATGTATATAAAAGTACAGTGTTTAATACAGTACAGGAACCTAACATTTGATTTTGCCTAATAATTTTTGTTAGCTAGTAAAGAGTATCAATCAATTTCAACTCCAATCTCCTTTATCTTGTTGCTGTGCAGCTAGACCGCCCTTACTGAATCCATGCTGGGGCTTGTAGTTCTGCTGGGAGCTGGCCGTGGACCTGTGGGTCCTGCTGGCCATCACCAACTCCCAGCAGGATCTACAGGCCATGGCCATCTCCCAGCAGGACCCACAGTGTTGAGGCCTAGGCCTACCCCAACATCTCAAAAGTAGAAATAAAATTGATACTGTGTAATGCCCCTCTTACCTTAACTATGAGTACTGTAGCTGGCTCCTGCATCCTCTGTGGCTGCCTCCTGTGGGTGGGTGGCTGGCCGACACCCTGCTGTGGCTGTCTCCCTGGTGTGGGTGGCTGGCTGGCATCCTGCTGCCGATGGTCACCGTGGCTGGGTGGCTCCTGTAAGTGGCTGACTGAATCCCTGCTGTGGGTGGGTTACCATGGCTGGCTGGTTTCCTGGTGTGGATGGCTTGCTCCCTGCTGTGGGTCAGTGGGTGGCTGGCATGGTGCACCCCTGCTGTAGGGTTGTGGGTGGCTGGCGCCTGGCTCCCTGCTGCAGGTGGATGGCCTGGCTCCCTGCTGCAGGTGGATGGCCTGGCTCCCTGCTGCAGGTGGATGACCTGGCTCCCTGCTGTGGCTCAGTTGGTGGGTGGCTGGCACAATACCCCCTGCTGTGGTGGACAGAGGGGGACGGGCTGACAGAGGGGGACAGGCTTACAGAGGGGGGGGTGGGCTGACAGAGGGGGACAGGCTTACAGAGGGGGGGGGGGTGGGCTGACCGAGGGACAGGTGGACAGAGGGGGTGGGCTGACAGAGGGACAGGTGGACAGAGGGGGGTGGGCTGACAGAGGGACAGGTGGACAGAGGGGGTGGGCTGACAGAGGGACAGGTGGACAGAGGGAGGTGGGCTGACAGAGGGACAGGTGGACAGAGGGAGGTGGGCTGACAGAGGGACAGGTGGACAGAGGGGGGTGGGCTGACAGGTAGACAGATGGGGGTGGGCTGACAGGTAGACAGATGGGGGTGGATGACAGGTGGACAGATGGGGTGGGCTGACAGGTGGACAGATAGGGGTGGGCGGACAGAGGGACAGGCGGATGGGCGGATGGGCTGACAGAGGGACGTGGGCTGACAGAGTGACAGGCGGACAGATAAAAAACAAATACAGATTCTAAAAAATATGTCTCAGCTAAATGTGCATGTGCAGATGAACTGGCTGATGAAATTACACTGTCGCCATAATCAATGAGACAGCTAAACAAAGCAGAGAGGAGTGGGCTGAGAGAAACCCCACAGCACACTAGCAAGAGACGCGTGACTCCGGCAGCAAGATGGTAGGATGAAACGATCACCCACAGTCTCAGACTAGCCAGCCCCGCCTGCCCGCATCCACACGCCAGCTCCGCCGAGCCAATCGAATGGCGCTTGTGTGAACTCGAGTCCCAGAATGCCACAGCGGAACCACATGACCCTGGTCGGCCAATCACAGTGTGCTTGTGTAGACTACAATTCCCAGAAGCCACTGTATGCAGCCGGACTCTGTGGCCATGCCCCTGGCTGACTCCCTCTCAGTCACTAGCACTCCGCAGGCCGGATTAAAAGGTCCGCCGGGCCGTATACGGCCCGTGGGCTGTAGTTTGCCCAGTCCTGGGTTAGAGGTACATTTCCCCAGAATCTTATCTCACAATTCACAAAATTCATCTGGCAAGCAAGCAATAGTGTCACAGAATAATATTGATGATAAACAAAGCTATCCATCCATCAAAAAAATTATAATAAAAATGTATTAATAATAATGAGGCTAATCAATGATAATATCACTAACATTAGTTAATAACAATCAAAGATATTGGGGAACATCATGGATTTAAAAAATATATATATAATGAAGTTTGATTTTCAGATACGCCAAAACCGTATTCAGTTCTAATTCATCATTAATTAATACTCATATACAAAAGGATCAAACAATGATAACATTTTAGCTGTATAGCTGTCCCATCTGACAGCCCCTAAGGACGGGATCAGCACCACCTATACCAATTTTGTTTAAATAAAAATGTATGGAACCGATTTTAGATTAAACTGTTATTGATATAACAGTTAACATCCCATTCTATATTGAGCCCCATACTATTGTAAGAGCAAAGGTCAAAAATCCATCGAGTTTCTCTTCTGGAAATCTGTCTTTTCATATTACTACCCCTCCGGTGGATAGAATGCCTTTCAATGGCTATGATTTTCAATTTTACAGTGGCCCCTCCTATGACATTCACAAAAGTTTTTAGAAACATTGTGGCCAATAAATCCTTTATGGATATTAGTCAAATGTTCACCAACTCTGACCTTTAAAGCTTGTGTGGTTCTCCCCACATATTGGAGCCAGTATGGACAGAATAATAGGTAAATAACTCCTACTATCCCATAGGTGATAAAATCATCAATCTCATACACCTTGGATGTAATATTAGAGGAAAAAGAAAAAGTTCTCATGGTTCTATATGTTCTATGCATTTTACACCTTTTACACAGATAAAAGCCTTTCAGGCTTCCAAATATACCCATTTTAGGCTCAGGCGGATTTATACTACTCTGTGTCAAAGTGTCTTTAAGTGTGGTATTTTTCCTAAAGATGACATTAAGTTTTTCTGGGAGTTTAGAACTTGTTAATGCTTCTTCACAATCTTGTTAATCCAACAATACTGTGAGAAGGTTGTAACAAAAGCCCATTCATATGTATTATTCTCCCTTGGCTCTTGCATCCTTGGTATCAATAACTGACTTATTTCCATATCCCAGGCTTTTTCAAATTCTTGTTTCAGACTAACCTGATTATAGCCTTTTTCTGATGACAGCTTTCTGTCGGAATGTAACCATTCCGATCAGTAGACTTAAGGTGTGTCTTGGTCAGCAAAAGGTTTGGCTCTTTATAAATCACTAAATCTAAAAATGGGATAGAGGATGCACTAAACTGGTAAGTAAATCTGACACCCTCTTGATTGGAGTTCAAATATCCCATAAAATCATGTAGAGACTCCACATCCCCCCCCCCCCCCTAAAAAGAATCAATTCAGCAATTAAAGAGAGTATAAAAAGGGATTTGAATGTTACTTCTTGGAATACAGTAAATCTTCAGCTAGTTTTAGTAATATGAATAGGGTAATCCTTAATGGTAAGGTAGAGCAAATGGAGTTGATTTGTGGTTTATCCTTGTTTACTTCAAACTCTTCCTATATATATTTAGTATTATTGTATCAGTATGATTACAAATGACCAGGATGTGAATAAAGCACAGATGTCTGCTTACAGTGTGAATAAACTGGCTTCCAGTAGCACCACAAGTACCAGAAAGCTGGGCTGAATAAGTGATGTCTATATGCAGTAGGGGTGCAACGGATCAAAAAACTCACGGTTTGGATCGTTCCTCGGATCAGAGTCACGGATCGGATCATTTTTCTGATCAGCAAAAAAAAATTGCAGCCTCACTGTGCCCCATTGCAACCTCACTGTGCCCTAAATTGTAGCCTCACTGTGCCCCCATTGCAGCCTCATTGTGCCCCAAATTGCAGCCTTGCCAGGGCGGAGAAAGTGAGAGGGTGGCCAGCAGGGCCGTTTTTCCCTTTCCCAGCCACTCCCAAGGCCAGGTTCCACAATGCGGTGGGGAACCCACCGAACCACCTCCCCAAATCAACAGAGAATGGTACTTGGATGGCAGGGGCGGCGTGGTTAGTTCAAATATTAGTTTCTTTTTTTTTTTATTTCTTTTTTTACTTTATCACATTTTTTTTATTTGTAGCTTGTCGTTTACTTTTTTTTGTATAATTTTCTTATTATTTTTAATATTATTTTTCTTATTCTTTACTTTTTAATTACTTTTTCATTTTATTAATTTAATAATTATTTCTTATTTTTTTTATTCTATCAATTTTTTTTCACCTAACTTCATTGCTATCCCACAGGAGAAAACAATTCCCTGCGTGATAGCAATTGGAGGTGACAGATTCTCTTTATTGACACTGTCACCTCCAAAAACAGGAGTCCTAGCACTGTGCTAGAACTCCTGTCACAGCTGACATGGGAAGATCACAGCTCACCCCTCTCAATGTGTAAATAGGCAGCAGGGACAGGAGACAGACTCGGCAGCCGGGGGGAGGAGGGGGGGATGATGGAGTCATCAAAAACTGAATATGGTGTCCGTGATAAATTACTATATATGTAAAGGAATGAACATATTAAGTGAGTTCATATCAATGTTCAGGATCCCAAATATTCAATAAGAACTGCTAAACATTAGCATTTTAGTTGGCATAAGAGGTACTCAGCAGATATGACACCCGGGGCAGTGACTCCAACACCAGGGAGGGGAGAGATAAAATTAAATTAGGGCGTAGTATAAAGAGCTTAAAGCAAGCGATGTACCCTTTGGAACACAGCTTATTTTAGAGAGCTCCCTCTTATGTGTAATTCACCCTGAATCTATTAGGGGCAAAGGGTTACCGAGAACCTCAGTTGGGTCTGTCCTTAGCAGACTCACTGTACAACCACAAATACGCCGACGCTGACCGGACGCCATACTTAACATGGCATCCGACGGCACCCGACGGCATCCGACGGGACTTCGTAAGGTTACTCCTCATAGAAGCAGGGGTAACCTTACGAGTTCGTAAACGACGTACGCGACGACGGGGCGGCGTAAAAGCGATCGGGAATCGACGTAGTAGCCTCATTTGCATAGGCAAATGAGAAAACAACGTAAAGGCCACCTAGTGGCCGGAGTTGTCATTACAACTACGATCCGCAGGTGTAATGGTATTACACTTGTCGGATGTTGAAGCGTATCTATCCCAAAGTGATGCTAAGCATCACTCGCATAGATACGAGCCAAAAAAAACGGCGATACGACGGGGTATCTGAGATACTCCGTCGTAGCGCCGCTGAGAATCTGGCCCTTAATCTATAGGACACAGGATTAACAATCTCCGAAAATTTCATAGGGCCCGATGAATTTTGGGCCAAGTTTTTTGGATGGAACATGCAGGGAGAGATTCCTAGATGATAGCCACACTTTGTCACCAACTTTATATCCTGGAGCCTTTGAGCGTCTCATGTCAGCCGTTTTCTTAAAAGCCTGCACAGAGCGAGAAATAGCACGATTAACATCAGACCAGATTTTGGAAAAAAATGTAATCGTGGTGTTGGCATCTGGAACATTAGAGGGTGGGAGATCAAAGGAGCACACATGAGGATGCAAAACGTAAACACAGAAGAAAGGAGAGGTCCCTGTAGATGAGCTGGCACAAATATTAAAGGCAAACTCTGCCCATGGAAGGATGTTGACCCACTCCACCTCATCATTGGCCATCTTCTCTAGAGTCTGATTAGTTCTTTCTGTTTGGCCATTTGTCTCAGGATGATATGCTGAAGAATACGATAACTTAATCCCCATCTGGGAGCAAAAGGCCTTCCAAAACTGAGCTATAAACTAAGAGCCACGGTCTGAGACAATGTTGATTGGTGCCCCATGGAGCCTGAAAACATGTTTAATGAATAAAGATGCCAGTTTTTTAGCAGATGGCAGTTTCGGAAGCGGAACAAAGTGGGCCATCTTACTGAACCTGTCTACCACCACACAGATCGTGGAACATCCCTGGGACCAGGGGCGGACTGACCATTCGGTCAGTCGGGCAGAAACCGAGGGCCCCAGAGTCAGGGGGGCCCCATGAGCTGCTCAGTCTGCCCCTGGATGTGCCCACAGTTTATTATGCAGGATTAGGAAAGTGTGTGCACCGCAGAGGTAGTGAGTGATGTCATCCCTGCCTGCAGATGATGAGGCTGTATGAGAGGACTAAGTGCTGGCCAGGATTACAGAGCCATCGTGGAGCCATGAGGATTATTGCAATGACAGGCGCTCTGGCCACCTATCCTCCTAGAGAATTCAACAGAGGGGCGGGGCCACAGTATACATCCATGCCGCGGGGGAAAGCCAGTGAGAGAGCTGGAGGCTGGAGAGGGAAGACACAGTGGAGTCATCATGTCGGAGACAGTCACCTGACCTGCCTTCTTGTGTGCACTGTGCAGCAGCAGGTCAGTGTGTAATCACAGCATGTCTGTGATCATCAGGCAGGCTAAGTGTTACTTCTTCCCCAGTGCCCATCTACCAGGAGCTATTCCCTAACACACGGGTATATGTACACTGAGTGCCGAAGTGTACAGATATATCAGTGTTGTATACAAGGAATAGCTCTCAATATACAGATATCAGTGTCAGGGAAAACACTCAAGTGTATAGATGTCAGTGTAACACATAAGGAATAGCACTAAGTGCTATTCCCTATGTATAACTGACATCTATACACTTGAGTGTTTTCCCTGACACTGATATCTGTATATTGAGAGCTATTCCTTGTATACAACACTGATATATCTGTACACTTCGGCAAAAAGAACCATCAGTGGGAAGAATGTCCCTTACATTAGTGGTCAGCAGAAAGAATGTTCCTTACATTGGTGGTCTGTGCGAATAATGTTCCTTACATTGGTGGTCACCAGAAAGAATGTTCCTCGCATTAGTGGTCTGTGCGAATAATGTTCCTTACATTGGTGGTCACCAGAAAGAATGTTCCTCGCATTAGTGGTCTGTGCGAATAATGTTCCTTACATTGGTGGTCACCAGAAAGAATGCTCCTTACATTGGTGGTCTGTGCGAATAATGTTCCTTACATTGGTGGTCACCAGAAAGAATGTTCCTCGCATTAGTGGTCTGTGCGAATAATGTTCCTTACATTGGTGGTCAGCAGAAAGAATGCTCCTTACATTGGTGGTCTGTGCGAATAATGTTCCTTACATTGATGGTCACCAGAAAGAATGTTCCTTGCATTGGTGATCACCAGAAAAAATTGTTCCTTGCATTGGTGGTCACCAGAAAAAATTGTTCCTTGCATTGGTGGTCTGTGCGAATAATGTTCCTTACATTGGTGGTCAGCAGAAAGAATGCTCCTTGCATTGGTGGTCTGTGCGAATAATGTTCCTTACATTGGTGGTCAGCAGAAAGAATGCTCCTTACATTGGTGGTCTGTGCGAATAATGTTCCTTACATTGGTGGTCACCAGAAAGAATGTTCCTTGCATTGGTGGTCACCAGAAAGAATGTTCCTCGCATTGGTGGTCACCAGAAAAAATTGTTCCTTGCATTAGTGGTCTGTGCGAATAATGTTACTTACATTGGTGGTCAGCAGAAAGAATGCTCCTTACATTGGTGGTCTGTGCGAATAATGTTCCTTACATTGGTGGTCACCAGAAAGAATGTTCCTCGCATTAGTGGTCTGTGCGAATAATGTTCCTTACATTGATGGTCACCAGAAAGAATGTTCCTTGCATTGGTGATCACCAGAAAAAATTGTTCCTTGCATTGGTGGTCACCAGAAAAAATTGTTCCTTGCATTGGTGGTCTGTGCGAATAATGTTCCTTACATTGGTGGTCAGCAGAAAGAATGCTCCTTACATTGGTGGTCTGTGCGAATAATGTTCCTTACATTGGTGGTCAGCAGAAAGAATGTTCCTTGCATTGGTGGTCAGCAGAAAGAATGTTCCTTGCATTGGTGGTCACCAGAAAAAAATGTTCCTTGCGTTGGTGGTCTGTGCGAATAATGTTTCTTACATCGGTGGTCACCAGAAAGAATGTTCCTTGCATTGGTGGTCACCAGAAGAATGTTCCTTGCATTGGTGGTCACCAGAAGAATGTTCCTTACATTGGGGTCACCAGAAAGAGTGTTCCTTGCATTGGTGGTCACCAGAAGAATGTTCCTTACATTGGTGGTCACCAGAAGAATGTTCCTTACATTGGTGGTCACCAGAAGAATGTTCCTTACATTGGTGGTCACCAGAAGAATGTTCCTTGCATTGGTGGTCACCAGAAGAATGTTCCTTGCATTGGTGGTCACCAGGAGAATGTTCCTTGCATTGGTGGTCACCAGAAGAATGTTCCTTACATTGGGGGTCAGTGGGAAGAATGTCCCTCAAGGTAACCCCCGGGAGAGCGCTTCTCCTAGGGGGTTATCTGATGTGGGGAGGAGCCGCGAGAACCACGCGGGGACCCCAGAAGACCAGGTTCAGGGCCATTCTGTGAAAAACGAACTGCACAGTGGAGGTAAGTATGACATGTTTGTTATTTAAAAAAAAAAAAAAGAGCCTTTACAATCACTTTCATTTTGGAAATGTACCATTGTTGCACTTTCTTTAATATAAGTTTATTTTTCTTTATATTTTATAATTACCATTTTATTTTGAACATAGTGTAGAGAAATTCTGTGACGAACGCATGTAGTGTGGGCAGTGCAATATGATTTGTGTGGGTGTGGCTTAAGTACGGGTGGGAACACATGGGCGGTGACAGGGGGCCCCAGGATGTCCTATTGCCCGGGGGCCCCATGAGTTGTCAGTCCGCCCCTGCCTGGGACGGAGGCAAGTCAGTGATAAAGTCCATAGATAAATGGGTCCAGGGACAGGTAGGTATTGGTAGAGGACGTAGAAGACCGGGGGGCTTAGAGGTACTGCCCTTGCTTCTGGCACAAACTTCACAAGCCTGGACAAAGGCTAACACATCCTGCTTAATCGATGGCCACCAGAGATTGCGCGAGATAATCTCATAAGTTTGTCTTAACCCCCGGATACGCTGCAGGTTTTGATGCATGTACCTGCTGCAATACCTGCAAACGAAGAGCCAGGGGCACAAAAAGCATACCAGAGGGAGTGGAGGGAGGGGCTTCAGCCTGTGCAGGCAACAAGGCCTCAGAGATGTCAGTCTGGGTGAAAGCCAAAATCCTATCCTCAGAGATAATAGGTTGTGGAGGAAGCAGAGGTGGAGACTCTGATAAAAAACTGTGAGACAAGGCGTCAGCCTTAATGTTTTTTGGCCCTGGTAAATAAGAAATTGAAAAGTCAAATCTGGAGAAGAACAATGACCACCTGGCTTTATGTGAATTCAGTCTTTTAGCAGAACGGATATATTCAAGGTTTTTGTGGTCAGTCAGAACTATGAATGGATAGCGAGTTCCCTCCAGCCAATGTCTCCATTCCTCCAAAGCTAGCTTTATGGCTAACAGTTCTCTGTTGTCTATATCATAATTGCACTCTGCTGGGGAATATTTACGGGACAGGAAGGCACAGGGGTGAATGGCAGCATTTACAGGATCTTTTTGTGACAGAAGCGCCCCCACCCCTACTTCGGATGCATCTACCTCAACAATGAAAGGTAGCTCAGGAACAGGATGGCGTAGAATTGGTGCAGAGGTAAAGGCTTTCTTCAACTGAGTGAAGGCCGCCTGGGCTTCAGTAGTCCATTTAAACTTAGACTGAGACTTCCTGGTGAGAGAGGTGATGGGATGTGCAATGGTGGCAATGTTCTTAATGCCAAGTTCCAACCACAATTAGCATTTTTTAAATGTATGTCCTTTCATCCTGCGTTTTTATAATATAAATCTGGTCACTTACTATTTTACAATCCGCCTCTCCTCCGCATAGTTATTAAAAAAAGATAGTTTATAAAACTATGTCTACACCGTTGTCATTTTGCTTGTGGGTATTGTGAAGCCTACAAGCACTTACTTCCTGGAAGTCTTGGATGGGGAGTGATAATTGGACAGCACACTGCATCCTGGGAAATAATGACACACATTTCCCAGGAGCATTAATGGGAGATGATGTCAAAATCCTAGGTGATTTCAAAGGCAGATTTCGTGGGACCGAATAGCAACAGGCATTTCCAGATGAGTAAAAAAAAAACATTTATTTTATTTAGACCTCTGTAGTCAACACAAAGTCTTAGTCCCCCATCCTTCTTTGGGACAAAGAAGCACAATGTGCCTGCGGGAGAAGTAGAGGGACGGATGAAACCCTTAGCTAGGTTTTCCTGGACGTATTCTTGCAAAGCAAGATTCTCTGGCTCAGACAGAGGAAAGACTCTCCCTCGAGGAGGTGTAGTGTCCGGCAAGAGGTCAATGGGATGTAAGGAGGGGCTCCCTGGGGACCGTGATGTAAGGAGGGGCTCCCTGGGGACCCTGATGTAAGTAGGGAGGCTCTCTGGGCAGCCTGATGCAAGGGAGGCTCTCTGGGGACCCTAATGTAAGAAGGGGCTCCCTGGGGACCCTAATGTAAGGAGGGGCTCCCTGGGGACCGTGATGTAAGGAGGGGCTCCCTGGGGACCCTGATGTAAGTAGGGAGGCTCTCTGGGCAGCCTGATGCAAGGGAGGCTCTCTGGGCAGCCTGATGTAAGGAGGGGCTCCCTGGGGACCCTGATGTAAGGAGAGGCTTCCTGGGGACCCTGATGTAAGTAGGGAGGCTCTCTGGGCAGCCTGATGCAAGGGAGGCTCTCTGAGGACCCTGATGTAAGGAGGGGCTCCCTGGGGACCCTGATGTAAGGAGGGGCTCCCTGGGGACCCTGATGTACGTAGGGAGGCTCTCTGGGTACCCTGATGTAATGAGGGAGGCTCTCTGGGGACCCTGATGTAATGAGGGGGCTCTCTGGGAACCCTAATGTAGGGGGAGGCTCTCTAGGGACCCTGATGTAAGTAAGGAGGCTCTCTGGGGACCTTGATGTAAGTAGGAAGGCTCTCTGGGGACCTTGTAAGGGGAGTCTGTCTGGGCAGCCTGATGTAAGGGGAGGCTCTCTGATTAATCTAAACATTTAACACATACACACCGTCCATCTACTCTTGGTCCGGCCCCGGGTCCAATATATGAACCCATTGTGGCCCTTTGAGTAAAAAAGTTTGCCCACCCCTGGGCTAGGGTATGTAGACAGGCTAGTTTATACAGAGAGCACCCCCCACAAATGTAATACAATTAGAGGATGATCGAATGAAATGGAATTAGTATACACAGGTTTACTTCTTCTGAGAGCTAAAAAAAAGCAACACTTTAACCACCATGACCACTTCAGTGATTTAAAAAACAACAAGGTTGCGCTCAGAAGCACAATGTGATATTGTGAAAGAAATAAATAGTGTCTATATAAATAGATAAAAAACAAACATATTCAATATAATCATAATTATGAACAAAATAAATTATATCAAAATGGATGATAACAAAGTAAATATATAAAGTCCATAAAGGCTAAATAAATATATAGAATATATATATGAATGTGTAAATTCTCTAATAGTCCTATTAGGGAAATAAGAAAAAAAGAAAAAAATAGCAGCTTTCCAAGTTGAATGACACAGGTGATAGCTGTAGATCGTGAAAGTCCTGTATAAGTTCACCATCAGTAACACAATATTACTTCCAATATGGTAAGGTAAATAGGGTGTACTCTTACCAGATATAAAGGGGATTCAGGCATGTCACTCCCAATACGTCTGGAGTAGGACGCTTCCGGATCTTCCACACTGGGTTGATGCGATCTCCACTGAACCAGCAGATATTCAGCAACTCCAAGCAACTCCAAAAAGCTCAGCATCCAGCAGTGAGGAGTATAAGGAGCGATCCTTGGCTCTCAAAAAGACAGTGAGGGTCCGTGAAGCACTTCACAGTTCGGACAGTGATAGAGATCTATATCGGCTGCCTGGTGCTCTTCAACTTTTACGCAGCTGCTGTGAAACCAGTCCTTGCAGATGTCGCACTCGATCATGAACCGGCTCACATCGTACGGCTGCCGGCAGAAGTGAAGGTGGTAGGAGTCAGTATGTGGGGTGGCATGAATATACTAAGGTGGTCTAATGATTTGCTTCTAACAGGGAGGGCTGGCTACACAGAGATCAAAATGTGTTTCGATTCCTGCTAAACTGAATTTTGATGTGTGTATACTTTACCTAAATCCTTGTTTCAGCTGGCTTCTTTTAGCGCTGACTGGTTCCCCACAGTACCTGTGTATGTTTTACGCTGCTTTCACACTGGAGTGGGTGGGTGTTGACAGTTAGGCCTTGTACACACGATCGGACATATCCGATGAAAATGGTCCGCGGACCATTTCCATCGGATATGTCCGATCTGGAGTTTGGTCCGATGGCGTGTACACACCATCGGATAAAATTCCCCGCCGGCGGACGGCGCGGTGACGTGGCGGTGACGTTGACGCCGCCACGTCACCACTACGTCACCGCACCAGGAAGTAAAACACTTCCGCTCATGCGCCGAATCCATTCGGCGGCGGCGCGGCGGCGGTGCAGGACGACATGTCTGCTGGTAAGTGTACTAACCAGCAGACATGTCGGGCGGACACATTCCCACCCGATAGATTTCAAAGCATGCTTTGAAATCTGTCGGGTGGACAAATCTGTCCGCTAGCCCATACACTGCTGAAACGGTCCATCGGCCTAAAATGCCGCTAGTTTTAGCACCGCTTTATTGTCATTTTAGTGCTGCTATTTGGTTGCTAGCGGGGCACTTTTAACCCCACTAGCGGCCGATGAAGGGTTAAATGCGCCGTGCTTTGGCAGCGGTGTCCATTGATTTTAATGGGCAGGAGCAGTGTATACAGCGCTCCTTCACCGCTCCAATGATGCTGCTTGCAGGAGTTTTTTTAACATTGTGCCAGCACATCACCTCAGTGTGAGAGCGCTCGGGCTCTCACACTGAGACTGCAGGGGAGACATTTTTCAGGCGCTTTACAGCTACTAATTTTAGCCCAAAAGCACCTGAAAAATGCCTCCAGTGTGAAAGCGGTTTAACTGACCATGCTCAGTTTATCACACTCCAGCCCCTTATACCATACAAGGTAAATGTTCCTGTATGGTACGTGATGAGGCTGAGGTTTTGGTGGAGGAAGAGAACACTGCAGCTGGTTGTAGCATTGAAACAGGTAAGTGAAAGAGTCTATTCTCCCCTCCCCCACACACTGCAACATTGGACTTTATTTAATTTCCTGGAGATGGGCTGTATTTTTCTATATATACACACACATTAGTTGCTGTTATTGAACTTTTATGAATATGTAGAAATACACTGGGACTTTTCAGGTACTACATAAATATATTCTACACACACATTTATACAGAGACAGAACAATTGTGACTCACAGGAGAAGAATGCAATCTATCACATGTTATCTTGCCTTGAGGAGAGCTCCGGTGTGTTGTCCTGCTTGCTCTATCCTTCCTGAGGAGGGGGGGGGGGGGAGGCTCGGGTGCTGACAGGAATACAACATACAAGTCTGCTCTTCTTTTATCTATAGGTCCAAGAAGTGTTATCTGAGCAGTGTCGATGTCCATGCTGCTGGGGTGACACTCTCCTCCTCCCTCGGTCAGTCCTGTGCAGTCAGACTTTTTTTTTTATTCTTAACACTGTTTAGATTGCTGGGCCCCCCTGCTGGCCGGGGCCCAGTACAACAGGGTTGCCTGTACTGGCTTATCAGCGGCCCTGTGTGTAGGACACCAGCGGAGCATATGACCCCTGAGGCCACAATATAAGCAAAGTCCCATGTTACACCGGCGTGTGTGTTCCTGGGCAGATAACCGGGTGGCACTGTGATAGACGTACTAAAATGAATATTTTTGTGTTATGAATAGAACCACTCAAATGTTACCTTTCCTTCATTATATTGTTTATTTGTTTTATTTTGCTTTATTGCTTGATCTATGGAGTTATTATGTATGGGTATATATTGCAATGCTGTTATTATCCTTACATGAAAAAACATATAATGCTTTAAAGTTACAACTACAAATCTGTTTGAAATGAAGGCAAAGAAGTTATAACTCAGCAATGAAGGACAAAAGACTGAAGATGGGAGTAGATGCCATTTTTCCCTCGTGTTTCAAATGTGTTCAACTCTTCCTCCTCTTCCTGTCTCCATCTCACTGAAGGAATTTGTGTCTCATGACCAAGAGAACTGTTTGCAGATATGGACTTACAAGGACAGCTGTTACCCTGCCCCCCTCCTCCTTCTGTCTCTTTCTTGTATTCACACAGAGAACAAACATGGCGATTTGTGAAAGGAACTGTATACGTGGACTGTTCGTACTGTGGAGGGGCCCTGTACCTTATATGGAAGACCCCTTGCTCCTAACCAGCTCCTCCCACAGCCCCTACCACCGTCTGGTAGCAAAATGGCCCCTAAAGAAGATTGGAATGTATGCCATGTGCTACAGACTTCACAGATTAGAGGTTGAGGGGTGGGTAAATGGGAGTGAATGTATAATGTGAACCAATTGAATGCATATGTTTTGTGATGTCATTTTGCCAATAAAAGAAATGGGCAGGCCCAGTCACATCCTGTTGGGCTGAGAAGCTGAAAGGTGAGAGATGTAAATCTGTTTGTCTGGATTGCACATTTCATCATATAATTTGAAATCAACTGGCAGAATGGGTTTATTCTCTGAAGAGTATCGCTATTACAGCGCCTAACTGCATAGGTACTGGAGGTGGAATGGTCAGGTGGCAAGGGAGGTATATGGTTTGCCACAGCCGTAGTTTGTTCTCGCCTCCTCTCTCGCTAATGGCGGTCAATTCTAATGGCTAAACACATAGGGCCAGATTCTCAAAGAAATTACGCCAGTGTATGTACACATGCACCGGCGTAATTCGAATTTCCCTCCGGCGTATCATTGTTTTCTATTCTGAAAACATGATATGCCGGTTTTAAGTTTGGATCCGACTTGTGTAAGTCATTTACACCGTCGGATCCTAAATGCAATACTACGACAGCCGCTAGGTGGCGTTTACGTAGAATTCACCGGTGAATATGCAAATGAGCCGATACGCCGATTCTCGAACGTTTTTGCGATGCGGCGACGTAGTTTACGTAGGTTGCGTACGCGCAAGGTTACCCCTGCTATATGAGGGGTAACCTTACTTCAGTCCGCCGTATGCCATGTTAAGTATGGCCGTCAGGTTAGCGTCGGCTTTTTCCGTCGTTTACGTTGTTTACGTAACGTGTCGTGAATAGGGACGTGCGTTAATTACGTTCACGTCGCAACCTATGTATTTGTGTCGTATTACGGAGCATGCACAGTGGCCTACGTTTAAGGCCTGCGCATGCGCAGTTCGTTAGGCACGGGGGCGTGCTTAATTTAAATACAGCACGCCCCTCCTTCACTATTTGAATTACGCGGCCTTACGATGCCGCATTTACGCTACGCCGCCGAAAATTACGGAGCAAGTGCTTTGAGAATACAGCACTTGCTCCAGTATTTGGCGTAGGCGTAGCGTAAATGCGGTACGATACGCTACGCCGCCAGATACGCAAATTTTTAAGAATCTGGCCCACTGCCTCCTTCAGTGAGGCTGGGTAGGAGAAGTTGACCAGAGCATCCTTAATTGCATCTGAAAGACCTATTCTAAACTGACTGCGGAGAGCTGCATCATTCTAGCCAGATTCCGGGGCCCATCTGCGAAACTCAATACATTTCAGCTGTGGTAGTTCCTTGCTTTAAGTTACGCAGGGTTGATTCTGCAGTAGCAGCGTGATCTGGATCATCATACAGCAACCCAAGGGCTTCAAAGAAGGCATCTACTGATAGTATGGCTGGATGGTTTGGTTCAAGGTTAAAGGAGGCCCAAGCCTGGGGGTCACCCTGTAGCAGAGAGATAATGATTTGGACCTTCTGAGTCTCAGAGCCAGACGAGGATGGCCTTAACTTGAAATATAATTTGCAGCTGTTTTTAAAGTTGCAAAACCCTTTGCGGTCGCCAGAAAAATGGTCAGGCAAAGGAATTTTTGGTTCAGATGGAGTTTTTGTAGCGATGGTAGTAGAATATTGCACCCTGGTGAGCTCTGTGGCCTTTTCTTGAACTTGATGGGATAAACGGCAAAGTTCTTGTGCAAACATCTGAGCCTGCTCAGGATCCATGATAGGTTTTCCCTTTTTATGTATGGCTCGTGATAATGTCAGGCTAGGAACAGGTAACAGTTCAGGTGTGCTAACTTTGCAAACAGTTCAAGATCAAGCACATACCATGAGCAGGTCTGATGACCAGGTCAGCTGGGACTTGTAGTTCACCACTGCAGAGGAAGGTGGGATGAGCTGGTCAGCTGGGCCTTGTAATTCACCGCTGCAGGTGAAGGTGGGTGAGCAGGCCAGCTGGGCCTTGTAGTTCACCGCTGCAGATGAAGGTGGAATGATCAGGTCAGCTGGGCCTTGTAGTTCACCGCTGTAGATGAATGTTGCTACAGAAGAGTCAGGTAAAGCGCAGTCTAGGCAAGCCGGGTCATAAACAGGTAGATCAGAGTTCAAACGGTACCAAATCAGAAGCAAACAAACAGGGTCAAACGAGCCGGGTCATACACGAATATACAGAGCAGAAAGTCAGGCTGGATCACACGATGGAAAACAAAGGTAACTCTATCATGAGCACTGATTGGATGAAGACACATGTGATTTAAAGGTGAGCTGCCCAATCACTGTTGTTTCTTAGGCAAAGGCTGTGTCAGGTGAGTGTGCTGGGTCCTAAAGGGATCCTGGTACTGACACTTGGGAGCAAACGATTATGAGATGTACAGGCTTATGTGGATTAGCTTAATGGTTCATGAAACCACTGTCAGCTATTAGCTGCTGAAGAGGCAGGGGCGGACTGACAACTCATGGGGCCCTTTGGCAATAGAAGATTATGGGGCCCCCGGGCAATAGAACATTTTGGGGCCCCAGGGCAATAGGAAATGATGGGGCCCCCAGGCAATAGGAGATTATGGGGTCCCCAGGCAATAGGACATTATGGGGCCCCAGGCAATAGGTGATTATGGGGTCCCCAGGCAATAGGAGATTATGGGTTTCCCAGGCAATAGATTATGGGGCCACACAGTACTGTATACACACACACATACAGTATACACATACAGACACACAGTACACATACACAGTATACATACACACACTGAGAAGGTACTGGAGAAGCGGTTGAAAGCTATAAACTTGTAATTTTTAGACCAAAGGGATGTCGGTACAGGACATTTCAGGCACAAATGTAAAAGATTTTAGATACTGTCCCTGGTTTTACTGAGGCTGGCAACCCTGATGGGCCCCCTAGTGGCATGGGGACCTCGGGCAGTGCCCGGGTGCCCAAATGGTCAATCCGCCCCTGTAAAAACTGTCTACTGTTGAAAGCTTGTCTCTTGTTAATGAACGTAGGTTTACCTCACCCTGAGTCATTATGCAAAGAAGGGGGGATTGATCCCTAAGTGTATATCTCTTTATGCCTGTGTTTGAATAATATATGTTTTTAACCACCCTACACTGATGTCTCGACAAGTGACTGGGTAGGCTAAGGGATCTTAGATACTGCTGGTACCTGGTAAGGGAAGCTTATACAGTGGACATACTCCTCTTGAGTACAGGGTCCGTCACATTGGTGGCAAGCAGTGGGATAGTGCTTTCTTCCTGTGAACATGTCCAAGCCACCTCCAGGATTCAAGATTGGGATAGCAGACTTCGGTCACTCCAGTGGAGAAATGGAACTGGCATCAGAGTTACAGAGGCTGCTGTGGATTCCCCTTTCAGTGATTCCCAGGACTGTGTCTGTGGATCAATACCTAAAGATTAGGCAGCAAAATCAGGTGGAGGTCTGGATTGGAGCCCTCCAGGTCACTGGTATACACCAGGGCAAGTGCTTTTCAAGCCCAGGGTAACAGACCAGTAACCAACGGAATTTGCGGATGCCATTCCTGGGAGAGCGGCCCCAGGAGCAATGGGTGTCTGAGTCCAGCAGGAGATAGAGCTGGACAATCAATACCAGGCTCTGCAATGGCACACAGAGCAGGAATACTTAGGCGAGACAACAAAATGCTCTCCAGAGAGATATGACTTTGGCAGCCCTGGATTGCTGTGGGAGAGCCTTGCATATGGTTTTGTGCTTGCAGATGGTTTTGTGCCTTCTCGCAGGTCCTCAATGAGAGGCTATACTTAGTCTCCCAGGGGTTTCAGAGGATAAACATGATCTGGAATACTTGCTAAGGAAAGAACAGCATCTGGAGAGGGCATACAGGGAACTGCTAGAACATGTTCAGCAGCATGCCCCAGAATCAGCAGCGGAAACTCTGGAGATTGCCATCCCCAAAGCTGAAGTGCTGACAACAGGGCAGAGCTCTTCTAGCCTCTGCCCAGCACTGATAACATCTTCTGGGTTCCACGGACAGGAGATTGTAAACCTCTATCCCCATAGACCAGTTCAGGAGACTGGGGATTTAATAGAATTTCCTACTAAGGAAGAACCACCTGGTGAGCATCCAGCAGAAGAGCTGGCATTAGGGCCAAACATCACTGAGCTCTGCCCTACAGAGGGTCCAAGACCTCTGTCCCACACCTGTGGCAGTTCCAGAGGCCCAGGGTAAGAAGGTGATGGTCACTCTCCAGCAGCAGATCAGGATCCAGGGGGAGAAGGGAAAGGAAGTTGTCTTCCTCCCTCCCCAACAGTCAGCCAGAGCAGAAGAAACCGTCTTTCCTTCCCAGCAGCAGATCCACAGTCTGGGAGTGGAGGATGTCGGCCTTCCTCTCCAACAGTTAAACCGGAGTAGATGATGTGGGGTCTTCAGCTGAAGCGCTAACAGGGTAGAACACTGCTGGCCTCTGCCCTTAACTAACAAAAGATGGATTTCCTCTGGTAGTGGATAAGGTTTTGGTTTCCACTGACACAACCCCAGAAAATGTCTGGCATTGGGACCGGAGGATATCAGCCTTGCTCTGCAAACACTAGGGGATTTTTATCTAGTTAAAGTGGATGGGACTACAGTAGGGTACTACAGTATTATTACTATCTTTTGCTATGAACGCATATGCTGGCCTTGAGTTTGATTAGTATACTCACAACCTGCTACCTATATCTATCAACTAGGTTTACACCGGATGTGGATACTGTTTCAGGATTTCCTACTGTATGTGAGTTGACAATTCAACCCAACCTATCAGGAGCCTTGGTCACCACTCCCCATGGTGAGACTTTCATGGGTGGTCCTTTTTCTAGGGAGGTTTTTGTGGGATGAATGCCTCTCCTATTTTATCTGATATGTTATGATTGTATTCACATTGTAATATTTTTCTTAATGTTGTTTTTCTTTATTCATAGTCTCATGACAACCTGTTATACATCATCTGACAAATTGTATGTATGAGTAATGCTCCCGAAGAAGCAGGCGATATAAGAAACCACGAAACATGTCGAGCTCTTCTCAATATAAATTAGATGATGTTGACATTCTATCTATAATGACAGAATGTTTTTTAGACACTTTATAGTTGTTATGACTTTTGTAATAAAACCTTCTTTATACTTTTCTAATTCTGACTGGTAATCAGTTGATATATGGTACCATCGAAGTCCAAACCCCAGCCTCCTGCCAAATACATATTTCGGCCCGGATTCACAGCCATCGGCGCATCTTTTTTGTTTTCAAAATATTTTATTGAGAATAAAATTGAGAATAAAACAAATCACATGTAAAGGATCGCCAAGTTCATGGAAAAAGAATACAGAGGACACGCATGACATATTCCAAGCAGGTGATACAAGAAGGGATTCAATAACTATAAAAGTAAACATTGTACAGATGGTGATACCTGCATATAGTGCAATCTCAGATCCCTGGAAAATTAGCATAAGGCAGATGTAAAAGGCAATCCAAATAAGTAAAAAAAAAAATCACAGATAACTCAAACAAACAAAGTCAAATTAAATAAAACCTAACACTAAGGCCTTGTACAGACGATTAAATGTGTCTGTTCAAATCGGTCGGACCGACCAATTTGAACAGATCTGTCTGCTGGCATTTTGGTTTGCTCGCGTGTACACACGAGCAAACCAAAATCCCCGCCAGCAGACAGCGCGCTGACGTGTCGGTGACGTGGCAGTGACGTTGACGCCGCCACATCACTGCACCAGGAAGTAAAACACTTCCGCGCATGTGTCGAAATCATTCGGCGCGTGTGCGA
Organism: Rana kukunoris; assembly: GCA_029574335.1. NCBI lineage: Eukaryota > Metazoa > Chordata > Amphibia > Anura > Ranidae > Rana > Rana kukunoris. The sequence continues at coordinate 261,430,663 of CM056052.1, read as the reverse complement.
GAAGACATGTCTGCTGGTTAGCATACTAACCAGCAGACATGTCGGGCGGACGGGTTCCCAGCCGACAGATTTCAAAGCATGCTTTGAAATCTGTCGGGTGGCCAAATCCGTCTGTTTGCCCGTACACACGATCAAATCTGTCTGCTGAAACGGTCTAGCAGACCGTTTCCAGCAGACAGATTTGATCGTGTGTACGAGGCCTAAGACTGAGGTCAGTTATTCCTGGAGTCTATACAGGAACCAAGGGGTCCATTTAGCATCATAAGCAGGAATTGAGTCATGTAATGTGTGAAATATTTTTTCGGACAGCATCATTTGATCAATTTGAGTAACTACCAGAAGGGACTGATGATCTTTTCCAGTAAAGTGCAATTGCCCACAGCATCGCTATACAGATAGAGTGTATTCATTTCATAATAGGGCCGGGGATGTCAGGGTGAGTGTAAAAAGAAGAGGCAATGTTTAAATGTTAAAGAAACAGGCTCTCCAGCTACCTTATCTATCAATTCAAGGACCGCTCTCCAGGTAGGCTGCAGTTTTTTACATTCCTAGAACAAATGGAGAAATTAACATTGTTGTGGACAACCTCTAAAACAGGAAAGGGAGGCCAGCGGATAGATTTTACTAAGCCGGAGGGGGGTATAGTACAGTTTAACAGCGGTTTCCCTAGCCATCAGCGATTTAGTGCACTTGCGCATAGCCTGCCAACTGTTCGCCCAATCAAAATCATTACTATCCAGGTTTAGTTCCCGCTGCACTCTATATTTCAAATTGGAAGACTCAATAAACGAGTCCATTAGTCTATAGACCCCCGAGATTAGACCTTTTTGCCTGGGAGCTGAGTAACAGATGTTTTCGAAGGGAGAGTTTGAATCTGCAATTGGGAAGGTGTAGTGTTGTTGAAAGTAATGTCTAATCTGAAGGAAATTATAAAATTCATTGGAAGGGATAGGGTGAAGTAATTGCAAATGGGAAAAAGTAACAAAAGTGGAGTTTACAAGAAAGTTGTCCAACTTCGTCAATCCACAATCTCATCAGCGCATCTTTATGCCGCCGTAGCATATCTTCTTTACGATACGCCGGCGCAACGTTGAGTGGCAAGTATGAAATTCACAAAAAAATGCGCCCAACGTTGCGCCGGCATATCATATATTCGTCGGCGTAAGCCGACGTAAGTCAAAGTAGGTGGAAGTGGGCTGGAAGTGGGCGTGATGCATGGTAATGAAGCCAGACCCCATGCAAATGATGGGCTGAGCGTCATCCAAGTACTTAAAACGAACGGCGCATGTGTCGTAACTTGGACCTATCCCAGTGCGCATGCATACTACGTTGAAATAACTGCCTAAGATACGTTGAATCACTGCCTATGTCGTGAATGTAGCCTACGCCCAGCCCTATTCATGTAGTACTACGTAAACGACGTAAAATACGACGGCTGTTCCCTGGTCCATACCTTTGCATGAGTTGCGCCTCCTATATGAGGAATAACTTTACACTGGACGTAACCCTTATGCAAATTGCTTAAGACATGCTCCGGGCGCAAGTACGTTCGTGAATCGGCGTATCTCCCTCGTTTGCATATTTGCATCACAAATCAATGGGAGTACCGAGTGCGTCCAGCGTAACTATGCACCCACTATATGCCGGCGTAGGCAAGTTACGTCGGTCGGATGAAGTCAGTTTTTGGCGTATCTTAGTTCTATGCATATGGCACATAGATACGATGGCGCATATTTACACTTACGCGGCGTATATCGAGATACGTCGACGTAAGTGCTACGTGAATCCAGGCCTTCATCTTTGTGTTTAAATAAACAGTTTTATGTTTTTTAACACTCTACAGTGATGTCTGGACAAGTGACCGGGCGTTCTCAGGGATCTTGGATCGCACTGGTACCCGGCAAGGTAAGCTTATATGGCGGACATACTCTTCTTGAGTACGGGGTCTGTCACAATCAACCAATTTATTTTAAACTTAGCAGAAAATATGGATAAACATGGAATAGAGGAAAAAAATAAAAATACATAAAAATAAGGAAAAACTGAAAGGATGGCCCAGCAACTACACAGTAACTACAGTTGTTGCTGATACACACAAAAAGGTAGCCCTAAAAAACACTGTTGGGCCACTGAACTATGAACACACAGGGGTGCACAAGAAAATGTAGTCCACCACAATGCAATCCATAATAACCCAGCACAATATATGACAGAATGTCAACTTATTTCCCCTTTCCCCAAACTTCTCCAACACACATAGCAAATAACGACAACCGGTACATAACAAAGTCCCCATTATTGCCCATTGAAACCCTACTGACGCCTTTAGTGTCTTTAATTTCTTATTTTATATCATTGCCTCTCAAACTATGTGGAGCAATGTGACTGTTTTCTGTACACATATTGGGCCAGATTCTCAGCGGCGCTACGCCTGCGTAAAGGGATTTGCGCGGCGTAATTGTAAATGTGCACCTGCGTATCGATGCGCGGTAAACACAGAACCACATACGCGAGAAAATATTTTTCATCTGAGCGGCGAAAATGCTTTAAGCTAGCGCGGCGTAGGCGCATAGTTACGCATCGTAAATATTCAGTTCCCATTGAATTAGCATGCAAATATGCAAATGAGGGAGATGCGCGGATTTCCGAAACTACGCGCATTTGCCGTTGGCTACTCGTGGTGCGCGTAACACAAAAGCCTTGAGTAAACATACCCCTCATAAAAGCACGGGTAACTTTGCTCAAGACCGTGTGCAAGTCAGCTGGAGAGCAACTACAGCAGCACCAGAACGGACGAGCTGAGCAATCACACTTACTGGACAACACATTCGTATGCCAACATGCCAGGGGCAGCCATGGTCTTATCACTACTAATGTATGCAGAGGAAGAGGAGCATAGAAGGAGGAGGAGGAGGAGGGGGGCACGTGAGAGGATCTACCGAGTGCGCATAAGCCTCTTTGGCATGGGGGATGAGGAGGTGTATCGCATCTTCAGATTCAGCCCTGCTGCCATCCTGGAACTAACCACAGCCCTGCAGGATGACATCACCAGCCAGACATACCGCTCACATGCACTGCAGCCACTGGTGAAGGTCCTGGCAACACTCCATTTCCTGGCCAGTGGATCATTCCAGCGTACAAGTGGAGTGGTGGCTGGGATGTTACAAACCAGCATAAGCAGATGTCTGCACCAGGTTGTCCCCGCAATCCTTAGACGCATGTCCCACCACATCATCAGACCCACCACTGAGCACCTGCGGCAGAAGGCAATGACAGATTTCTACAGAATTGACGGATTCCCACGCACCATCGGGGCCATTGATTGCACACATGTGGCACTCCAGCCCCCCAGTGCCACAGAGCACATTTACCGCAATCGGAAGCACTGGCACTCCATCAACGTACAGGTGATAGCCGATGCCAAATACCTCATATGGCACGTCCGTGCCAAAAACCCCGGATCCAGACATGACAGCTACATATACCGTCAAAGCAACATCCCAGAAGATTTTGAGCAGGACATGTATGGGGACAGCTGGCTGGTTGGTGAGTGACATGGGTGGCAGGCATGATTGTCCCCCCCCCATGATGCTGACATCACAAGGGGCACATGCATGACTAACATCCTCCTGTTTTTTCCCTTACAGGTGACTCTGCATATGTACTGGGACCCCATCTCATGACTCCTTTCCGGAACCCCCAAACCAGAGGAGAGAGAAGATACAATGAAGCACACATCAAAACCCGTGCAGTGGTGGAGCGCACATTTGGCCTCCTGAAGTCCCGTTTCCGATGCCTGGATAAGTCTGGGGGGCCCTATTGTATTCCCCCAACTTTGTGGGTCAGATCATTGGTGCATGTTGCATTCTGCACAACTTTGCCATGAGAAAGGGCCTGCAGATTGCCCTACGTGATGACCTGACCCCCCAACCACACAGCCCCCCCCCTGCCAGAGGAGACCCCGTCAGCTGATGGAAGAGCAGTCAGGAGGGTCCTCGTGTTACGATTCTTTGACCGTTAAACACACACATACAGCATGGCACACAGACAATGCACGCGTGTACACCACTGTGGTCCCTAGCACACACACCCCACATCCACATCACATTGGATTAGCCCAAGTCCAGCATGTAGGACTTGGGAGCAGCAACGCCGCGTCAAGGCCCCAATGATGTTGCTGTCCATTCATACACCATTCACACAGCCGTGGGAATAACCTCTCCCCAACGGCCGAGGGTGACACCCCTTACTGGCAGGAGTGCCACCCCCTCACATTCACACACCATTCACACTGCACCGTGTGCAGTATAAAAAATAAAATAAAAGCTCTTACCCAGAGCATAATAGAACAAAAAAAAAAGCTCTTACCCAGAGCATAATAGAACAAAAAAAAAAAAGCTCTTACCCAGAGCATAATAGAACAAAAAAAAAAAGCTCTTACCCAGAGCATAATAGAACAAAAAAAAAGCTCTTACCCAGAGCATAATAGAACAAAATAAAAAAGCTCTTACCCAGAGCATAATAGAACAAAAAAAAAAAGCTCTTACCCAGAGCAAAATAATAAGAAATCAAAAAATTAATGGGCCTGGCGGGGGCTCCGCCTGGTGCCACGGCTCCTGCCCCTCACTTGCCTGGGGGCAGCCACAGGTGGGGGGGGGGGGTAGCAGGTGGAGGAGGAGCATCCCCACGTCCCTCCCTGGATGCCTGCATGCCCTCCAGGGCAACCGCTATGCGTGTCTGGGCAGCAGTCTGCTCCTCGACTGCAAGGCGCAGGGCATGAACCTCCCCCACAAGGTCGGAGGTGTTCGCCTGCAGCTCCCCCAGGCTGGTCAGCGTTGCTGCGCTGTTGACAGCAAGGTCTTGGATGGCATCTGTAATGTGTCCCAAGGATGCCAGGCTGTCGGCCAGGCGCCTCATCTCCTCCACGACCTCTGACAGGTGCCGATTTTGCTGGTCCTGCTGTCTGGCCAGCTGTTCCGGCAGGACCTTATGAACGCCCCTGGTCTTGCACGTTGCCTTCCGGGGAGTGGCCAGGGACCGGGCATAAGGGGAGGATGTTGAGGGGCCGGAGATGAGGGGGGGGGAAACAGAGGGACTGGAGAGGTTGGGGGGGGGCACTGAGGGGTTCGCTAAAGATGGGGGGATAGCCTGGGCTGGTCCGGGCAACCCATCATCCTCCTCCAAAACAACATACAGGTCCTGGTCCTGGACTACGACATTCTCCTCAACCACCTCCTCCGTTGAGGTGTGCCCACTTCCCTCCAAGTCCTGTTCCAGGGGGGCAGCCAGAGGGACTGGATGTTCGGGGGATGGATCCTGACGGGCCCTGGCATCAACAGATGGCCCCGCTCCCTCCTGCACATCTGTGGATGACACAAAAGATGCCCATGTTGGTGGACCCACACACTTGGCACATGTTCCCTTTCACCCCCATACATGCTACACAACAGATAGAATATAAAACACACTTACCTGTCCTCAGGGCTGGCTTTTGGGACTCATAGCCCCCAACTCCCTCAACCTGCTCCGTCTGCAGGCAGCGGGCAACCACCTTCTCCTCCTCAGTCAGGCGGACAGTGCAGGGTGGGCCCCCTCCAGTGCCCCTGGCATGCCGAGCTATGGAAGCCAGCTTGCCCTTCACGAGACGCCGCAGGTCATTCATTTTCTTTTGAATGTCCTGCGGTGTCCGGACCTCATGAGAGAGGGCATTGACTTGGCACGCGACCTTCATTAAGATCTGATCCCTCTGGGACTTGCTCGTCCGGGCACTGTCAGCACCATGGAGCCGCGAGTCATATTTCTCCATCGCCCTCACAACAATGGCCCTCTCCTCTGGGGAGAAATTTTTCTTCCTCCTCTCCTTAACAGCAGTTGTCATTTTGTCCTGCACAAAAATTGTCCGTCACTATCAAGAAAATGGGAGACGTTTGCGCTGCACGGGCGCATTATATATGTGTATAAATATTGCGCAAAGCCCTATTCTAGAGAGTAGGCACCCAACACAACAAAGAAAGTTGTAAATAGTGTAAAAAAAGCAAGTGTAGCGCCAAAAGTGAAATCACTCCACGTGTGAGGTGAGTGTTGGGGGCAGGGACAAAAGTGTCCAACTTTCCACTGGAAGTGTCCCTTATTCAAAAAGGAAAAAATAAAATAACAAAGGTGTATATATATATATGTATCACTACAGGTGATAATCATCCTAACCACACAAAAATGTGAACATATGCGTAATCATAAATATGCATAAAGTGTGAACCAGGGCCACAGGTTTGTTCAAGCTTGGGCCAGAAAAAAAGTGTTACTCTGCAATCACAATAATAACATTCCAAATAAATAAAATATATGAAACAAATATATAAAAAATAACCCAATGTGCAGGGTTGCGAGCAAAGATAAGTCCTCTGGACATACAGCACTTGTTATAGTCCTAAAGGCCACAGAGATTAAATATGGATCAAAGAGATGGCAATCATGGGAAGAAGAAGATGTACGTCCTCACAGTCTGTGGATCGTGTTGATGTCACTTGCTCTCTCAGTGAACACAGTTGAATTCATATACTTCAGAGAATGAAAACCAAAATCTCGGCAATAGGAAAAAGATAAAATACCCTTACCAGATTCTGTGGACCCGTGACTCACCGTACGGTGGAGGGTCTCAAAGGCATGGACAGATTGAAGGCTGTCTTCCCTTTATTCTCTGTGTGATGTCATCAGCGGACTTTCCAGATCTGAGAGGCTTCCAAAGGTTCCAAATAGTGCTCGCAATCCAGGGTGTAAAATAATATCTCCATGGACCCAAAGAGTGATGTGACCAATCAATGGGTTAACATGCCCAAAAAAGAAGAGAAAAAGCTTTCATAGTGTAAAAAAGTAACAAACTTTAATTAAAAATTTCTTAAATAGGCATTCCCACTGCAATGTATCTCACTCCAATCCAAAAAATTAAAAAGAACAGGTCACAATAAAGCTCTACAACACAGAAGGTAAATGCACAATCGCTCTACTATCCCAATGGAATGGGTAGGAGTGTGTAAACAAGGAGTGTGCAAGAAATTGGGGGTGAACCCAGCGTACCCGACCGGTTTCGTCTCCTTTAGACTTCTACTGGGGTGATAGCTTGGCCCACCTTAACTCTTGCACCTATATATATTGAAAATAAGAAGAAACACACCTGTTCAGAATAGTCGCTCCCCCCTCTGAGAGGCGGCGGCGTGCGTTCCAATTACACCTGTTTGGCCATAGTGTGCGCTTAATAGCTCCAAAGGGAGGGGCGAGGCGTTAACAGCCTATAGTAGGACTCGTATGGTGTGAGGTGCCCCATTCCTGTGTTGAGAGGTCTTCTCCTGTTGGTCGACTGTCCCTCCAATAGGGGGACAGTACCCAGCGTTGTTCCGTCACAGCTTCCGGGTGTGATGACGTCACACGCACGCGCGCAATGTTAACATTGCGTGTCGTGTGCGCCTCACGATGCGTTCCACGCCTCGCGATGGCGCAGGTAACAACAACGGTGAACCCGTGACGTCACCCCCTTCAGTAAGGTCGGGACGCGCTGACCAGGATTCATAGGGAACCTTCATCCACAAGGGGCACATAACCAAAACAGGACACAAGTCAAGATGATCCTAAGTGCCCCCTCTTGTGGACGTCTTAGGTAGAAACACCTTAGATTTGTCTCCAAATCATTGGGGAATAAAGATGTCACATTTAGTCTGAACAAATGGGTATCTAATCTGAAAAACCCTATATTCGAAAATATATTAATGAAACTTGATATCGAATGTATATACAGTAGGCATAGTGAAATGACTCAAGCTATCATATATTATAAACAATACAATATTGAAGTAACAATAGACATGAATAATCCTAATCAAAACTATGGAGGACCATGAAATAAAATCATAATCGGATCCATAGAATGATTATATAAGAACATAGGCAAAAGTACATACAGTATAGTCATAGTGAAGCATCTTTGTATGAACTACCAATTGATGTCAAATGTATATACAGTAGGCATATGGAATATTTCAAGCCATCTTATAATGTAAACAATACAGTATTGAAAACGATCAGCAGTAAACATGGAAAATCATAATCAGAACCACGGAAGACAATGGAACATAGTCTAAACCATGGAATGATTATATTAGAACCTAAATGTACATAAAATATAGCTATAATGAAACATCTCAGGCTGGCATGTAAGATGAAACAAAAAAAAAATTGCATTGTTAGTCCCCACAATTCCATGTGTAGAAGGCTAAGGAACTATGGTAAGGGGCCTAATATCTATAATGTTGTCCTGATAAGACACCTCAAAATTTAACAGATATAACAAAAGTTTGTGACCCCCTAAAAAACTCCATGGGACAATTGGATGGGATGCCTATGCCTGATTAATGAAGGCATTAATATCCCATTCTATATTTAAACCATGTGGAAAATAACTTTTTAATTGATAAATCCAATAAACTTCTAGTTTGGGGTCACCTCTCCAGTGAGGCACAAACTTATCAATAATTTGGAAACTGGTGCCTTCTATCTTTTTATTGTGTCGTTCTAAAAATTGCCTCGGAACTGTGTGGTTATCGTGGCCCTTAGTGATTCACCTACCCTTGTGGAAAAGCTACGTATTGTGCGCCCTACATACTGCTTCCCACAAGGGCAGGTGATCAGGTACACGATATGTGTTGTAGCACACGTAAAGAAATGCTTCATGGGGTATTCAATCCCCGTTTGCGTGGACCTGAAACAAGTAGTCTTCTTTCTCCCACATGTGTTGTTAATGCAGACAGAACATTTTCTGCAGGGATGATAACCTTTAGAGAGGGGAAAGAAATAAGGCTTAATAGGGGGATCTGGGATGTTAGGAGCGATTTGGTTTTTAAGAGAGGTAGCGCCCCTGTAGGTAATTCCGGCGCGATCTGGAAGTGAGGGTCCCAGAATATTATCTCCTTTCAATATCCTCCAGTGTCTTTCAATGATCGCCCTAATTTGTTTATATTGTGCAGGGAAGGTGGTGAAAAAGGAATTTTTGAATTTGGGATTCTGTGTAATCTTAGGTTTCTCTCTAGTCAGGGTGGCTCGATCTATTTGTGAGATTCTAATGATCTCTTTATCCACCACATAACTTGAATAGCCTTTATCAAGAAATCTTTGTTTTAAAGTTTGTGCCTGTAGTTGGAAGTCCTCAGTATTTGAGCAGTTGCGCCTGATCCGAAGGAGTTGGCTTTTGGGTACCGATGAGAGCCAAGCGGGATGGTGGCAACTGTCAACCGGAATGTATCCATTCCGGTCGGTGCTCTTGAAGAAGGTTTTAGTGACTAATTTATTATCCTGGACGAAGATCTCCAAATCCAAAAAGTGGATACTGGAGAAACTGGCTTCATAACTCAGACTGATGTCCACGTCATTTTGATTTAAAGTGGACATGAATTCATCCAAAGATGTACGGTCACCCTTCCATAGGAGGAGGATGTCGTCTATGTATCTAACCCAGAGAGCTATCTCGGGTCGATTAAAAGCATAGACGACATCCTCCTCCCATTGGGCCATAAAGATATTTGCCAGGCTTGGGGCAAACTTGGCCCACATCGCCACTCCCTTACGTTGAATATAAAACTCACCATTGTACCAAAAATAATTATGAGCAGTGGCAAAACGCAAAAGGTATATAAGGCATGTGTGGGCGCATTATATACCCTGCGCCGGTGAATCGTAGGGAATCGTAGGGAGGCTTTGCGCATGCGCAGAAGGCATCCACGTCACGGCGCGGGTCAACCACGTCACGGCGCGGGTCATCCACGTCACGCCGCATGCTCCGTTCGTCCCGGCCTGCATTTGCATGGGGTCACGCTTCATTACAATGCAACACGCCCACTTCCCTCCTACTTTGGAGTTGCACCGGATTACGCCGATGATTTTACGCGATGCAGGCGAATCTTGGAGCGCATTTACTTAGGGAATACGGTACTTGCCACTCCGCGTTACATCGGCGTAGTGCATCTGAGATGCGCAACGCCTGCATAATTAGGCGCGCATCTACGAGAATCTGGCCCATTGATTCACGTTGATGTCTTTGTAATGCAGACTTCAATACAAATATATTGAACAAGAAAACCCTACTGACCAAAGCTAAAGGGTCAGTTTGGGTATTATGAATCCTTTAAAATTCGGTCCATCTACATAAATTCACAGGGTCCGCAAACTTTGAACCCCTTGGAACCTCATCCCTACTCATTAACTACCTCCATTAAACTGCTATTGGATATTTAGTTGGTTAATTTACTGCAAGTTAATGCTGTACACTTTATCAATTAAAAGAAAAATCATTATGGTAGATTTTGGTAAATACACTGCCGAAAAAAAATAAAGGAACACTTTTTATTCAGAGTATATCGTCGAGTCAATTAAACTCCTGTGATATTGATAAAGTAGCAGAGGGGGTTGGTAATCAGTTTCAGCTGCTTTGGTGTTAATGAAATTAACAACAGGTACACTAGATGGGCAACAATAAGACAACCTCTAAAACAGGAATGGATTTACAGGTGAAGTCCACTGACATTTTCTTTCCCTACTCATCTTTTCTGACTGTTTTTCACAAATTTTTCATTTAGCTAGGGTCAGTGTAACTACTGGTAGCATGAGGCGATACCTAGACCCTATAGAGGTTGCACAGGCAGTCAAACTCCTCCAGGATGGCACATCAATAGGTGCTATTGCCAGAAGGTTTGCAGTGTCTCCCAGAACAGTCTCCCAAGCATGGAGGAGATTCCAGGAGACAGGCAGTTACTCTAGGGAGCTGGGCAGGGCCGTAGAAGGTCCTTAACCCACCAACAGGATCGGTATCTGCTCCTTTGTGCAAGGAGGAACAGGATGAGCACTGCCAGAGCCCTACAAAATGACCTCCAGCAGGCCACTAGTGTGAACATCCCTGACCAAACAAACTGAAACAGACTTCATGAGGGTGGCCTGAGAGCCAATGTTCTCTAGTGGGCTCTGTGCTCACTGCCTGGCTACATGGAGCTTGATTGGCATTTGCCTTTGAACACCAGAATTGGCAGGTCTGCCACTGGCACCCTGTGCTTTTCACAGATGAGAACAGGTTTACCCTGAGCATATGTTAAAGACGTGAAAGGGTCTGGAGAAGCCATGGAGAATGTTATGCTGCCTGTAACATCGTTCAGTATGACCGGTTTGGTGGTGGGTCAGTGATGGTCTAGGGAGGCATATCCATGGAGGGCCTCATGTGGCGAGAATATGCAGCCAGTTCCTGGAGGATGAAGGAATTGATACTATTGAATTGTCCCCATGCCCGTCTGACCTAAATCCAATAGTACACCTTAGGGACATTGGGCCAGATTCAGGTACACGTACATTTGCGCAGCGTATCCGAGATCCGCTACGCAGCCGTATTTTACCAGGCTCTAGAACGAATTCTGGTAGATTTTTGCCCTTACGATACGCCGGCGTAGTCTATTTCTCGCCGCGTAATCGAAATACGCGATTAGGGGGCGTGAAGCATTTAAATTAGGCGCGCCCCCGCAGCGATCGAACTGCGCATGCTCCGTTCAGAAACTTCCCGCCGTGCATTGCGCGAAATAACGTTGATACGTCATTCGTTGTTTGAGTAGCGTCAGTTACGGACATTCCTATTCCCGGACGTTTTACGTCAAAAATTAAAAAAGACGTCGGAAAACGTTGATATTTGACGCGGGAACGACGGCCATACTTAACATGGGCTGTCTAATATTAGACCAGCAAAAAGCTGGTATAGTTTTACGCAGCAAAAAGATGACTAAAGCTGCCGTAAGAGATTGCGATAGACGTTCGTAATTTGGTGGATAGTCGGCAAAAGCTCATTTGCATACCCCGACGTGGAAAACGACGGGAACTCCACCCAGCGGCCGCAATTTTATTGCAGCGTAGATCCGAAGGCGTACGAACACGTAAGCCAGTCGGATTGAAGCGCAAAGCCGTCTTTTCATGGTTTGAGGATTCAAACTAGTGAAAAAACGCGCGTAATTAGAAAGTACTCCAGTCTAACACCAGTTAGACAGGAGTTACGGCTCTCTGAATCTGGCCCATTATGTTTCTATCCATCCGACGCTGCCAGGTTGCACCTCAGTCTGCTCAGGAGCTCAGTGATGCCCTGGTCCAAATCTGGGAGGAAATACCCCACCCAAAAGTGTGGGAACTCCCACCCAAAATCCACTCCCCCACCAAAAAAAAAATGATACGCTCATATGCATAATTACTAAACCGCATGTTTTTTTTTTTTTCGATCCACTGTACCTTAGTAATCCTTTATGTTTCTGGCCACTTCCTGTATATGGATTCACCGGGTAGTGTGCGGGTATTCCGCCACTTCCTCGATGCTGTAATGTCTCCTGGGAGCTTTTGTCTTTGTTCCCAAGAGACATTGCGGAGGTCTGCCGTGAGTTATCGTGGGTTTTAGAAAGAAGTAAGTTCTTTCTGTAACTCGGGCTGGGCATCGCCGCTTAGTGAAGGATTGGCTCGGGCGGCTCGGCTGCTCTCGGCTGCTCTAGTCCTGCAAAGGGAGCTGAGTTCCCGCTGTGAAAAAAGTGTAGGAACTCTGTTCCCACGCGTTCCTGCAGGACTTGAGCCCTGGTTGTTGCATAATTTTTTCACTTAGAATTTCGGGTCTTTGAATTCAGATCTCTGTAGGTTGATAATTTAAATTTCCATCAAACGATGTGGCATCCTTTTGTTCCTAACACATTACCCAGTCTATATCAGTATAGATATCTAGCATGATATTTTTCCACATTGAGATCTGATGTGTTTACAACGTGTTCCTTTAATTTTATTGACCAGTGTAATTTGGTATGAGTGCATTATTTATGTATGGACAGACTGAACACTGAGAAACAAAAGTACAGTAGAACCTCGGTTTAAGAGTAACTTGGTTTGAGAGCGTTTTGATTTGCGAACAACTTTTTTTTTTTATTCTGATTTGGTTTGCGAGTGTTGACTCGCACGACGAGCAGAATTCAAGCTAAATAGTCCTGCAGTACCTCATTTGGCCTGAGGTACAGGGGTGCAGAAGCCAAGCAGAGCCAAAAATAGGCCCGCAGTACCTCATTTGGCCTGAGGTACAGGGGCGCAGGAGCCGAGAAAAGCAGAGCATTAGCCTGCAGTACCTCATTTGACCTAAAAGTATGGGGGCGCAAGAAACAAGCCAAAGTGTCCCCAGGCCTTTTCGGCCATTTTCGGCGCTCTCTGGCACCCCCCACCACTGGCCGCATTCCGCATTGCATCCCATTAGTCGATGTGGAACAAATTATTTTTGCTTCTATTGACTTCAATGGGAAAATTTGCTTTGATATGCAAGTACTTTGGATTACGAGCATACTCCTGGAATGGATTATTTTTGAAATTCGAGGTTCAACTGTAAGTTCTGTTGTAACCTAGGTGTGGCCTAAAAATGGCTGTTTTTTTTTTTAGCTAAGTGGCTGTAAGTAAATCATTTACTTGTGAAATGCATGAGCTCTGGGATTAATTATTGTATTTAAAATAACTAGATTAGAAATACAAATATTTATTTCCTTAACAGTAATGATTGCTGCTGTCTTCTTTATAAAAAGTGGAATCAAACAACTGTATTCCAAAGCTGTAATGGAAATTCTTTTTGCACTTCGATATTAATCATCTTATTCTACATGACCTGACAGTTCGTTAAGCTTTTTATGTTTCCACCTCTACAAGGTACAGCCCTTTGCCAGACAAACAAGATTTACTGCAAGGAAGGCTCCTTGTCACACATGATATAGCTGTCATCTTTTCTTAACCATCTATCCTGTAAACAAGTAAGTGCTGGCAGTGGATCATAAACAGTCTTGTAATCTCTATGCCTCGATTTTCCACATGTCTCGCCAAGAAAGGTATCTCTCCATGACATCATTCCATCTCATCTACTCTCCTGTATATCTTCTGTTCAATTAATTTTATTTTACTGTCAGCATTACTGTTCTACCAAAAGTGATTCATGATTATTGAGTAGTGTTATTACTCGTAGTTTTTTACTGTTTCAAGATACAAATGGGGTGTTTTTAGAACTACTACTACAAAGTTAACTTATGCAGTTAATGTTTTAGGATATGCTATAGTCAAACATGAAATTGTAGTACTGAACCTCATTCAGTGGCATGGTACAAATGCTGAGTGGCTGTAATGTTAATCCTGGCATTCCCCTTATACCAGCTGGTTGTTGTGCATGTTGTAAGCCCATGGTTCCCCCTTGGCTAAGTTCACACAGCCAAGGGGGTCAAGCAGCTGCTGTCAGGCGATCAGGAGACTTCTGGCAAATGGCAAGTTTCAGTGGGCCACAAACATGAGAAAAGCATTTGGCACCCAGTTGAGGCATGGCTCCATTGGCTTGAATGGTCAAGTCTGTTATGGTATTTTCTTTTGGAAGTTACATTTGATAATATCCAGAAAATATGATTTGAGAACATTTCCTAAACCAGACACTCAGGACAAGGTTCAAGCTATAAAAATAGCTATAGTCACTGTGAACTATTATGTGTCTATGCAGAGCTTTTTTTCTCGGAAAATAGGTGCAGGAACCCAACCACGATCCCATTCAGATTTCACAAACAGTAGAAGGGTTTTAAAGGGTGCAGAGTTCAGGGGGTTACACACAGAGTACAGAGCTATCACTTGTAAACACAAAAAACAGACTTCTGTGTTTAAAATTGATTGTGGTGAGCAGGCACCAAAGGGTCTGAGCCAGAGGTGGTGGAACTGAGTTCCCCCTGAAAAAAAGCCCTGTGTCTATGTCCACCCCCAACATTTTATCATCATTACTAACATAAGCACAGGAAGTATGGTACCTATTGCTATATGGGAAGAGTATTTTTACTTGATGCAGAGATGCAGACCTACATAGTTATCATGGCACAGTTGTTATATTTGAGAATCTATATCTTTTTTATTTCATAGCTAATGACCAACATTACTAGCACTAGCCCAAATCGCTATTCTTTAAGCACTTTATGATTATTATGCTCACTGAATTAATAGTGTGATAAGAAGACCTAGCGTCAGCTAGTTTTCCTCGTTTGTAATTACTATCATTAATCTAGTCTCATTTATGATCGTGTCATTAGGATTACCAACGCTAAATGAATTGGTACAGTTTAAGGTTTTTGAATAAATTAATTTTTTATACAAATTTTCTAGCTCCATTAACTAATATTATCAAATAGCAGAAATACATTTATATACATTTTTTTACCAATGCATTACATTTTACCAGTTCTTAATTTGTTTGAAATGTATTAGCTAGAAAAAAAAAGTTACAATATAAATGTAGTATTTATTTACTCATACAAAATGTTAAAACTATTTAAACCAATAAGAGGTTTAACCATCATGTGCAAAGCAAATGGATAAAATAACATTGTTTTATGTGTCAGATATATGTTATTTTTAATGACTTGTCATTTTAATAACTTGGTGTTGCAAAAAAATTTTTTTCACACACTACGAATATAAAAAAGTATTTTATTTATCCAGTGTTTATTTTGTGTTCCTGAAGAAGCAGCCATCAGAGCACGTTGATGTGTTTGATGTATTATATATTATCAAGAAACCTCTACTTTTTAAAGTTATAATCACCAAGCACATATTTACCTATGGATGCCTTTGCTAACATCACTTCCCCATATGATGCTTGAGAGAGGGAGTGATTACACAATTATGTTGTTTTTTTTTGTTTCATATTTTTGTGTAAGGCTGTTAGAACAATGTGTGCTACACGATTTTTTGTTTATTTATTTTTTATTTATTTTTTGCTACAGATCAGCTTCCATATATTATTTTTACAGTTCCGTTTCTAAACAACTAAGGATCTTGATTTTCATTTTTTTTTTTTTTTTTTAGCTGTGGATAGAATGAGGGATTAAAATAAACTGGAAATAGGGCTTAAACTGTCTTTAGCTAAAACTGTTTTTCCTACGGTAGTTTTGAAAAGAGCGTTGAATGGATAGAACCTCTATAATGTGTAACAATTTAAAATCTTTGTTTGTCCTGGTGACCATCAAAATGATTTTGGTTGTCACCATAACAGATTAAGAGGATAAATCTTTTTATCTTTCTATCTTTTCTTCTTTCTCTGTTCCAGAGACAACTTAGAGGGGACTTTTTATCAAGTCACTGTTGTGTGAGACATGGACAGCAACATTTTAAATAATAATAATAATATTAGGAATGCATCTGAGGGCTTACAAATATTAATTATATTTATTGTGTGAACTATCACATTTAAAGCAGAACTAAACCTATCAATTCATGTTTTTCCCAAACCAGTTACATTTTAAGGCCTTCTTTGCATGATAACTGTAACAGATGTTAGTGTGCTTATGTTAACTCTCAGGCCCCGTACACACGACCGAGCTTCTCGGCAGAATCCAGCGAGAAGCTCGCTGGGATCCATATTCTGCCGAGAAAACCGGTCGTGTGTACATTTTCGCAGAGCAAACTGACGAGCGAGGCATCGAGCCAAAATAGAGAGCAGGTTCTCTATTTCCTCGACGGGCCATCGGGACTAATGGCTCAACGCCTTTTTCGACAGCCTGCTCGACGAACTCGACGGCCGGCCGAGAACCTCGTCGGGCGGAACGATGGGTTTAGCCCGACGAGGTTCTCGTACATGTGTACACGGCCTCAGTCGACTGTCAAGCCATTAAAAGGCTGGCATAATAGCAGATCACATGTTTAGCTCCACCATTGCAGATATAAAAGAGGCTTAGATGGCAGCTTTCTTGGTTGCTTAACCACTTCCTTACTGGGCACTTATACCCCTTCCTGACCAGGTGAAATTTCAGCTTCTGGCACTGCGTCGCTTTAACTGACAATTGCGTGGTCGTGCGACGTGGCTCCCAAACAAAATTGGCGTCCTTTTTTTCCCACAAATAGAGCTTTCTTTTGGTGGTATTTGATCATCTCTGCGGTTTTTATTTTTTGCGCTATAAACAAAAATAGAGCGACAATTTTGAAAAAAAGTCAATATTTTTTACTTGTTACTATAATAAATAGCCAATTAAAAAAAAAAAAAAAAAAAAAAAAAAATTTTTTCTCAGTTTAGGCCGATACGTATTATTCTACATATTTTTGGTAAAAAAAAAAATCGCAAAAGGCGACTGGTTTGCGCAAAAGTTATAGCGCTTACAAAATAGGGGACAGAATTATTATACATTTTTATTATTATTTTTTTTTACTAGTAATGGCAGCGATCTGCGATTTTTATTGGGACTGCGACGTTATGGCGGACACATCGGACACTTTTGACACATTTTTGGCGCCATTCACATTTATACTGCGATCAGTGCTATAAAAATATATTCGTACGGCCGTCGGGAAGTGGTTAAAAAAGTAAGGGCTTAAAACAGGGCTTAAAACAATGTTCCTTTTAAAAACATCTTGGCCTCTTTATGCGGGCGTAGCGTATCTACTTTACGCTACACCTGTGCAACGTTGAGAGGCAAGCATGCTATTCACAAAGAATATGCGCTCAACGTTGCGTAGCGTATAGTTGTCGGCATAAGGTGAAAGTGGGCTGGAAGTGGGCATGATATATTATAATGAAGCATGACCCCATGCAAATGATGGCTACAGCTTCAAAAAACAAACTGCGCATGCGTCGTCTCTTGGACGCATCCCAGTGCGCATGCTCACAGTTACGTCGAAATAGCTGCCTAAGATACATCGAACACTGCCTACGACGTGAACGTAACCTACGCACAGCCCTATTCACGTAGTACTACTTAAACGGCGAACGCGACGTAAAATTTGACGGCATCGTTCCCTGGCCCATACCTTTGCATTACCTGCAAATCGTGTATATGAAGCGGCTGGGCGCATCTACTTTCGTGAATCGGCGTATCTTACTCATTTGCATATTTAAAATGGGAACACCGAATGCGTCCAGCATAACTATGCGCAACATCTTATATGTCATTTTTGTACTACTTGAAGCTGAATGATGAACTCCTGTGTGCCTTTGCAGGGGCTACATCATCAGTGACCATGAAATGGCCAAATATGATGCATGGGAACCCAAAAGTAACATCAGAAAATATGGCACTGGTGGAAGACAGAGCAGGGGCCAGCGTTTGTCCTGCATATCATTCATAAAGGGCAGGGTTACACAGTATGCTTGTATGCTGTGCATTTTTGCACAATATGACAAAGGCCCCCAAAGACGAAGCAGTTTAAAGGATCAGTATAGCCAAATATATTTTGGCCTATCTCTCCTATGGATCACAGGAGTCCTCAGTTAGTTCTGCACTCCTGCGACCTATTTTTAGCCGACAGCAGGCTAAAATCCGCTCTCTGATGATGTCACTCAGCCTGTCCAGTCTCTAGATCAATCTTAACTTTACAGCCCAAACCATGCTGGATCTTTCCTTTTTTGTGGCTACAAAAACAGTAACAGTGATGTGATTTTAGCTTTTCTTAAAGGGGTTGTAAAGGTACAATTTTTTTTTCTAAATAGCTTCCTTTACCTTAGTCCTCCTTCACTTACCTCATCCTTCGATTTTGCTTTTAAATGTTCTTATTTCTTCTGAGAAATCCTCACTTCCTGTTCTTCTGTCTGTAACTCCACACAGTAATGCAAGGCTTACTCCCTGGTGTGGAGTGTCATGCTCACCCTCTCCCTTGGACTACAGGAAAGACAGGACAATGTCTACATTGCAGATAGAGAAAGGAGCTGTGTGTTAGTGGGTGTCCTGACTCTCCTGTAGTCCAAGGGAGGGGGCGAGCATTTGATTTGATTAGACATACTCCTAAAATATCAGTATCTGAAAACAAGTAGAGGGAAACAAGTAGTGTACAATATATAGGCAAATTGGAGATTTTGACATATAACACCTGTTGTCCTTGTTAACTGAAACCCTTTCTACTGAATTGGATTTCTTCTATTAAAATTAAACACTTTCTTTAGTAAAAAAAAAAAAAAAAACATTTTATCACAAATATGTACTGCTCTATGCAGGTATATCCAGCCTTTGTGAGAAGAACACTATGAAATCAAAAAATTATTATGTCTTGGGGAACCCTGAAATATTTTCTAATCTACGGCTCACAGTACATTTGTGGTATGTAATTAAATGTGATAATAAAAAAAAGGACAAATAATAAAATGCACCACTTTATTGTGAAACCTGGAATTGCTCCAGTGCTCAGCAACAACATTAAGTTGCTTTGGTGCTCAGTAGCAACATTAAATTTACTTTAGTGCTCAGTGACAACACTGTGGGCCAGATTCTCGTAGATGCGCGGCTAATTATGCAGGCGTTGCGCATCTCAGATGCACTACGCCGACGTAACACGGAGTGGCAAGTACCGTATTCCCTAAGTAAATGCGCTCCAAGATGCGCCTGCGTCGCGTAAAATCATGGGCGTAATCCGGCGCAACTCCAAAGTAGGAGGGAAGTGGGCGTGTTGCATTATAATGAAGCGTGACCCCATGCAAATGCAGGCCGGGACGAACGGAGCATGCGCCGTGACATGGATGACCCGCGCCATGACGTGGTTGACCCGCGCCGTGACGTGGATGCCTTCTGCGCATGCGCAAAGCCTCCCTACGATGCGCCGGCGCAGGGTATATAATGCGCCCACACATGCGCCCGTGCAGCGCAAACGTCTCCCATTTTTTAGAGAGTGACGGCGAAAGTTTGTGCTGGACAAGATGGCAACTGCTGTTAAGGAGAGGAGGAAGAAGAATTTCTCCCCAGAGGAGAGGGCCATTGTCATACGGGCCATGGAGAAGTATGACTCGCGGCTCCATGGTGCTGACAGTGCCCGGACCAGCAAGTCCCGGAGGGATCAGATATTAATGAGGGTGGCGTGCCAGGTCAATGCCCTCTCTCATGAGGTCCGGACACCGCAGGACATTCAAAAGAAAATGAATGACCTGCGGCGTCATGTGAAGGGCAAGCTGGCTGCCATAGCTCGGCATGCCAGGGGCACTGGAGGGGGCCCACCCTGCCCTGTCCGCCTGACTGAGGAGGAGAAGGTGGTTGCCCGCTGCCTGCAGACGGAGCAGGTAGAGGGAGTTGGGGGCTATGAGTCCCAGAAGCCAGCCGTGAGGACAGGTAAGTGTGTTTTCTATTCTATCTGTTGTGTACATGTATGGGGGTGGAAGGGAACATGTGCCAAGTGTGTGGCTCCACCAACATGGGCATCTTTTGTGTCATCCACAGATGTGCAGGAGGGAGCGGGGCCATCTGTTGATGCCAGGGCCCATCAGGATCCATCCCCTGAAGATACAGTCCCTCTGGCTGCCCCCCTGGAACAGGACTTGGAGGGAAGTGGGCACACCTCAACGGAGGAGGTGGTTGAGGAGGGTGTGGTAGTCCAGGACCAGGCCCTCTATGTTGTTGTGGAGGAGGATGGTGGGTTGGCCGGACCAGCCCAGGCTATTCCTCTACCTGTAGCAAACCCCTCAGTGTCCCCCTCCAACCTCTCCAGTCCCTCTCTTTCCCCCCCCCTCATCTCCGGCCCCTCAACATCCTCCCCTTATGCCCGGTCCCCTGCCACTCCCCGCAAGGCAACGTCAAAGACCAGGGGTGTATCCCAGGTCCTGCCGGAACAGCTGGTCAGACAGCAGGACCAGCAAAATAAACACCTGGCCGAGGTCGTGGAGGAGATGAGGCGCCTGGCCGACAGCCTGGCATCCTCGGACAATATAACAGATGCCATCCAGGATGTTGCTGTTAACAGCGCAGCAACGCTGACCAGCTTGGGGGAGCTGCAGGAAAACACCTCAGAACTTGTGGGGGAGGTTCAGGCCCTGCGCCTTGCTATCGAGGCGCAGACTGCTGTGCAGACCCGCATAGCGGTTGCCCTGGAGGGCATGCAGGCAGCCAGGGAGGGACGTGGGGATGTTCCTCCTCAACCTGCTCCCCCCCCCCCATCTAGGGCTGCCCCCAGGCAAGTGAGGGGCAGGACCCGTGGCACCAGGCAGAGCCCCCGCCAGGCCCATTAATTTGAGTTTTCTTTAGTATTATGCTCTGGATAAGAGCTTATTTATTTTTTGTTATGCTCTAGATAAGAGCTTATTTATTTTTTGTTATGCTCTGGATAAGAGCTTTTTTTATATATTTTTGGATACTGCACACGGTGCAGTGTGAATGGTGTGTGAATGTGAGAGGGTGGCACTCCTGAAAGTAAGGGGTGTCACCCTCGGCCGTGGTGGTGAAGTTAACCCCACGGCTGTATGAATGATGTGTGAAAGGTGTATGAATGGACAGCAACATCATTGGGGCCTTGACGTGGCGTTGCTGCTCCCAAGTCCGACATGCTGGACTTGGGCTAATCCAATGCGATGTGCATGTGGTGTGTGTGATCTAGGGACATCAGTGGTGTACACGCGTGCATTGTCTGTGTGCCATGCTGTATGTGTGTGTTTAAAGGTCAAAGATTCGTAACACGAGGACACTCCTGACTGCTCTTCCATCAGCTGACGGGGTCTCCTCTGGCGGGGGGGGGCTGTGTGGTTGGGGGGTCAGGTCATCACGTAGGGCAATATGCAGGCCCTTTCGCATGGCAAAGTTGTGCAGAATACAACATGCACCAATGATCTGACCGACAAAGTTGGGGGAATACAATAGGGCCCCCCCAGACTTATCCAGGCAGCGGAAACGGGACTTCAGGAGGCCAAATGTGCGCTCCACCACTGCACGGGTTTTGATGTGTGCTTCATTGTATCTTCTCTCTCCTCTGGTTTGGGGGTTCCGGAAAGGAGTCATGAGATGGGGTCCCAGTGTATATGCAGAGTCACCTGTAAGGGAAAACACAGGAGGATGGTAGTCATGCATGTGCCACTTCTGTTGTGCATCATGGGAGGGGATAGTCATGGCTGCCACCCATGTCACTCACCAACCAGCCAGCTGTCCCCATACATGTCCTGCTCAAAATCTTCGGGGATGTTGCTTTGACGGTAGATGTAGCTGTCATGGCTGGACCCAGGGTCTTTGGCACGGACGTGCCATATGAGGTATTTGGCATCGGCTATCACCTGTACGTTGATGGAATGCCAATGCTTCCGATTGCGGTATATGTGCTCTGTGGCACTGGGGGGCTGGAGTGCCACATGTGTGCAATCAATGGCCCCGATGGTGCGTGGGAATCCGTCAATTCTGTAGAAATCTGTCATTGCCTTCTGCCGCAGGTGCACAGTGGTGGGTCTGATGAACTGGTTGGACATGCGTCTGAGGATTGCGGGGACAACCTGGTGCAGACATCTGCTTATGCTGGTTTGTGACATCCCAGCCACCACTCCACTTGTACGCTGGAATGATCCACTGGCCAGGAAATGGAGTGTTGCCAGGACCTTCACCAGTGGCTGCAGTGCACGTGAGCGGTATGTCTGGCTGGTGATGTCACCCTGCAGGGCTGTGGTTATTTCCAGGATGGCAGCAGGGCTGAATCTGAAGATGCGATACACCTCCTCATCACCCATGCCAAAGAGGCTCATGCGCGCTCGGTAGATCCTCTCACGTGCCCCCGTCCTCCTCCTCCTCCTTCTATGCTCCTCTTCCTCTGCATACCTTAGTATTGATAAGACCATGGCTGGCCCTGGCATCATTGGCATATGAATGTCTTGTCCAGTAAGTGTGATTGCTCAGCTAGTCCGTTACGGTGCTGCTGTAGTTGCTCTCCAGCTGACTTGCACACGGCCTTGAGCAAAGTTACCCGTGCTTTTATGAGGGGTATGTTTACTCAAGGCTTTCGAGTTACGCGCACCACGAGTAGCCAACGCCGGACGCGCGTACTTTCGGGAATACGCGCATCTCCCTCATTTGCATATTTGCATGCTAATTCAATGGGAACTGAATATTTTTGATGCGTAACTATGCGCCTACGCCGCGCTAGCTTAATGCATTTTCGCCGCCCAGACGGAAAAAAAAATCGCGCGTATGTGGTTCTGTGTTTACCGCGCATCGATACGCAGGCGCACATTTACTATTACGCCGCGCATATACATTTACGCAGGCGTAGCGCCGCTGAGAATCTGGCCCTAAGTTTGATTTGTCGCACACTGATAACAATAAATCTGCTTTGGCGCACAGTGACAACACTACATTTGCCTTTGGAGCTCAGTGACAAACATTGATTTTTTATTTAAACTTGAAATATAAAAATTAACAAAAATAAACGACCCTGTTTTATTTACACCGGTGACTACATCCCATTGATGAAGCTCAACTGTGAATCATACAATTGATCTTCTATAAACATTATTGTGCCCCATCAAAGGACTCTTCCCAGAACCATGTATTGCTATTCCAAAAGTGTGCAATTGTGGCTTTTCTCCCTGCTTTTTCTGACGTGGTATTAGCTCCACATTTTCTACTAACATAGAGAACTCCTCTTGCCCAGTGCTGTTGACTCACAATAGTGACATCATGTGCCAGATCTTAAAGGCTCACAAAAGGAAAAAAAATGTTGGGCTGAAATGACTGTTTACAGGGTATAGAGACATAAAAGTTAACTGATTCCTTTTAAAAATGATTAAAAATAGATAAAAATCAATCATATAATCAACCTACAGTTCTAGTTTCGTTTTTGCTGTTATTTCCTGTCTCTCTGATGTACAGAGCCAGAGAGCCAATAGAGGGCAGTGATGGTTTGTCTAAAACCCCTCAGCACCAACCCAGTTTCAGTTTACACACAGTAATCACACCTCCTTGATTAGTGACCACAGTAAGAAAGCTCCCAGCACTGTGATTATAAGGAAACAGACAACGAGGAAGTGTGGAGATCAGAGCAGAATTACAGCAACATCAAACCAAAAACAAAACAATGAGGACATGAAAACAGCACTGCAGTAAGGTAAAGGAAGCTATTTAGCTAAAAAATTCCTTTAGTGACCCTTTAAAGAGCAATGATAGGGCTAATATCAATATGTCATTTGGTAGGCCGCGTACACACGATCAGACATGTCCGATGAAACAGGTCCGACGGACAGTTTTCACTGGACATGTCTGAAGTGGTCTTTTGGTCTGATGTGCGTACACACCATCGGACGAAAATCCCCTCGGACCAGAACGCGGTGACGTAGAAGACACCGACATGCTGAAAAAAGGAAGTTCAATGCTTCCAAGCATGCGTCAAATCAATTTGACGCATGCGCGGGATTTTGGTCCGATGGTTGGGCGTACTAACCATCAAACCTGTCTGACCTGAGTCATCAATCAACCCTGCAGATTTATTTGATACCTCATACTCGGATTTAGATAATACTTTAAAATCAGTAAAAGGTATCTCAGCTAGCAACGAAATTCTAAAAATGAACCGCCATTTCTAGAACCAATATGATTCCCCAACTTGTAATTGTTAGTGCAATTTATTTCTTTGATTGTCCCATAGAGAACAGAACTGTAGCAAAAAAAAAAGCATTAATATGATAGATTTTGAACTATGTTAAGGTAAAGAAATCTTTTTCTTTTCCCAGTTTATTAATACATTTAAATGCTCTTTTAAATTATTTCATGGCATGAATCACTGGGAATCTGAGAAGATTCTTCTTGGCACTTAAACTTCAAACTTTCAAAAATACATTTAATACATCTGGACATAATTGGGGGAGTGCAGGCAGCAAGGCACGCTATTTTTCTTATTATTGGAATGGAAAAAAACCTATTAGCTTTTGGATTCCTGTATTTTGATTTATATCTGAAATGACTGTTATTACAAAGTTGTGTCCAGAACTGGCACTTCTCAAGATAGGCATATAAGCCTTTGCTATCAAGTTTAGAAGTACAGTATGTCATTTTAATTGCAACCAGATCTGTTATAGTTCGAAGATGGAAAAGCATTGATTTCCTCAGTCATTTTGTGGTATATTGAGCATCCACGTTAAGCCAAAACTGTCAGAAATTTTTTACTTTTTTAAAAGTAAATGTCATTCCAATGTGCAGGCAGCACAAAGTATCTGATATAACCTTTTCAAGCCAGGAAAGGCTTGTCCATGCTTCTGTCTGAAACTAGTGTTTCAAAGGATGACTTAAGAAATGTAGGCAGTGGCTTTTTTGCCTAAGGGGGGGGGGTAAGGTCTGAGGGGATTTTTAAAGGGAAGCCTCTCTCTATACCATTTACTCATGTTTAAAGCTTTAAGATCTTGAACAGCCAAGTCCAGGGCCACTGATATGGCAGTACAACTGGTCCTCTTGTACCAGGCCCGAGCCCAATGAGCTCACCAGGGGGGCCCGGGAAGCTTAATAGTTAACTTCTTCCAAATAACAAACTAGGGCTCATTAAATTACACCCCGCTCCTTTTCTGTTTAGGGGAGGTGTATAATTCAATTTTTCTGGGCCCTATGAGGTCCATAGAGGTTCCCAGAAGGCAGGAGTATTACAGGGACTTGTTCTGTATTTTAAGGTTGTGTAACTGCTCTGTGTGGCATGCTCGATAGTTGTGGCTGGCTGCTCTCTCCTTCCCTAGTGGCTGGCAGAGTGATCTGTAATACACTGTACCTGCTTCGCTCTCTCAGGTGCTGGGACTGCTGTGAGACGGCTGACAGGGAGGAATCAGTAAAACTAATCCTGACTGTGGCAAGTAGCGTGGCAAGCGATGGCACCTTTCATTTCAATAGCAGTTTGTTACTGCTGCTCTGTGTCACATACAGCCCCGCCCCCTGGCAGGGGAACTTTGACACACGTCACTCGTCCCGGGATTGGATGGGTAATAAGTCTATTAAAGTCCCGGGAACAGAGAGCGGGGCTGTGTGTGACAGCTCCGCGAGAGCTGGAAGGACTCCCCTACAACCCGCCTTCTGGCAGTGCTCACCCCCCCCCCCCGCATCCCAGGCAGCCATAGCTCACCGGCCTTCAAAATTCACTCGCAAATTGCTAGCAGGTGAGTGGAATTTTTTAGGGCTCTTGTAGTGTATAAAAAATAGAGAAAGTGTAAACAAGCCCTCATAGGGACCCATGTTTGGACGAGGTCTATTCCCAGACGTTCACATCGATACCTCACATGTGTGCTTTAATCTTGTTTTCATATGCGGGCACAACCTACGTATGCGTTTGCTTCTGTATGCAAACTCATGGGGATGGGGGGCACTTTTTTTTCACTGTTTATTTTATTAAATAATTTATTTATTTCTTACACTTTCCCTTTAAAAACAATGTTTTTTGATCTTTTGTTCTTATTACAAGGAATGTAAACATCCCTTGTAATAGGAATGATGCATGACAGGTCCTCTTTATGGAGAGATCTCTCCTCTAGGCAGGAAAGGCTGAGAGAAAAAAAAATCATGGCCCCAGCCTTTCCTGTTAAGTTCCCGACTTATTTTACTTCCACCGGCCCAGATGTAATGTCATAACGTCATGCCGGGCCTCCGAGGATCATAGAGACTTCCAGTGACCATCTGTCCCTCAGAAATCTCTATGGCTAACTTCTGTCGGCGGTGGATTCCTCCTCCAGGTTCCCGATAACACGGGTGACCCGGGAGAAGCACCAGAGAGCGGCGGGAGGGGGGATGTCCCATCCCGCTGCCTGTAAGAATGATTAAGTGGCTGAACAGCTGCTATGTGATATGTTGATACTACAGCGCTATTAAATATAAATATAAAAGAAAAATAAACCACATCAATAACCAAATAATAATTGCTGCATATAATACAGTGAACTAAACCAATTAAATATGTGAATACAATGGGTATATGCGCTACTATTAACTAAAGTGGTACCAGTGTCAACTGAGTGAATAAAATACACATAAACCAGTATATATCGTGCCAGTAATCAATATGATGGGAAAAAACAAACAGTCCCGATGCAAGTGATTAAACACCAACTCCTGTGAAGGAGAAACGGTTCACAGTATTGATTTGAATAGGATTGCTGCAAAAACTGAAATGAAAAAGAATCCTCTGCCCTTCCCATACACTTCCTGTGGCTGTCCCAGGCTCAGCGTGGAGACTCTTCACACCAGCACAGCTCATGAAAACAGAGGGGAGAAAAAACAAAAAACCATGGTGCAATAAAGTATGTCCAAGTGAAAGACAAAGACTGCGCTGTATGAATGTGCACTCACGAATCCACTGATAAGAGAAAGCAACTCGTACTGCTGCTCAGGTAGATGATCTCCTCATTCGGATAACATCCGTCGATCCCGTCATAGGCTCCTCCCCAGGGAGGAGCCTATGACGGGATTGATGGATGTTATCCGACGGGATCGACGGATGTTATCCGAATGAGGAGATCTAGATCATCTTAGATTTTATTGCAGATGTAGCCAATAGAACCTCTGTCATTCCCATGTTAAACTGCTTGCCGACCAGCGCACACTATGTACGTCGGCATCATGGCACAAACAGGCATAAGGACGTACAGTATATATATGTCCCCTTTAAGAGCGTGGCATTGTGGATGCATTGTGGATGCGCGCTCCCCCCGCAGGCTCCGTGTGCCCGACCATGGGTCCCGCGGACTCGATCGCCAAGGGGATACTCGCAATCGCCTCACGGTAAGGAAGAACGGGGAGATGCTAATGTAAACAAGCATCTCTCCACTCTGCCTAGTGACAATGACAATGATCGCCGCTTCCTGTAATCGGAAACAGTGATCACTGTCTTGTCACATGTAGCCCATACCCCCTACAGTAAGAATTACTCACTAGGGCACACTTAACCCCTACTGCGCCACCTAGGGGTTAACCCCTTCACTGCCAGTGTCCTTTTTACAGTAATCAGTGCATTTTTATAGCACTGATCCCTCTAAATTGACAATGGTCCCAAAAATGTGTCAAAAGTGTCCGTTGTGTCCGCCATTATGTCGCAGTCACAATAAAAATCAATGATTGCTGCCATTACTAGTAAAAAAAATATTAATAAAAATGCCATAAAACTAGCCCTTATTTTGTAGACGCTATAACTTTTGTGCAAAACAATCAATAAAGCTTATTAAAAATTTTTTTTACCAAACATATGTAGAATAATACGTATCGGCCTAAACTGAGGAAAAAAACTTTTTTATATATATTTTTTGGGGATATTTATTATAGCAAAAACTCTGCAGAGGTGATTAAATACCACCAAAAGAAAGCTCTATTTGTGGGGGGAAAAAAACGTCAATTTTGTTTGGTAGCTACGTCACACGACTGCGCAATTGTCAGCTAAAACGATGCAGTGCAGAATCGCAAAAAGTGGTCATTTGGCTGCATAATGGCTTAAGTGGTTAAAAGAAAACCTGTACTGAGAAAAAATGGAGGTTGCTGACAGCCATCTGAAAGTGCTAGTTGCTTGGCTGTCATACTGCCAAGTGAATGCAATACTTTATGATTCGCCCACCTGGAACAAATATGTAAATCAGAAACTATAGAGTCAGAACTGACAAACACATTTGTTCCATTCAGCTCTGCCCATCCTCTGAAGATTTCTTGTTATTGACGAAATGCATCAGAAAGTGGCCCAGTTGGTCTGTGATCCAGGTGATGGTTAACCTCCTGGATAAACTTTCTGCTGCTTGTTTAACCATTATAATTTGTGGTCCTGGACATCTGGTTAGAAGCCTGATGCTTCGTACACACGAGCAGGTTTTCCGTCGGATAATAAACCAACGGTTTTCCCAACAGAATTCCTCTCAGCATGCCTTGCATACACACGCTGAGACAAAAGTCCGCCCAGTCCAAAGCGCGGTGACGTACAACACATACGATGGCACTATAAAGGGGAAGTTCCATTCCAACGGCGCCACCCTTTGGGCTGCATTTGCTGATCCTCATGTTAGTAAAAATTTGGAGAGAGAGACGATTCGCGCTTTTCAGTCCGTTACACCGTGATGAATGTGATATCTCCATTACGAACGCTAACTTTACCAGAAAGAGTGCTCCCGTCTCATACTTGATTCTGAGCATGTGCGGTTTTTTGCCCATCGGAAAACCATACAGACGACCGGTTTTCCCACTCTGATTTTTGGCCTGACGGGAAAAAAAAAGATCCTTTCTCGTCGAAAAAACTGCAATGGAGCATACTCACGGCCGGGATTTCTGACAAAAAGCTCTAATAGCAGTTTTCCTGTCGGAAACGGTCGTGTGTACGAGGCATCAGTGTGAGGGTATTGCTGGTGATGGATACTTTCATTCTGCACAGATCATTCCTTCATTGGATTGTTTTGCACTTATGGACAGTTTATGAGTTTTTGGTTACGATTAAGTTCTATTTTGAAAATGGACACTTTTTTTATTTTATTTGTTACAACTGAATGTTTTATATTGTTGCATTATTTGGAGCGCTGGTTATTTTCTCTAATATTTATCAACTGGTATCCTGGTTTGTTAAGTGGCTGCTAGTTTTTCTTATTTACACAGAGTGTAGATTTCATGCACTTTTAACTTTTGTTCCATTGAATGAAACCCTTAAATCAGCGCGACAGCTCCACAGCTAGCATTTTCATAAAAGAGGTAAGCAATGGAAGCCTCCATGCATCCTCAGCATGGGTTCCCTTTAAATGCACACAGTAATAATAATCATAAATCATTCTAGACTGATCTTCTGGTAACAATCTTTTCCATCCAAGATGGTAGGAAATTGTTTCCAGCTGAATTGTACAATCTTATGTATAGACTCTTCTGTTTTTTTTCCTCCTTCTCTTGGCTTGTTTAGCTCCAGATTTAACATCCCTCAAACCTAAAGTGGACTGATGCCAAAGTTAGGATTTGCTATGTTTTTAGCATACATCTAGAAAAGGTAATTCAACCTAAGCACTAAGTAGGACCCGGAAAGTGTACCTTTTTTCATTAATTGCTTCTGAAAAATAATAATGCATATCCTGATATCTGAGTGTGCTTAGGCACCCCATGCCTACAACCTTAAAGCTGTATATCTGCAGTGTGAGAGGCACTGCTGTCTCTGACTGCTAGTCTCATGAGCCTCCACTGCTGGGGTTCACTTTAGGACAGTATGAACTCATATGGATGTGATTCTAAATACTGTCCAACACTTGTGGCCTACTTTTCATATTTACATAGAACCAGCCTTGGCATTTTTTTATCATCACTGTATTATATCCTTACCAGGTAGCTAACATTTTAAATCACAGTCGGATGTCAGGTTATCTACCAGTAGGTCAAAATCTTCTGGGTCCCTGATAAAGTGAAGGAAAGAGGGGGAAGAATACTAATAGGGACAGCAGACACATACTTAAAATAAAGCAATAAAAGCAGTTCTAGCGGAACCAGCTAGGGAACACTGCTAAAGCCTGACATGGCACTTAATACTACAGAATAAATCTTCAACTGCCTAAGGCAATCCATTTTTAAGTCCACACGGGAACAGGAAATAAACCTCATGTATAATAAAGAAGATCTAGAAATTCAGGACTATCTATGCTGGTTTATTCTTACAAACATCTGATTGCTCCTATCGCACTGCTACTCTACTTTGATTTCCTTTGGGTAGAGATAGTAGAGAGGACTTAATATCATGAGAATATGAGAATACACAATTTCTGAGGAAATGTAATTTTCTGTGGCATAAAGGAAGTTTATGAAACTTAGGACAGATTTTGTTAAGTTTACCTAGTATGACTTTGTAAATCATAGTTTCATTATTGGCAACGCCCTGTTGGTCAGGTACCTTGGTTAATACTGTAACCTCATTGCACTGGAGTCCTGGATCCAGTTTTCACCCAGGGTATGATCTACCTAGAGTCCATAATATTTAGAATTTTTACCATGATTATAATTGTTTCATTAGCAGCGATACCCTATTGCCTTGTATACCTTTGAATAATACTGTAACCTTGCTGCATTAAAGGCCCAGTGGGGTTTACTAAAGGCAACTAGACTCTTCATAGTGCAAGGTAAGTGGTAGGGATGAGCCGAATACCCCTGGGTTCAGTTCGCACCAGAACCTGCGAACAGACCAAAAGTTTGTGTCAACTTTAGAACCCTGTTAAAGTCTATGGGACGCGAACGTTTGAAATCTAAAGTACTAATTTTAAAGGCTAATATGCAAGTTATTGTCCTAAAAAGTGTTTGGGGACCCGGGTCCTGCCCCAGGGGAGTGTTTGGGGACCTGGGTCCTGCCCCAGGGGACATGTATCAATGCAAAAAAAGTTTTAAAAAACGGCAGTTTTTTCAGGAGCAGTGATTTTAATAATGCTTAAAGTGAAACAATAATATTGAAATATTCCTTTACATTACCATAGCTGCGAGGTGCTTGATAGCACTTCATTGGAAGAAACCGATGCCCCCATCCCAAGAGGCCCTCTATGCTAGGGTTAAGGACGTAGAACTCATGGAAAAGATGACGGCTAGGATCAGGCCCGGACTGGCCATAGGGCATACCGGGCAAATGCCCGGTGGGCCACGGCGGCCCGCGGGCCGGTTGTGGCCTGCAAACGTCCCTAGTGGCCCGGGGGCCGATTGCGGCCCGCGAACGGCCCGCGAACGGCCCACGAACAGCCCCCGGCGGCTATTAAGCCTCACTGTGCCCATCAAATGCAGCCACTGGGCCCATCAAATGCTGCTACTGGGCCATCAATTGTCATCACTGTGCCATGCCATCAAACGCAGCCACTGTGCAATGCCATCAAACGCAGCCACTGTGCCATCAATTGTCACCACTGTGCCATGCCATCAAACGCAGCCACTGTGCCATGCCATCAAACACAGCCACTGTGCCACCAATTGTCACCACTGTTGCCATCAAACACAGCCACTGTGCCATCAATTGTCACCACTGTGCCATGCCATCAAATGCAGCCACTGTGCCATGCCATCAAACACAGCCACTGTGCCCTTTAATTGTCGCCACTGTGTCAATTGATGCCACTGTGCTCATTTATGCCAGTGTGCCCATTGTCGCCACTGTGCCATTGTCGTGGCTGAGCCAGAGGGAGCGGCGCTCCGGCGCCCTCTATAGATGCACTGCCACTGTCTATCTATCTATCTTCTTTCTATCTATCTTTATCTATCTTCCTTCCTCTCTATCTATCTATCTATCTATCTATCTATCTATCTATTTTTATCTATCTATCTAGATCTATCTACCTATCTTCCTTCCTTCTCTTTTTTTTTTCTATCTTTATCTATCTTCCTTCCTTACTATCTTCTATCTTTATCTATCTATCTTCCTTCCTTTCTTTATCTACCTTTCTTTCTGTATCCATCTTCCTTCTTTCCCTTCTTTCTTTATATATTTATCTTTCTTTATCTATCTATCTCTATCTATCTATCTATCTATCTCTCTCTATCTATCTATCAATATCTATCTATCTATCCATCTTCCCTTCTTGCTTTCTATCTTTATCTATCTTTATCTATCTATCTTCCTTCCCTTCTTTCTTTCTATATTATTCATTCTTTCTTTATCAATTTTCCTTCATTTCTATCTATCTATAGCTATCTATCTATCTATCTTCCTTCCTTCCCTTCTTTCTTTTTTTCTATCTTTATCTATCTTTCTTTCTTTATATATCTTCCTATCGATCTATCTATCTATCTATCTATCTATCTATCTATCTATCTATCTATCTATCTATCTATCTATCTATCTATCTATCTATCTATCTTCTTCCCTTCTTTCTATATGTATCTATCTTTATTTCTTTAATGATCTTCCCTCCCTTTTTTCTTTCTATCTATCTTTATCTATCTCCCCTTCTTGCTTTCTATCTTTATCTATCTTCCTTTCTCTATCTATCTATCTTCCTTCCCTTCTTTCCTTCTTTAACCACTTAAGGACCCCCGCACGCACATATACGGCCACAACATGGCTCGTACAGGCACAAGGGCGTAAATTTACGTCCCTGCCTTCGTGCGGTTCGGGGGTCCCATCGGGACCCCCTCCGCGGCGTGCGGGGGTCCCCCTGGCTCCGGGAGCGATCCGGGACGAGTGGGCAGATGTCCGTGTTTACCCGCCCCCCCGCGATCGCTCCCAGCCAATGCGCGCGCTCCCCCTTTGTGTCACTTCCTCCTCCTGTGTAAACACAGGAAGGGGGAAGTGATGTAATCTCCCATCGCAGCGGTATTTCCAACCGCTGTGATGGGAGAAACACCTCACAGTAAGTGTGCACCAACATTACACTGACACACACACACATAGGCATACTTAACCCCTTGCGATCTGCCCCCCCACCCCCCCTGTCACAGTGTCACTGAATGCAGTGATCTAATCACTGCATTTAGTGTCAGTGTGACAGGCAGTGTAAAATCAGTTAGTGTTAGGTTCAGGATAGCCCCCCCACCCCCCCTAATAAAGTTTTAACCCCCTGATCACCGCCCTAGTTAACCCTTTCACTCCCTATTGCCAGCGTCACTAAGCGATCATTTTTCTGATCGCTGTATTAGTGTCGCTGTTCCCGCTAGGTAGCTATTTTTTTTTTTTTTTTTTTATCGCGATTTTTTTTTTTTTACTAAAGACATGTGGCTAAATAAATTTTGGCCTAAATGTTTGACTAAAATTTAGTTTATTTGATTTTTTTAACAAAAAGTAAAAAATAGTGTTTTTTTTTCAAAAATGTCGCTCTATTTTTGTATATAGCGCAAAAAATAAAAATCGCAGAGGTGATCAAATACCACCAAAAGAAAGCTCTATTTGTGGGAAGAAAAGGACGCACATTTTGTTTGGGAGCCACGTCGCACGACCGCGCAATTGTCTGTTAAAGCGACGCAGTGCCGAATCGCAAAAACACCTTGGGTCATTTACCAGCGTATTGGTCCGGGTCTTAAGTGGATATTATTCATTCTTTCTTTATCCATCTTCCTTCCTTTCTATCTATCTATATCTATTTATCTATCTTCCTTCCTTCCTTCCCTTCTTTCTTTCTATCTTTAGCTATCTTTCTTTCTTTCTTTATCTTCCTTTCTTCCTTTTTATCTATCTATACTTAATCTATCTTCCTTCCTCCCCTTATTTCTTTCTATCTTTTATCTTTCGTTATCTTTCTTTATCTTCCTTCCTTCCCTCTATCTGTATCTATCTTTTTTCTCTATCTATCTATCTAATTATCTATCTATCTTCCTTTCTTTCTATCTTAATCTTTCAATCTATCTTTCTTTATCTCACATCCCGTCATTAACCTCCGCTGTGCCCCCCCCCCCCGGGCTGCTCAGTCTAAAATGCCTGGGCCTATATTTTGTCCCAGTCCGGGCCTGGCTAGGATTCAGGTCAGGTTGGAGGATCATGATCTTGTCTGGGAGAGGTGGCGTATGGGGGAGGACCCGCCGTGAGCCGAAGACAGGTCACCGAGGTACGATACTACCCCCACCCCTCTTACCTGCTCCCCCTCCTTCCTTTTTCTTTTATTTCTCTTTCCTCTCATCTCTCTCTCTTTCCCAATCCCTTCCCCACACTCGATCCCCTCTTTCCTCTTTCTCTCCTCTCTGATTTATAGCTGTTTTACAAGTTACTGATCGTACAAATAATTATGGAGCCACTGTGTAAGTTCATTAAGCTGGAATTTTGTACCTCCTCTTTTCTCTTACACCTGATATGCTGCTATATTTTGTATTGACCTTTTATGGAAAACATAAATAAATAAAAAACTGCTACTTGAAAAAAAGAAATATTCCTTTAAATTTCGTACCTGGGGGCGTATAGTATGCCTGTAAAGTAGCGCTTGTTTCCTGTGCTTAGAACTGTCCCTGCACAAAATGTAATTTTGGAAGGAAAAAAGTCATTTAAAATCACTTGTGGCTATAATGAATTGTCGGATACCAGCAATACAAGAAAAGTCCCCCCCAAATTCAATTACCAGGTCCTTCGGGTCTGGTATGGATATTAAGAAAAATCCTGCGTCAAATTAAAAAAAAATTATGTGGGGTTCCCCCCAAATATCCATTCCAGACCCCTCAGGTCTGGTATGGATTTTAAGGGGAACTCCAACCCAAATTTCAAAAAAAATGCCGTGGACCCCCACACATTTTTTTTTTATGAATGACTTTTCTCTGTATTGCCGGGAGCCGACAATTCATTATAGCCGCGAGTGATTTTAAATTACTTTTTTTCCTTCAGAAATGACACTTTGTGCAGGGACAGTTCTAAGCATGGGAAATAAGCGCTACTTTTCAGGCATACTTTACACCCCCCCTAGGTACGAAGTTTAAAGGAATATTTCACTTTTATTGTTTCACTTAAAGGAATTATTAAAATCACTGCTGCCAAAAAAACTGCAGTTTTTAAAACTTTTTTTTGCATTAATACATGTCCCCTGGGGCAGGATCCAGGTCCCAAAACACTTTTTATTACAATAACTTGCATATTAGCCTTTAAAATTAGCACTTTAGATTTGAAACGTTCGAGTCCCATAGACTTTAACAGGGTTCTAAAGTTCACACGAACTTGCCGCGAACACCCCAAATAGTTTGATGTTCGGCGAACAGGCAATGTTCGAGTCGAACATGAAATCTACTCGAACTTAAAGCTCATCCCTAGTAAGTGGTACTTTGCAAGGGAATTTGCCTTAGAGCTTAGTGAATGTGGTAAAATTTCACTTAGCACTTAGCAAACAATATCCAATCACATTCAATGAAAATGAAAAAACGGTTTTTGCTAGAACATGATTCGATGATGGAACTTAGCAGGGCCTCATCTCTTTCACTCTTTCATTAAAGTTGATTTTCACCCAAAAATGGAACTTCCACTTTTTGTAATCCTCCCCCCCTCCAGTGTCACATTCGGCACCTTTCAGAGGGGAGAAGGGAGCAGATACCTGTGTAAAACAGGTATTTGTTCCAACTACCTGGCATAGACCACTGCAGTGATCGCGTGACCTATGCCACTTCCGGCGCCTACTCTGTCCTCCCCCACTGTGTTCTGGGAAACACACAGGTCCCAGAAGACAGCAGGGACCAGTGAGAACATGCAGCGTGACTCGCGATGTGCAGTACGGGATTATATTCATATTGAAACCACAGATAAACATATGGAATAAACTGATTCCATGGATAACCCCATAGAAAAAAGGAGGTCAATTTACAGATAAAATTACATTATATTCTCCATAGGTAGCAAGCCTCAATACCCCAGAGTTTCATAGCATTATATTCTATACAGTATAACAGTTTTTTTTTTACCTCATTACTGATGATTCCAACACGGAGTAGGGGCGTCTCACTCTTGCAGACATGTGCTCAATGATGGTCCTTGAAACTCAGCCTCCCATCAATTGGGGAGTAACTAAAGCAAGGAGAAGACCCCCCTACACATACAGCCATAGGGAAAATACAGGATAAACCACCAGGGCCACTGCTGTTGCACTTACAGTTATGAATAGGGTTGTCCCGATACCGATACTAGTATCGGTATCGCTAGTGATACCAAGCATTTGCCCGAGTACTATTTGTCAGCGGTGATCAGTGCATGGGGAAGTTACAAGCACCAATCACCGCTGTATAGATTTAAAAGTAATTTCTCCGCTTCTCTCCCCCCCCCCCCCCCCCCACGGCTTTCAGCTGCTTTAAAATCAGCGGTGATCGCTGCTTGTAACTCCCCCACACACGATCACCGCTGACTGGTCCGTGTCGTCCTCCAGCCCCCCTCTGTTTAGTTGCAGTCTCCCTCCCTCCATGTCCCCCTCCGCGCTGCTCTCTCCCTCCGTGTCCCCCGCCGTTTTTCTCTCTCCCTCCGTGTCCCCCGCCGTGTTTATTTCTCCCTCTGTGTCCCCCTCCGTGTTTCTCTCTCCTTCCGTGCTCATCCTCCACCCCCTGGAACTGTCAGGATGGAGAGCTGCAGTTTATGAATGAAGAGAAGACGCCTTTTTTCTATCCATTCATTTTCAGCACAGCTGAGGCTGCTGAGAAAAGGACTGAGAACATGTGTCCCTAGTCCCTTTCTCTGTCTCAAAGGGGAGATGTCAGAGGTCTGTTAGGACCCCTGATATCTCACCAAAGCCCCCTAACAGGGCTGAAAAAAATAATAATAATAAAAAAAAAGAATAAAAAAAAGAAAAGTATTGTAGAAAACAATAAAAAAATAAAAGAAAAAACACACTGACACGGTACACCCCCCCCCCCCTTAAAAAAAAGAAAGCATTATAAAAAAAAAATGTAAACAATTAAAGGAAAAAATACTGACAGATGTGCCACTGTCACATGAGATTAAAAAAAAAGTATTGGTAATCGGTATCGGCGAGTACTTGAAAAAAAGTATCGGTACTTGTACTCGGTCTTAAAAAAGTGGTATAGGGACAACCCTAGTTTTGAAGATCTAAAACAGCGGATAGTAAAATCAACAAGCACAGTCATGGACCTCACCAGCTGTCTCGTGCATGCAAATGTCACAGATTTGGATCCATCCCACACATTTCTTCATAATAGGCCTCAATTGGGAGCCTCCTTTCCTCTGTCCCCCCACCCCAAATTACCATGTCCCCATGTTGATGGGACAAGGTCTCTTCCCTACAACCCTGGAATGTGGTTGCGGGCAGGGGACTTAACAAAATCTGCAAACCCCCTATGTGAATGAGTATGGGGTACTCATTTACCAAAAAATTTCAAAAAGTAATAAAAAACACAGACAGTTTTTGACAAATCCTTTATTAAAAAATAAAAAAACAGTGTCCCCTGATGTAAAACCATTGTCAATCCATTACCCTTTATAATGATTCTCCCCTTGACATATCGACACCATCAATGGGGAGTGATCTGAGAGACCTCTAGACATATATTTAATGTTCTTAATATGACTCAATATATCCTCACTACCTATGGCCATATCGGTTCTGGAGATTCTTAGAAAAGCATGAATATTGTTTTTTTCGGGTTCCTCAATCTCCATATATCCTTCAATCCTACTTAATTTATTAATTTATATAATATTCTCTCAGTTATTTGATCTTGTGGCTTTCTCATTAGGTACCTAGCTATCTTCCACTGCATTAAAATCACCCATCACTAGTATTGGGACATTAGATTTATCAGAGACAAGTGCTATCAATTTAAGTATTACTTCAGATTTAAACAGAGGCTAAATATATACATTAGCCAGAATGTATCCCCTATTTTCAAAGGTACAATAAAGAAAAACATACCATCCCATATCATATATGACAGCCTGTTTGCAGGAGAACACCCCAGTGCCTATCAAAATGCTCACACCCCTTGAGTATGTAGTGTGTACAGAATGATACTGGGTTTGAAAACCCCTCTGTTTCAAATAACAATTTGTTTTCCCTTGTCAAGTGTGTCTCCTAATCCTTTAATAATATTAAGCTGCATAGGTTTGGGAGTGTAATGCCCTATTACACACGATCGGTTTGTCTGATGAAAACGGACAGATGGACCGTTTTCATCGGGCGAACCGATCGTGTGTGGGCGCCATCAATTTTTTTCCCAAAAGTGAAAAAAATAGAACCTGTTTTAATATTGTCCTATGAACGATAAAACGATAGAAAAAACGATCGTCTGTGGGGAAATCCATCAGTCAAAAATCCATGCATGCTCAGAATCAAGTTGACGCATGCTCGGAAGCATTGAACTTCATTTTTCTCTGCACGTCGTTGTGTTTTATATCACCGCGTTGAACACGATTGGATTTTTAACCAATGGTGTGTAGGCAAGACTGATGAAAGTCACTGATGAAAGTCAGCTTCATCGGATATCTGATGATAAAATCCATCGGTTCATGTACAGGGCATTAGAATCAATCAGGAGAAACTTTTGGATCCTTTTCAGTCTTCCTCCTATCTGTAAGTTTCTGATTGATTTGGATACATAATTGAATGAAAGCTTCAAATTCATTAGGAGTCTATAGTCTGGCAAGCTCATCTTTTACTTGTTTGGAGAGCCCTTGGTGGAACTGACATTTGGAGCTTTTGGGTTCCAAGTGATATCTGAGAGACAATGTTGGAGCTCACTGTGTACTCAGCAACAGAGCGTCTATCCTGCCACAGACTATGCAACTCTGCTTCAGCAGTAGCACAGTAGCTATGGATCATCAAAAACGTGGTTCATCACAAATGTCACCTAATCATTTTTAGTTGTGCTGTCTTGTTCTATATAAGAGGAGGCCATAGCTACACCTTTCTCAATCAGGAGGTTGATAACAAAAAAATGCAGCAAGTTACATTTAGAAATATATGCAACATTGGTTAAGGAAACCCCTGTAAGGGCAGCGGTCTTCATTAAAATTTAGTAGTAGAGGCATACGTGTGCTAGCATCATCTCAGGAATTTAAGTACAGCAATTATCTCTGCAGAGCATGGATTTCCTATCTTTCTGTCCTTTTATCACATGTTCCAGTTTGTTAAATTGTTCTTGGTAGTTAACATTGAACTATTGTAGCTCTGCAAATTGGTACCTGATAAGAGTCACAGCAGTTGCTATAACAGCTTCCATGTTTGGGCCAGGTTATTCTGTCATAGTCAGGAGACCAGGAGCTATAGCAGTAGAGAGGTTTACACCAACCAGCAGGATAAGTAGATAAGCAGGTCACCCTGGTAGATGACGCAAGCTTACCTGAGGAGTGTGGTCTAAGCGCTAGCCCAGCCATTATCAACCAGAGTTCTTTGGAACCCTAGGGTTCCCTAAGAGGTGGCTAGTGGTACCTTGAGCTGTGGCTGATTTACCTCCTGTTTGATGGTGCCTACATAGTTCTAAGCCAATTCCACTTGGAGGAGCCAGTGGTATTACACCAATGATCTTAATAGTTCTCTGTAAGGGGGCATTCTTACCACTACTGTAAAAAGGGGCATTCTCACTAATCACCAAAGTAAGGGGCATTGTTCCCACTGATCCCCCAATGAATGGGTTTTATCAGGGGTTCCCTGAGACCTGAAAATTATTTTTAGGGTTCCCCAGCGGTAAAAGGGTTGAGAAAGGCTGCACTAGCCGGTCTTTACCACAGCTCCTGATGATTGAAGATGGGTTTCGCTGCATGCTAGTGCCAGGTCGCAATGGTCCTCAGGATCACCCCACCAGGATGTGAGCAAGCAAAGGTCCTGTAGCAATGCAGCAGGTAGGGATCAAGTAGAAGCATAGTTAGTAAACAAGTCAAGCATCTGTACTGAGGGGTTGCAGGTTGGGATTAAGCTTATGCATAGTCAAGGAACAAGCCAATGGTCAGTAATGAGTGGTTGTGAAGATAAGACCAGCTGCAGGTATGCAAAGGAGCTATTGTCTGGAGAGAGCACAATAATCTGGCAGATATGAAGTACAGAGACACTGCTTAAATCAGGAAGTTCAAAGGAG
The DNA here is from genome assembly GCA_029574335.1 of Rana kukunoris. Classification (NCBI taxonomy): domain Eukaryota; kingdom Metazoa; phylum Chordata; class Amphibia; order Anura; family Ranidae; genus Rana; species Rana kukunoris. The sequence goes on along the minus strand of CM056052.1, from coordinate 261,390,488 downwards.
GACCAAAGAAATCAAGGTTCACCAGAAATAAGTTAATGTTGTCCAAGGGAACAGGCAGGGAACTGGGCAGAATATCAGGTGGCTAAATGAGAAAAGCTATAGGAAGTCACTGCATAGGTTCCAGGTTCAGATCCGGATCCTGACATACTGTTGGAGACTTACAATCTAGAAAACTGATGTATAGGTATGTATAATGTATATGGTATCCTATTCAACAATCCAAGAACAAGATAGTCAGAGGGACAGTTCTATAGCCTGCATTAGGGAAGTCTATTCCATAAGACTTCTTTGTGCAGAGCTGGTATACAGAATCACCAAAGAATACCAACCATTTGTTTTATCTAGACCTAGGTGTCTTTCACTATGTTTAACCAAGCAGCTTCCCCTACAGATCTCCCACCTTCCCATACTGGTAAAGGGTGAGAAGTGGGTTCCCATGTTGGTTTATTCCGAAGTTATCTCTTTTTACACTGTATCAAATTAACCATATCCTTATGTAGTCCTATTGCCAATACCATAGACACTTCTCATTACGTTTCTGGTTATTCACCATTCCATGCTTTCCCACATTTCGCCTACTTATTTTTGGTGAAAGTTTTCACAATCTATCATACTCTTGACCTATGTGTCTCCGATTTATGCATTTACTCCAGAAGAACCATGAGTTATTGCTTTTTAACCAGGGTCTGATAAAATGTTACCCTTGTTACGCAAGCTTCATTTCAGGTTCACTCTTAGCTACTGAGTGGATCTCAGCTTCAAATATATTTTGGATAATATAAAGGCAAACCCTTACCCTCTTTATCTTTTAAAAGGTTTTTGTATAATAAAATAAATTACAATTAAATAATAATATCTAATAAATACCTTAATGTTGTTGCTTGTTATATCCTATATTGTTAACAATGCATTTATTTTTAATGCAAACCTACCTGTGTAGAGTATGATGGCATTATTTGAAAACAATGAAAGAAATGTAAAAAATATATTCTCATTTGGTGGTACATGTTGCATATTTTAAATCTATTCCCCTTTTGCTTTTGTGAATAATTTTCAGTTTCAATAAATCACATACTGGATTGGTTGGGTCCCACATGCATCCCTTCATTATCAAGACTAACTGCATGATAAATATTTATAGTAATGACTTGCACATTAGAAGCTGAAAGCCCAATGGCACATGCACAGTTTTATGTGAAGCAAATAGTTAGTTGCTTGTAAGGATCTGAGGTATGTATATTAATGTCTAGGAAACCTTTAAGCTGAAGTTTAGCAAAAAAAATATGTTTTCCTCTACAGCTTTAATAACACTACTTACGTTAAGTAATTAAGTACCACTATGTGCAGGCTGCTGAAATGTAGCAATCTTTGCTGTAGGACTGAACTGTCCTATTCCTGCTGCTGAACTTCCAGTGCTGCGGGTGTTAAAGCAGAGTTCCACCCAAAAGTGGAACTTCCGCTCATCTTATTCCCCCTACCGATGCCACAATTAGCACCTTTCGGGGGGACCGGATACCTGTCTTTGACAGAGCCGTGACGTCAACGTTATTCTACCTCCTCCTCTCCCAGCCGCCGGGTCAATAGGAGAGAGGAGCGGGGCCTCGCGCATGCGCAGTAGGGTTCCCGGCATGAAGCTGAAAAGGTTCCGGAACCCGCAATGGCTGTGAATCACCCGACAGCTGATGAAAACAGCTGTGGGTGCCGACATTGCTGGACTCCAGGACAGGTAAGTGTCCATTTATTAAAAGCCAGCAGCTGCAGTATATGTAGCTGCTGGTTTTTAATGTTTAACCGCTTTAACAGATTCGGGTCTCTAGGCATAGTTGCTCTAAAGGTTTTCTTACTTACCATGAGAAAGTTCTTCCACTGATTATGCTGCAAAGAAAACAATCTCTCCACCCAAACACAGATTGTGCTACATCAAATTTAATCAGTGAAATACATTTTCCCCAATAGAGAAGAGGGCAGGAGGTGGCCATGTCCCCATTGAATCATCTTTAGTGCAGCTGAGCCCGGAGACCCAAAGCTGTTAATGCCAGTGCAAGTTCAGCAGCAGGAAGAGGACAGGGCAGCCCTGCATTGAAGATTTCTACAGAATCCAGTAGCTTGCTTGCACATCGTGGGACACACTTCAATACAGGTAAGTAATGTACTGTAACTAAAGCTGTAGAGTGCAACAGAAAATAGCTTTGAAGGGAATCACGTTGACAATAGGGATGGTCCTGATGCTCGAATCGAACGCAAGTTCAAATCGAACATCGGGTGTTCGTTTGTTCACAAACAAACTGAACATATGGGCGATTGCGGCAAATTCGAGTGCCCCATAATGCACTGCGTAATTGCAGGGCATTGAAGGCTGCTGATTGGCCAAAGCATGAACCTGACCTGCATGCTTTGGTCAATCACAGCGTGATCTGCTGTGAGAGCCATGATTGGCCAAAGGCATTGCGCAAAATTACTTTGAAAGTTCGTTTTTTTTTTTTGTAGCGTAAATTACGTACATTCCTATTCACGGACGACTTACGCAAAAAAAAAAATGAAATTTAGACGCGGGAACGACAGCCATACTTAACATGGCAAGTCTAACTATAGACCGGATAATACCAGCTTTAACTATACGCCGGAAAAAGCCAACTAGCGACGACGTAAGAGAATGTGACGGCTGATCGTAACTTCGTGGATCGCCGTAAAAAGCTCATTTGCATACCCGACGCGGAAAACAACGCGAACTCCACCCAGCGGGCACAGAAATATTGCAGCGTAGACCTGAAGGCGTACGAAGACGTAAGCCTGTCGGATCGTAGCCCGAAGCCGTCATATCATGGTTTGAGGATTCAAACTAATGATACGACGTGGGTAATTTGAAAGTACGCCAGTGTACTAGCTCTGTGGATCAGCCACTTGGTGTCTGCTGGTTGCATTACTCAATTCTTATGTAATCTTATTTTGTTATTCCAGATGTCCCCTGATGAAGTGGTTTCCACAGAAATGAGTCGGGCATCAAGGATGTAGCTACTTACTAATAGGACTTGACTGTATCTAATTTTATGAAGTACACTGAATTTTTTATTTTTATTTTTTTTCATTCAAGTTTAAGTTTATTTTCAGAAAAAAGTCAGTACAAGTGATGAACTTCAAAGAAAGCATTACATAGTGACATACAATCTTATATAACAAGGTACATCCAGTTCATTACTTTCCCTTTCATTTTAGCATTAAATAAAGTATCGCCCAAATGTAAAAGAAATTGTGAGCAACAAAAGAGAATAAATATATTAAACATAATGAAATGTGTCTAAACCACTTAAGGACCGGACCAATACGCTGCTAAATGACCCAAGGGGTTTTTACAATTTGGCACTGCGTCGCTTTAACAGACAATTGCGCGGTCGTGCGACATCGCTCCCAAACAAAATTTGCGTCCTTTTCTTCCCACAAATAAAGATTTATTTTGGTGGTATTTGATCGCCTCTGTGATTTTTATTTTTTGCGCTATATACAAAAATAGAGCGACATTTTTGAAAAAAAATCTATATTTTTTACTTTTTGTTATAAGAAAAATCAATAAACTAAATTTTAGTCAAACATTTAGGCCACAATTTATTTAGCCACATGTCTTTAGTAAAAAAAAATCGCATTAAAAAAAATTACCTACCTAGCGGGAACAGCGACACTAATACAGCGATCAGAAAAATGATCGCTTAGTGATGCTGGCAATAGGGAGTGAAAGGGTTAAACAGCATAGGATAAAACTGGGAGCGGGAAAAACCAGTGGAAGCCAGATCCACTTGGCTATCAAATGTGGATGATAAGGTGATGTGGTAATTTGATATTTGATATTTGACATTTGATAGCCAAGTGGATCTGGCTTCCACTGGTTTTTCCCGCTCCCAGTTTTATCCTATGCTGTCGGGATACTAGAGGCGTTCTGACTTCATGTCTAGTCACATTTTTTAAAACAGGATTGGTAAGCACACTTTCATATATTACTTCCAGATTTTTGTTGTATATAAATTTGTCTCTTATACTAAATATTAATAATTCTGAAAGAATTGTATTATACAATCTGCCATGTTTGCTGTTCTGTACTAATGGCATCTATTGTTACACACAGACGACTATTTCTCAGAAGAGACCGAGGTGTAAAGCCCTGAAGAAGCACGCAAGTGCGAAACTAGTTGGCAATTAGCGCACAAAACTCTGTCTGTGTTTTCTGCAAATATTGTGGTCGTTTTTCAATTGATTTGTTTTATATTTATAATAATTGTATGTAAATTAAACTTTCTATTTTTGATATATAACCTACGTGTTTGGTGTGCCTACCTTATTACCACGATTGATATCTCACATTAAAATCCTTAGAGTTGGGAAGAGGAGCTCCCTCTACCCTCTTTGCTTCATTTTTTATACGTTCTTTTATAGGATTGTGAGTCCTTATCAATCGTAGTTGGGAGACATTTTCCCCCCCACCTTTTTTCTTTATTATGTTATGTACATATACTATGTAGGTATGTCTTGTGCACCTACTCATGCTACCACTCACACTGTGAGGCTGCAGTAATATATACATGTAATAAACTGACCTTTTTTCTACTCAACCCTTACCTGTCAACTGTCTCATTCAAAGTCCCAAACTCCAGTCCCCCCTCTTCATTGCCTAATAGGGATGGAAGCACTCTCCCCAGGTGCTTCATTTAAAGTCCCAACCTGTTCTTTTATAATTCCAACCCTAGGGTTGGGACACAGGTTGCCAGGCATGCATGTACTCGGGACAACCCATCTGCATTCCCCATTTTAACACCGGGGCGATGCGTTACCACAAAACTAAATTCCTGGAGGGCCAGGAACCACCTATTTATCCTCTATTGGTCTCTTTGTTCTGTGCCATCCACTTCAATAGGGCATGATCCGTCACCAGTTCAAACTGTCTACCCACGAGGTAGTACCGGAGGGAATCCAAAGCCCATTTCACCGCCAAACACTCTTTCTCAATGGTGGCATAATTCTCCTCATGGGCCTTCAACTTTCGGCTGAGGTACATAACAGGGTGTCCCTCCCCCTTGATAATCTGGGACAGTACAGCTCCTAACCCCACATGTGATGCATCTGTCTGAACCACAAAGTCCCGTGAAAAATCAGGCGAATTTAAAACGGCCTGACTACATAAGGCCTGTTTTAAAGCCTGAAAAGCTGTTTCTGCTTCGGGAGTCCATTAGGTCATGACAGACTCCTTCCCTTTGGTCAAATTGGTCAGGGGAGTAGCCTGTGAGGCAAAATGGGGGATAAAGCGGCGGTAATAACCCGCGATCCCCAAAAATGCACGAACCTGTTTCTTGTTGAAGGGACGTGGCCAAACCTGAATAGCCTCAAATTTGTTTATTTGGGGCTTGATTAAACCTCTTCCAATAGTATACCCCAGATACTTCGCCTCTTCTATCCCAAGGGTACATTTTTTTGGATTGGCTGTAAATCCGGCTTTGCAGATGGAATCTACCACAGCCTGAACTTTTGGTAAGTGTGAGTCCCAATCCTCACTGTGGATGACAACGTCATCGAGGTATGCAACAGCATAGGCTCGATGAGGCCAAAGGGTCTTATCCATGGTGCGTTGAACCACATGTTCAATCACACTTCGATGAGGGGAACTCTCACTCTCCCATGTTTCCCTGGCAATGACCAGTGGGCCCCCGGGGGTGCCTCTCATACAGTAGCTCAAACGGAGAGAACCCTGTGGACGATTAGGGAACCTCTCTTATGGCAAACATCAGATAAGAGAGCAGATAATCCCAATTCTTTTCGTCTTTATCCACCACCTTCCTCAACATTTGCTTTAAGGTTTTATTCAACCGTTCCACTAACCCGTCTGTTTGAGGGTGATATACTGATGTATATAATTGGGTCACTTTCAGTAGTTTACAAAGTTCTCTGGTCACCCTAGACATAATCGGGGTGCCCTGATCAGTTAGGACTTCTTTAGGAAAACCCACACGGCTGAAAACCTGAAACAACTCTTTGGCAATGGTTTTAACAGAGGTGTTTCGGAGAGGAATCGCTTCAGTGTAACGGGTGGCATAGTCCAATATAAACAGGATGTGCTGGTGCCCTCTAGTGGACTTCAGTAAGGGGTCAACCAAGTCCATGGCGATCCTCTCAAAAGGGACCTCAATAATGGGCAGGGGTACCAACGGACTGCGGAAATGTGGCATGGGTGCAGTAATCTGACACACTGGACAGGAAGAGCAGTACAATTCCACTTCCTTAGTGATCCCAGGCCAATAAAACCTTTTTTTCTGCTCCCAAATGTCCCCCAAGAATGTGCCCATGGGCCAGTTCCAAAAGCAGCTTGCAGTACGGTTTAGGCACTACCAGTTGCTCAATGGTGTCCTCTATCCTCTGTGACACTCGATATAACAGGTCCCTTTCAATAATTAAGTAAGGGAGGGCAACCCTCTCGTCAGGGTTAACTAACTCCCCATCTATCTTCACTACATTCTCCCGGGCTCTTAGCAATGTGGGGTCCCTCAATTGCTCAGTGATAACATTCTCTGTGCACCTCGAGGTCATCAAACCCTATTGGCCACTGTTCCTCTTCTGAGGTAGCAGGCTCCTCCCTAGGGACTGGTGTTTCCCCTGCTAAGACTGAGAATGGAAACTCAGGAGAATCCTCACAGTTAGAGGTTTCTGGAGTAGATGTTTCAGGCTCAGAAGAACCACCTACTGGGGAATCTGGGCAGTCCCAGAGTTCCCAGAACTTTGGGAAATCCCTTCCCACAATGGCGTCATATGGCAGTTTGGGAACTAAACCCACCTGGTGACACAAGTTACTGAGGGAGGTTTCAAAGGAAACCGTAGTCACCGGATATTCTCGAGTGTCCCCATGTACACAAACTACAGCCCTTTTCCTAGGATGTAAGGTTTTTCTCACCACTAGATCACTTTTCACTAAGGTGACCAGGCTACCTGAATCCAACAATACCACAACATCTTTACCATTTAAGCAAATTCTACATAAAGGTTTCTCATTCCCCTTTTACTGCAGTGAATGTGGTTGCAAAAAGGGACTGTCGTCTCTCTGTCAGAAAGTCACACAGCATGGGTTCTTCACCCACTGGGCAAACCACTGCTACAGGTCCCTCTTCCCGGCAACGGAAACAAATCAACCTTCTGGTCCTCTCCTGTGGCATGGGTCTTCCAGGCCGCTCTCGCCAAACATCAGTAGTAGTCCCGATAACACCTCTAGTTGCTCTTGGGTCCTTCTCTCCACCCCCATCCCTTGATGCAGTCTTACCTATAGGTGGGGAGGGTCTGGTCTTGGGGTGAAAAGTCGGTGCGTCTCTGGGTGAAGAGGACAAATTCTCTTTTGCTGGGAACCTTTCGACCAGGTCTACTAGTTTGTCTGCGGTTTCCAGACCACCATGGCTCACCCATTTCTGCAGGGTGTTAGGCAGAGACCTAAGTAATGTGTCCATGACTACTCGTTCCAAAATTTTTGGTCCGGACAGCACTTCTGGCTGCAGCCATTTCTTAGCCAAATGGATGAGGTCATACATCTGCGACTGAGGTGGCTTCCTCAGCTGATAACTCCAATTGTGGAGCAGCTGAGCACGGACATCCAGGGTTACACCAAAACGTGCCAATATTTCCTCTTTTAACTGATCATAATTTTTTGCGTCTGCAAGCTCCAAATCAAAATATGCCTTTAGGGCTTCTCCAGATAATAGGGGGGGCCCTAGTCCAGCCCACTGTTCTTTAGGCCAACTCTCTGTTTCCGCTGTTCTCTCGAACGTGGTCAGAAACATCTCAGGGTCATCATCTGCAGTCATCTTTGGCAATAAGTGCCTTACCGGAAAAGTCGATATGTTACTGGCCTGACTCCCAGCCTCGGTCTGCTGTCTCTGAAGCTGTTTCATGATGACCTCCATTTGCCGCTGGTGTCTCTGTTCCAAGCCTGCCATGCTCTCTTGGTGAGCTGCAAGGCTCTGCTGCAAACCTGCATTTGTCTGCTGTTGATTTGCATTTGCTATAGCCAGCTGTTTTAGTATCTCCTCCATTTTGGGTTTACTTTAACTGCCCGCGGCACTCCACCATGTGTAAGGGGTTTGCTCTGTAGCGGGGGTGTGTGACCCCCTGGGTGAGTTCACTACACACTGAACTATCCAGAGAGGCAGCCGAAAATGGTTGAAAACAAAGATTTTTTTGATTTTTATCACACAGAAAAATCAACAAGCACCTCACCTCTTCAGAAGTCTTTCTGACTGCTCTCCTTAACTCAAAAAGCCTCAGGATGCAGCAATTAGTAGTTATCCTTTGGATAACTTATAGAGGCCTTAATTGCCTCACTCTGAACAGCTGAAGTTTTCCAACACCCTAAACCTTTCTGGCTATTTCTGCATCCGACACCTAGAAGTAATTGGTGAATTGTCTAAACAAGGCAGACATGTATCTCCCGTCTGTGACAACACCCACATATTTACCTGACTTCCTGTCAAAATATATATATATACACTGTGTAGTCAGTGTAGACTATGTACAGTGCCGGCAGTGTATTATAATATATATATATATATATATATATATATATATAAAACATATATATTTGGGTCATGTGCCCATTGGACCTGAACTGGAAATTGTTTTACAGCTGGAAAAAATAGCAAAACATATACTAACACTGAAGCCTCTTAAGGGCCCCGTACACACGTACGAGAACTTTGACGGCCAGAACACATCGTTCCGCCCGTCGAGGTTCTCGCCCGGCCGTCGAAATCATCAATCAAGCCATCGGGAAAGGCGCCGAGCCATGGTTCTCGATGGGCCATCGAGCAAATAGAGAACCTGCTCTCTATTTTGGCTCGACGGCTTTCCCGACGGGATGCTCGCCGAAACCGTACATCTGGCCGAGGTTCTCGGCAGAATGAGGATCCCAGCGAGCTTCTCGCTGGTTTCTGCCGAGAATCTCTGCCGTGTGTATGCCGCCTCACACGCGCTCGGTTTAATCGGCAAGAACCAGCAAGAAAACCTCTTGGCAGAGCTTTCTTGTCGAGTATACCAAGTGTGTGTATGAGGCTTTCAGGTTTCTCGACAAAAAAACTGCAGAGAATCTAGATGAGAAAATTAGAGAACATGTTCTCTATTTTTCTCGTTGTGAGATTCTCGTCAGTTTTCCTGCCGAGAAACCTGAGAGCGTGTATACTTACCTGTCGCCGTGGAAACCCGCGCATGCTCGAAATGACTTAGACGCATGCGTGGTAGCTTCCTAAGCATAGGTAGGGTGGAGCAAGATGGCGGCGACGTCATCGAATGTGAGGAGTGCATGCTCATCATACGCGATGACGTCACAGCGTTCTAGCCTTTCACGAGAAGTGCGGTTCTTTTAAAAGGAGAGTCTGTACACTCGGGCGGCAAGAGATTCTTGGCAAGAATCTCGTCGGGAAAAACAACGTTTTTTTCCTCACGAGATTCTTGCCTATGTGTACAGGGCTAAAGGGAAGGTGACAATGAATGAATTAATGAAAACGTATATAGCGGGGGGCGTGGCCTGGACATGGCTGTGTGAAGCTGCTCTCCATCTGAGCTCCCGGCCTGATCCCTCGATTTCTGGCCAAAACTTATATTTATACCGGCATGAACGCTGCCAAACGCTACGGGACTAGAGCAGCAACGAAGGGGACCCCTGCGGGCAAGATTTCTGGAGAGATCCAAAAATATTTCAAGGCCCTACAGGACGCATCTCCGGATCCCGGCCTATCCGACCCGAGAGGCCCTGCACGTGGAGCAGGCGGAGATCCACAGGGACAGATACCAGACCCCGGGGAATCGGAGGATTGGCCGGCTCTGTTTCGGGACCCACCTGAGGCTATACCCCTAGAGGAGATGCCCTCGTCACAGTCACCGGAGCCCGCTGGCATGGATCCTGACATTAAGGCCCTACTGCAGGCGCTACCCACCAGGACGGACATAGAGGCCCTGATTCTAAAATTGGAGGAGACCCACCGACGCGATATACAGGAGGTGAGGGGAGAAGTATCTACACTTACAGATCGGGTGGCCTCGGGAGAGGAAACGGTGTCCTCGCTGGCGGATCGGGTGGCGGCCCTGGAGCAGTCTCGAGACCAGCACCATGAGACGGCGGTCGCGCTGCAACTCCACCTGGAGGAGGTGGAAGATAGGAGCCGCCGCAATAATCTGCGCGTCCGCGGTATCCCCGAGTCCGCAGGAGCTGAGGATGTGGAAGCCAGGGTGATCGGCATCTTCCGTAGGATCCTGGACGACCCGGAGGCAGCGATCATAATTGACAGGGCGCACAGGGCGCTTGGGCCTAAGCCGACGGACCAGGAGAGACCACGTGACGTGATCTGCCGCCTACACCGCTACGGGCAGAAAGAAGACATCCTGCGCCGGGCCTGGGACCACGGAGATGTCGAGGTGGAAGACGCGCAGGTGCGGATCTTACCAGACCTCTCCAGGGCGACACTGCGCCGCAGGGCTATGCTGCGACCCGTCCTGGAGCTCGCTAGACAGACGGGCCACACGTATCGCTGGGGCTACCCGCTGGCTGTTACCTTCCGCAAGGACGCCGAAGCCTTCACTTTGAGGAGCACTACGGACCTCCCGGCACTCTTCCGATTCATGGGATCAGACCCGATTCAGATACCGGACTGGCTCCAGCTCATCCCCCGCCAGGTCGGCCGATCGGGAGCAGCAGCTTATCGGGGACCCTTGCTGCAACGTCCACAGAGAGGCAGACGGCGACGTAATTCAGCCCGAGGAGGAGCGGGACGTGAGTAGGCCCTGGGGCACCTTCTAAATTCCCCACCTTTGCCGGTGCACTGCCCCTTCCATGGAGACTCTTACGGACCTCCACGCGGGCCCCCCCCCCCCGTTTGCCTGGTGCCTCAGGGATGGGTCCTTGGCCCTTGACCATATTCGGGAGCGTTGCGGGACTGACCCCCCCCCCCCTTTCCTTATGGCACCTTTATCAGAGGCCCCATGTACTGCAGACATGACCTGGATACATATCCTTTGACCCTGATCGCGATGCCCCCCCCACCCCCCCCGCCCCGGCTGCGTACAGAGACCCTTCCTGGTCCCCTGGCCTTTGCTGTTGACTAGGTCTCCCGGGACGTCTGCTGGCCTGGCTTTGTGCACGGTGGGGGGGCCCTGGATTGGGGGAACGGCTATGACGGATGGAGTGGGTCTTGAGGGAGGAGGGGAGCTGCAGCAGGAGAAGTTTGGGGTGGAGCACCCCGGCTGGGGGCCACCGTTCCTCAGAAATATGGAGACACTTCACCCCACTCCAGTCACTCGTACGGCCCCGGAGCCATTTGTCCTGATCTACTGCATTGCCCTGTTATTGGGTCCTCTCTGAGACGTTGTTTTTTACTTACCACCGGGATGTTTGGGGGGGGGGGGAAATATGCGATTGGGGAGGGGGCGGTGTTGGCAGGGTGGATGGGTGAACGTTTGGACTCCCAGGGAGTTGGGTTCAGGGCTCTGGATCCTATGACACTCTGGGAGCACTATTTGCACTTATAACACAGATTTATGTGGTCTATTTTACTGTTAGTTAACTTGTTTTGCCAGACTTATTTGCTGCTAGCTCTATTACTATTACTATTACTGTTATTGTTACTGACTGTCTGATATGTTACCAGTTCATGCTCTAGTTATGTATTATGATGTATGTTTTGGCCGGGATGGAGCGGAGAGGGTTGGGAGATTGCTGTCGATCCCTGTCTAGCTCATCTCCCCCAATTAGGACTGCACTCGATCACCGGGCCTGTACCGGAGAGTGCCTATAGCCGTTTTTGGCTACTTTAGTTATTAATTCCTGGAGGCTCCATCTGGTGCCTACCACTAGAATTCTTTACTTTCCTCTACCTGTCCCCTACCCCCCCTCTTCTCTCCTCTCCACTGACTACTTGGATTCTCCTCCCCCCTCCACCCCCCCCCTGTCACACAGGCCCCCCCCCCATTGCGCGAATATGGCTGAGCTCACTGTGATTTCATTTAACGTAAAGGGCCTTAACACGCCCGAAAAAAGGCGTATGCTGCTGCAGGATATGCGACGTCTGGGTGCGGACGTGGTGTTCTTGCAGGAGACACATTTTAAGGAATGTAATCTACCTCTCCTGAAAAATAAATTTTATCCCACGGCATACCACTCTCAGTATTCGGAGGCCAAGTCCAGGGGGGTATCCATCTTAGTCTCGGCAAAGGTGCCATGGAAACTTATGGATGCCCAGACGGATAGTGATGGGCGCTACCTCTTTCTAAAAGGCCAGATAGGAGACAGGACAGTGACGTTTGCTAACTTCTATGCACCAAATTCCCAACAGGACACATTCCTTAAGAGGCGACTGGGCCAACTCGGGCGCTTCTCGGAGGGCCACCTTATAGTGGGAGGTGACCTGAATGTCCCCCTAATCCCGACAGAGGACACGTCCACTGGGAAGTCTTCCCTGACGCGAGACACCCTTAAACGCATTGGCAAAGCTCTCCACACTATGCAACTGATAGATGCCTGGCGCCTTACACACCCTGGAGACAGGGATTACACCTTTTTTTCAAAACCCCATCAGACGTACTCCAGACTCGACTACTTCCTCTTGCCACACAGGCAACTGGACGCGATTCGGGAGGTCACGATTGGTTCGATCACGTGGTCAGACCACGCCCCGATCACCCTGAAATATTCCATCTTAGACAACACTGGAGGCCAGAGGCCACCGTGGCGGCTTAATGAAAGCCTCTTGCAGAACACCGACGTTATGACGGAGATAGTAGGGGAACTGGGTCACTATTTCTCTGCCAATCTAGTACCTGATGGTGATGTGGGGGTGATTTGGGAGGCCCATAAAGCAGTGATCCGAGGAATACTGATTAAGCACGGCGCACGTCTAAAGAAAGAACGCACGGCGCAGCTAGACTCACTCCTTGCCAGACTCCGTCTATTGGAGGCAACACACAAGACTGCACCGAGTAGACAGACGGGAGCGGAGCTAGACGTGATCCGCGCACGGGTGACTGATCTTTTGCATTTTAAGGCCAAGGCGGCGCTGCAAACATGCCGACGCGTTATATATGAATCGGGCAATAAATGTGGTAAACTGCTGGCTAACACGATACGCACCCGGCGCCTGGCCTTATATGTTCCCCATGTCGTCTCGTCGAGGGGACTTAAACAGTCCACGCCCCAACAAATTACACAAGAATTCCGTCGATACTATGAATCCCTATACAACTTGGACAAACCTCCCCCTACACGGGAAATGATAAGAGATTATATTACCACATCTTTAATGCCCACCCTACCCTCGGATACCCAGCAAACCCTGGAAGAACCTATCACACTCGCTGAACTCCAAAGTGCGCTAAAAAGCGCCAAGCCGGGGAAAGCCCCAGGCCCGGACGGCCTAACGGTGGCATACTATAGATCCCTGCTCCCTTCCATAGGCCACCACATGGTACGCCTATTTAACGACCTAGGCTCGGGGAAATCCCTTCACATCACCACACTCCAGGCCCAAATCTCCGTTATTCCAAAAGAAGGCAGGGACCCAGCTAACTGTGGCAGCTACCGCCCCATATCCCTTCTCAATACCGACCTCAAATTGTATACCAAAATCTTGGCTTCCAGACTCCAGAACCACCTCCCACAACTGATAGACCTAGATCAAGTGGGCTTTGTACCTACTAGAGAAGCCCGTGATAATACGGTTAAAGTACTTAACCTCTTACACATAGCCTCCTCGGGTAAGATCCCGTGCCTGTTTTTAGGAACTGATGCCGAAAAGGCATTTGACCGGGTAAACTGGCAGTTCATGATGTCCACATTGGAGCACATAGGTTTGGGGGAGAAGATGAGGAACTGGATATCAGCGATTTATAGAGGCCCGACGGCGAGGGTTCGGGTTAATGGGACACTGTCAGAGACATTCCCTATCACCAACGGGACAAGACAGGGGTGCCCTCTGTCGCCCCTGTTGTTTGCCCTCTCCCTTGAGCCCTTCCTGTGCCATGTGCGGCGGAATCCTGCAATTAAGGGTATAAACGTTTCATGTACACAATACAAGGTCTCCGCCTATGCGGACGACCTTCTGTTCACCCTTACAGACCCGGACACATCCCTCCCGGCTCTCATGCAGGGTTTTGAGGTTTATGGCACACTCTCTAACTTGAAAATAAACATGACAAAGTCAGAGGCCATGGGAGTGGGGATCCCACAACAGCAGCTCGCCCGGCTGAAGGCTAAATTCAGCCTGAAGTGGACGGAGGTTGCGTTGAAATGTTTAGGAACGCAGATACCCCCCTCGCTGTCACAGCTATATAGACTGAACTTCCCGCCCCTCTTGACGGAAGTCAAGAAACTCCTGTTGCAGTGGACGGGAAGCCTTCACTCATGGCTGGGTAGGGTCAATATACTGAAGATGACGATTTTGCCCAAATTCCTTTATCTCCTACAGGCCCTCCCGATCCGGATCCCAGGGACATACTTTAGACAAATTCACTCTGCCTTCTCCCAGTTCTTGTGGGCTGGGAAGAAGTCAAGGATACACAGGGGAATCTTATCCCTCCCTAAACTGTGCGGCGGTCTGGCACTGCCGGACGTTCGTACATACTACCAAGCTGCACACCTGGTGAGACTGCTTGATTGGTGCCGACATTCGCACACTAAACTCTGGACACAAGTGGAGCAGAGCCAGTGCCCGATCCCACTCCGTTGAGCCCCCTGGTGCCTTACGACGCCCCCCATGCCTGCTTTGAGACACCCCCTGGTGGGGACTACGGTGAAGATATGTGCGGACCTTTTTGAGAAGTTCTCCCTTTTGTCTCGGACCTCTCCTCTCAGACCTGTTGTTGGCCACCCCCTGTTTGAAACGGGCCTGCAAGACGGGAAATTTCTCGACCTGGCGAACAGGGGCCTTTTTCAGGCCTCGCACTTCAGCTCGGGGGAGGGGTGGAGATCGACGGCAGAACTGATGGACCCAGATGGTGAATATCGCCTGGACTTCTTGAGAGCGCAACAACTAAAACACTTTTTGAGCAGTCTTCCGACCCCCCCGACAGTTCAGGTCCCGTTGACGACCCTGGAAGAACTATGTAGTGAGCAGGGGGTACTCCCCCACGCTCTGTCCCTGACATACGAGCTACTCAATACTCCCCCAGGAGAATACCAGATCCCAGCCCTAGCTAAGTGGGAGAGAGAACTAGGTACGCCATTTACAGCCAACAAAAAACTAAATATAGTCCGCTTCACGCATAAATCATCTGTCTGTGCGAAAACACAAGAAACAAATTATAAAGTACTCACACGCTGGTATAGGACCCCAGACCTGTTAAACAAACTGTTCCCTGACACCGCAGCCACCTGTTGGAGATGCCAACAGGATAGGGGCACCATGTTACACATATTTTGGTCCTGCCCGCGGATCAGGGGCTTCTGGGGAGAGGTGCGCCGGATCACACAACAATTTACGGGAAGTACGGTACCGGACGACCCGGCCTACTTTCTCCTACACGCAAATGACATGTCTCCTAAGGTGTACAAAAAATCAGTGGTGCGCCACCTCCTGGACGCAGCCAAGGCCTGCGTACCCCTCCTTTGGAAGTCCCCCCAGCCGCCGACTATTGCTATGTGGCTGCATAAAGTAGATGAGATCAGTCGTATGGAGAATCTAGTCCTGTCTGGCCAGCAGAGAGAGGAGACATACTCGGAAACATGGCAACTATTTAACGTCTTCAGATACTCTCAAGAAGGCCAGAGACTCAGGGAGACAGACTGCAGCCTACCACCTCCTCCGTAGTTGAGTCAGATTCCGGTGAAGCATTTTAACGGAATAAGATTTAGATAGGAACCAAAAACATAGAACACGCCCTCAGGGGTGCTTTCGAATTTGAGCTTGCCATGCTCGTGCAATCCTCCCCCCCCCCCCTATACCCTTCCCACCCGCTCTGCTCTTCCCCCCTCCTTCTTTGCTCTATTCTTTATCTTTACCTATTCTTATTCTATTCTGTTTTAGAATATGGAAAATGGGATGGGGAACCGGCTCGCTCGAGACCGATAGATGAATGACAGTTGGGCAATGAAGAATTGTTTCAGGAGATATACATGTTGTAGAATATCCATAGTTGTGTCACTGCCTGCTCTCGTTACTGCCATGAGTCCTAAATGGAATGTCTATATGCAATTTATCATGACTGTATGTGGTAGGTCCGTGAGGACCGGTTTCCTTTTCTGCTGATAAATAAAAAATTAAAAAAAAAGAAAAAGAAAAAGAAAACGTATATAGCGCGGCACATGCAAACTAAATCGCCTCTGGGCGCTTGTTGTTCCTGTCTCCTTTGATATCAAAAGAGATGAGTCTTGATCTTTCTCCTGAACGCTAAGTGGTTCTCCTCCAACCGAATGCTGGTTGGTAAAGCGTTCCATAGTCTGGGACCTTGGACGGCGAATCTTCTTTCTCCTTTGGACTTGTAGTTGGCTTTCGGGATCTGTAGTAGGTTTTGATTGGTGGATCGCAGAACGCGATTGGGGTTGTGAGCTTTTATTTTTTCGCCTAGATATTGGGGAGCATTCCCATGGACACATCCATGCGTTAGACAGAGTGCTTTAAAAGCAATCCTGTCTTTAACTGGTAGCCTGTGAAGGGCTCTCAGTGAAGGTGAGATGGATTCCCAGGGTTTTTTCCCTGTCACAAGTCTGGCGGCTGTGTTCTGAACGACTTGCAGACGAGCGATTTGGTATTTGGGGAGTCCGAGGTAAAGGGCATTTGCATAATCCAGTCTGGAGTTAACAATTGCTCCCACCACGCCCGCTAAATCTTCTTTGGGGATGAAAGGGGTAAGTCTGCGCAGTAGGCGCAACAGATGGTGGGATCTGCTGACAACTGACCCTATTTGTGTGTCCATTGTCATGTAGGAGTCAAAGATGACCGCGAGACTTTTGACTTTGGCGCTAGGGGTGATGATTTTGCCCAGAATGGGCGGGGTGTCCAGGTTGTTGCAGGTTGATTCCTTTGCTTGGCGTGAAACAGGAGTTCTGTTTTCGCTCCGTTGAGTTTAAGATAACTCTTTGTCATCCAGTCCTCTATCAAAGAGAGGCATGTCTCTAGATTGAGGCGGTGATCCTTTTTATTGCAAATGCGGAAATACAGTTGCGTGTCGTCTGCGTATGAGTGATAGAGCAGTTTTTGGCTGCTGATAATCTCAAAAAGGTCCTAACTTCACTGTTTGCGATCGGTTTTCCAGAAAAGAGGAGAACCAAGATAAATCGCCTTCTGCGACTCTGGCTACTTCAGCAAGCCGAGTCAGTAATAGTTTGTGGTCTACAGTGTCGAAAGCTGCGCTTAGGTCCAACAGAACTAGACAACCTTGACACTTAGGTGCTCATGTTATGTTTGTGCCCTTCTATTACTTTTTTTATTTCTCCTATGATCGGGAGTGGCAATGTGTTAACTTTTGCTTACAGTTACCAGTCTCGCTACTTTTGGACAAATAAGACTGAAACTTTTTGCTACGATTTCACTGAGCGACACATGCATATAGCAGCCATTTAGTCTGACCATTAAAGCCATGTATAGCAACCATTATTAACAAGAAAATCTATTAAAATCAGTAAGCTTTTCACCTCTGCAGCCAAGGGTTCGGATCCCGGTCTCGGCTACATGTGAATTGAGTTTGGTGGTCTCAGCCCGGCTCCCGGTGGGTGTGCTATGCAAGGTACGCCTGTGCTCAGTACACCCACCCCCCCTCCACAAAAACCACCACACTTGCACGCACACAAAATTGGTTTAAAACACACGCACTTTGGCCATGCGGTCTCCTAAAATAAAGAGAGGCAAAGGACCTACGGGGCTGGCTGGGTGGGCTAGGCCCCCTCACTCCCTCATAGGGGGAGTCCCTCTGCCCCATTGGGGTCCCGTTGGGCCCCAGTTGGGCTCCCAAGAGGAGCAGGTAGGGCGGGGTGAGTGGGAGGCCCCCCTTCACACCCGCCATTGCCACCAGGGGCATGGAGAAGGATGGCGATTGCCTCCGGGGGGAGGGTCTGCCTACTCCCAACTCCTGCAGTCCGGCTCCTCTCTCTCGAGTTCACGCACAAAAAATACACTTTAAAAAAAAAAAAGAAAAAAAAAAAAAAAGCTTGTAGGAGGAATTTTCATTCTCCTATGATTGTCCTATGCAACTGCAGAACCCCTGACCCCCTGTCTGGAAAGTGCTGATTGGCCCTATACCAATCACATGGACTTTCTCAAGAAAAAAACAACTCTCTAGCAATACACACCAAACTGAACATATGCAGCTTGCCCCAAGGCTTTCTTCTATCAGGAGATGGTTTGGGGACTGTGGAAGATGGGGTGCAGCTGAGAAGAAAGGATCAAACAGTAATGCATACAAGATTATCCCCTTAGGTTTCACAGTGAGTATAACAAGCATGCTTTACTGCATATATGTTGTGGGTTTAGTGACACTTTAATGTTTTCTTCAAGGGACTACAACTATTAAATTTAAAACATGATACCATTCCTTAACCACTTAGCAACCACCTGCCGAAAAATAACGGCGGCAAGGTGGTTGCTTAACTCTGGGATCACGTTATATAACGTGATCCCAGAGAATCGTTCCTGCGCGCCCCCTCGGGCGCGCACACAGAAACATTCGTGCACGCCGGGTCTATGAGACTGAGGTGACTGGCCAATGACAGCGGCCTTTTACCACGTGATCGCGCCGTCCAATGACGGCGCGATCACAATGTAAACAAAGAAGGTCAGGGAAAGTTCATCTCTCTCCTCTCCTCACACAGTATCAGCGTGAGAGGAGAGGAGAGATCTGTGAGTTTTCCCTGGCAATTGCATTGCCCTAAAGTCAATATTAGTGCCCCATCTGTGCCCAGAGTGTGCCCAGAGTGCCCCATCTGTGCCCAGAGTGCCCCATCTGTGCCCATAGTGCCCCATCTGTGCCCATAGTGCCCCATCTGTGCCAATAGTGCCCCATCTGTGCCACATCTGTGCCCAACAGTGCCACATCTGTGCCCAACAGTGCCACATTTGTGCCCAACAGTGCCACACCAGTGTCACCAAAGCCGCACCAGTGTCACCAAAGCCGCACCAGTGTCACCAAAGCCACACCAGTGCCACAACAGTGCCGTACCAGTGCCACAACAGTGCCATCTCTGCCCATCAGTCCTTTCTGCGCCACTGCAGTGCCGCCTGTGCCCACCAGTGCCGCCTGTGCCCACCAGTGACGCTGGTGTCCACCCCAGCCATCTGTGCCGCCTGTGCCCACAAGAGCCGCCTGTGCCCACCAGAGCCGCCTGTGCCCACCAGTGCCGCCTGTGCCCACCAGTGCCGCCTGTGCCCACCAGTGCCGCCTGTGCCCACCAGTGACGCTGGTGTCCTCCCCAGCCATCTGTGCCGCCTGTGCCCACCAGAGCCGCCTGTGCCCACCAGAGCCGCCTGTGCCCACCAGAGCCACTACAGTGCACATAAGTGCCACCTGTGTCCACCAGTGCCACCACAGTGATCTGCAGTGCAGTGCAGCCTCACCAGCCACCAGTATGGCAAAAAAATTCTTAACCGATGAGGAGATCTACCAGCATCTAATCATGAGCGATGAGAGCAGCGGGGAGTCTCTGTACGATTCAGATTCGGCCTATGAACCCGTTACAGACAGTGGGTCTGATTCAGAATCTGAAGGGGAACGTGTGCCCGTGAAAAAAAGGGGTGCTGGCGTGGAGAAGCGGCCTACTCCCAGAAGTGCAGGGCCGTCCACCTCAAGCGCAGGGCCGTCCACCTCAAGCGCAGGGCCGTCCACCTCAAGCGCAGGGCCGTCCACCTCAAGCGCAGGGCCGTCCACCTCAAGCGCAGGGCCGTCCACCTCAAGCGCAGGGCCACTGCAACAAAGGCCAGGCACCAGTAGGGTGTCATCTCAGCCCCAAAGGGATAGGGGCCATGCCAGCCTTCCCTATGGCCTTCAAAACCCCCTGTGGCTTCCCCCTAATTCCGGAGCAGCAAATATCCCCCCTTTCACTGCCCAGCCAGGTGTCCAGGTGAACACCGACAATTTTTCCATGCTCGATTTTTTTAATTTACTTTTCAACGAAGACTTGCTATCCTTCATTGTGGCCCAGTGCAATCTCTACGCACAGCAGTACATAGAAAGCAACCCTGGTTCTAGTTATGCCCGTCCCTTTGAGTGGAGAGAACTAACCGTGGAGGAATTCAAAATTTTCCTAGGCCTAACTTTTACTATGGGACTTTCAAAAAAAAACCAATTGTACTCCTACTGGTCTACCAAACCCATCCACCACATGCCACTCTTCTCCTCCCTTATGACAAGATCCCGATACCTAATAATTATGCGGTTCCTCCACTTTAACGACAATGCCCAGTGCCCTCCCCGAAATGACCCTGCTTTTGACAAACTTTACAAAATTCGGCCACTCCTAAATTTTTTCTCGCAAAAATTTCCCCAGTTATATACCCCTGAACAGAACATATCCGTGGATGAGTCCCTTGTAAAATTCTCAGGCAGGCTGGGCATCAAACAGTTCATCCCCAGCAAAAGGGCCCGATATGGGGTCAAAATGTACAAACTATGCGACAGAGCCACAGGGTACATTTACTCCTTCATGGTGTACGAAGGGAAGGACTCCCAACTGCATCCCCCTGAATGCCCAGAGTATATCGGAGTCAGCGGAAAAGTGGTCTGGGATCTGATCTATCCTCTATTTGGAAAGGGATACCACCTTTATGTGGATAATTTTTACACCAGCTTGCCCCTGTTTAGAAATCTGTACCTTAGGAATACCCCAGCATGTGGCACAATAAGGGCCAATAGAAAAGGCTTCCCACAAAAATTGGTGAATGAAAAGCTCAGACGAGGGGAGTCAGCAGCATTGAGGAACCAGGAGATATTGGCTGTCAGGTGGAGGGACAAACGGAACGTCCACATGCTTACATCAATCCACAATGACACCTACGTGGAAGTCCCCAAAAGAAATGGATCAATCCAAAAACCAGCATGCATCTATGACTATAACTTGTTTATGGGGGGAGTGGACTTCAACGACCAGATGATCGAACCCTACCTTCCCACAAGAAAATCCCGTCACTGGTATAAAAAAGTGTCCATTTATTTCTTCAGTCTGGCCTTCTATAACTCTTATGTTATATACAAAAAATCATCAGAGAACCCCGTATCCTATCTGTCCTATCAAGAAGAAGTCATCACCGCCCTTTTGTACCCTGAAAACCCACCAGAGAATATTCGCTCTGATTCTGTGAGCAGACTACACGAGCGTCACTTTCCTGAGAAAGCCGTTGCCCGTGAAACAGGCTACAGACGCCAGAAAAGATGCCGAGTGTGCTCCAGAGAAGGAATTCGAAGAGACACTGTTTATTATTGTCCCGATTGCCCTTCCCAACCAGGCCTCTGTATAGGTGCATGTTTCCGCCGTTACCATACGTTTCTACATTATTAGGGAAGTATGGTAAACGCAATTCTCATTTCCTGTAATTTCCCTCCACATCCCTTATGCCACTGCACTGAACTGTTCATACCTCTGCCTTCTCCGGAACCGACCATGGCCTGTTATACGACCACTCTTTTGCCTAACCCTAAACATACCTCTGCCTTCTCCGGAACCGACCATGGCCTGTTATACGACCACTCTTTTGCCTAACCCTAAACATACCTCTGCCTTCTCCGGAACCGACCATGGCCTGTTATACGACTACGCTTCTGCCCAACGCTAAACTGTACCTACCTCTGCCTGCTCTGGAACTGACCCTGGACTGTTTGACCACGTTTTTTGCCTGCCCCTTGGATTGATCTTTTTACCCTGCTATACTAGTGGGAACACAGGGGTCTCGCATATGTGAGGGGCTCCAGAATTGTTTTTCTGGATGAAAAAACTAATTTTTTAGTTTTCTCATTCCCGGATTAGGGTCTGGTTGCCCGGAGGCTTCAAAGAGATTTGGGTGGGAGAAGCCTCTACCCCTGTCCCCATTCTTTCCTGGCCCACTACTTGGACCATGTTCCTGCTTATTACTACCAGGACGATTATTTTGGCACTGCTGGCAATGTCTCTACTTGCCCTGGACTGTATATGGACAGTATCCCTGTACTGACTATGGACAATATTCTTGCCTGCTGCCTGGACAATTCCATTCACTGTCGCTGACCAGTGATCACGTCTCTGCCTGCTGCCTGGATCAGGGCTCTCCTCCTGTGGACAATTGCACTACTAAAACCACAGGTAATCTTTTGTTTTTTTTTACCCATTACTCAGCAGAATGTATTTTAGGGTGTAGTCAAAAGACTCATTATGCCTCATAGATTATACGTTGGGGTGTTAGCTTTCCAAAATAGGGTCACTTTGTGGGTGTTTCCATTGTCCTGGTGCTCCAGGGCCTTCAAAAGTGTAATAGGTGGTTGAGAGATTAGATGTGTAATTTATGCTTCTAGAATGCTAGAAGTTGTTACTTCAGTGTTGAGCCTCTGTATGTGGCCAGGTTGTGTAAAAGTCTCACACATGTGGTATTGCCATACTCAGGAGGAGCAGCAGAACATATTTTGGGGTGTCATTTGTGGAATATACATGCCATGTGAGAGAAATAACCTGTTATAATGACAATATGGTGTGAAAAAAAAAAAAAAATATATCTTAATTTTGCAAAGAATTGTGGGAAAAAATTACAACTTCAAAAAACTAACTATGCCTCTTATTAACTACCTTGGAATGTCTACTTTCCAAAAATGGGTCATTTGGGGGGTATTTGTACTTTACTGGCTTTTTAGGGTCTCAAGAAATGAGAGAGGCTGTCAGTACATCAGGTATGATCAAATTGATAAATTTTCAGTAATTGGTACCATAGCTTGTAGACCCTATAACTTCCACCCAGACTAAATAATATCCCAATTTTTTTTTTATTATTACCAAAGACATGTAGCAGTATACATTTTAGGCCAAATTTATGAAGAAAATTAACTTTTTTGCAAAATTTTATAATAGAAATGAAGAAAAAATCATTTTTTTACAAAATTTTCATTCTTTTTTCATTTATAGCGAAAAAAATAAAAATCGCAGGGGTGATCAAATACCACCAAAAGAAAGCTCTATTTGTGGGAAAAAAAGGACACAAATTTCATTTGGTTATAGTGTTGTATGACTGAGTTATTGTCATTCAAAATGAGAGAGCACCGAAAACTGAAAATTGGTCTGGTTATTAAGGGTGTTTAAGTGCCCAGTAGTCAAGTGGTTAATTAGATTGGAGACAGCGTATCAACTCTCCTATGAGAGGGAGAATAATTTAGTTTCTCAGTTTAAATTAGATCTGAGGGGATTATGAAATATTACGCACTAAACTTTTAGAAGTCCTCTGCCTTTTTCATGATTTTTTTTTCATAGCATAGCCTAATACAAAGGCTTATTTGAACTGGGATATTATATATATATATATATATATATATATATATATATATATATATACAAACACACATGCTTGAATGGAAATTAATGCTTTGCTTTATATTCTTCAAACACAACTCGTTTATGCACTATATGGTTATTATTGTTATATTACTGTGTTATCGTTCATGTTCGGAATTTCCCTTTCCTTTCCGTAATTTTTTTGTCTAATGCCGCGCACACACGATCACTTTATGTGATGAAAAAAATGACGTTTTTAAAAACGTCAATTTCATTGACCGTGTGTAGGGGAAAACGTTGTTTTATGTCTTGTAAAAAACGACAAAAAAAATTGAAGCATGCTTCAATTTTTTGTGTCATTTTTCAAAACGTTGTTTTTTGTTTCACATCGTTTAAAACAACGTTTTTCAACCCGCGCATGCCCAGAAGCTAGTTATGAAGCGTGCTTCAATGGAAAAGAGTGGTGAACGTAACCTCGCTTTGCTAGAGCATTGTGAAAAAAACGATGGTGTGTATGCAACATCGTCTTTGAAAATTGAAGTTTCAAAAATGTTGTTTTTTACTTCACAGAAAACATCGTTTTTTTTCATCACATAAAGTGATCGTGTGTACGCGGCATTAGTCAGGGAATACCTCAGATGTAAGAGTTGGTCTTTTGGGGTACTGATGCAATCATGAGTAGGATGATGGAGCCATCATCCTATGAACACATGATTCTATTCAGTTCTTATATGTTCATATTTGTCCTAAATAACAGAGCCACTGCAGAGCCACTACAGACAAAGATTCTCATTCCTTCCTCTAACACTGACAAGCGCTTTCTTGTGTGATAAAATAGAATGGAGTGCAGAGGAGCAAATCCTGGACATGGTTTACTGTAGTGTAAAGTAATCATCCAATCATACTTATGGAAAATAAAAAAAATAAAAACAGAGCTTCTCCTTCACATGACTAGATGTTTGATAGGATGAAATGTTCACTACATTTTTGGCTTGTTCACACCAGCAGCCATGGGTTGAATTGGTCAGTGTTTCTAAATTCAGTATAAATGCAAGATAAGGCAATTTGCCTTATGTTTTAACAAACACGCAAGCACCACAATGGGCCAGATTCTCAGAGGCGTTACGACGGAGTATCTCAGATACCCCGTCGTATCGCCTTTTTTTTTGACTCGTATCTATGCGAGTGATGCTGAGCATCACTTTTGCATAGATACGCTTCTACATCCGACAAGTGTAATACAATTACACTTTCGGATCGTAGATGTAATGACAACTCCGGCCACTAGGTGGCCTTTACGTTGTTTTTTCATTTGCATATGCAAATGAAGTAGTACGCCGATTCTCGATCGCTTTTACGCCGCCCCGTCGTCGCGTACGTCGTTTACGAACTCGTAAGGTTACCCCAGCTTCTATGTGGAGTAACCTTACGAGGTCCCGTCGGATGCCGTCGTGTCCCGTCGGACGCCATGTTAAGTATGGCGTCGGGTCAGCGTCGGCTTTTTCCGTCGCTTACGTCATTTTACTAACTCGTTCGCGAATAGGGACTTGCGTAAATGACGCTCACGTCGTTTTGACGTCGGTTTCAACGACGCTTTCCGACGTGAGCTGGAGCATGCGCACTGGGCTTTTTCCCCGGCTGGCGCATGCGCAATTCGTTTGACGCGGGGGCGCGCTTAATTTAAATACAAGCCGCCCCATTTGAATTGCGCGGGTTTACGCTGCGCGATTTACGCGACGCAGGCGAAACCTACGGAGCAAGTGCTTAGAGAATAAAGCACTTGCTCCAGTATGCAGCGGCGGCGTAGTGTAACTGGCTTACGCTACGCCGCCGAAAATATTTGAGGATCTGGCCCAATGTGTTTTACCAGCTTCTTTTACTTACTGCTGTATTTATGGAACAAAAAGTGAAGAGAAATCTCCACAAGTGGACACAGACATAAAAAGAAAATCCTGACAGGGGCCATTCTTTACTTTTTGTATACATTTTAATGTTTTACACATGATAAATCTCATACGTTACATATACCAGAGAGGTACCTGGTAAAGTCTTGTGCTATATAGCAGTGTTTTTCAACCTCAGCCTTTAAGTACCCTTAACAGGACATCTTTGCAGGTTTTCCTTTATCTTGCACAGGTGCTTTAATTCAGAGTCAATGGCTTGGTATTTTGAACAGCTATTTTATCTAAGAGAAATTCCCAAAACATGGCCTGTTGAGGGTATTCAAGGACTGAGGTTGAGAACTACTGCTATAGAGGAGCTTCACTTTCTGGTTCCCTACTGTGCATTGCACGACTCGCGCGATCCCACTGGTTCCTTTTGTCTTCTGGGACCTGTGTGTCTCCCAGAAGACAGCGGGGGGACAGGAAAGGCATCATAGGTGTTGTAGATACCCACGGGTGGCTCAGGTATCTATGCCCGGAAGTGGGAAAAAAATGCCAGTATTAGACAGGTATCTGCTTCTCCCTCTCCCCCCTGAAAGGTGCCAAATGTGACACCAGAGGGGGGAGGGTTCCAAAAAGTGGAAGTTCCATTTTTGGGTGGAACTCCGCTTTAAGGAGCATTGCTAGCATGGACTGGACTAATTTATGGACTTGTTAGCCAGCTTTTCCAAGAGCAAGAGTACCTTTTCAATTAGTAAAATAAGCCTTTTTAGTAATTATTGTTTTAACGTTAAAGAGAAAAAATGACCATATATGAAAATAATTTACAACATGTTTTAATAAAAAGCTGTATTTTTCCTCTGACACCTTTTCTGGCTTTTATTATTCATGATGCAATTTATTGGAATGGTTAAACACTTGCAACATCTAGTCCCCATGAGTTGTCTGTAGCAGATATTAGAGCTTTGGTGATTTGTAGTGTTTGTATATACAGTATGGGAGCTTTTTATATCACTCAGTTGATAGACAGTCAGACTCTAAGAATTTAATTAGTCAAAGATTTATTGCAGGTAACAGCAACATCGTAAGCATAAACACATTGCACAATATCATACAAATCTTTAATGGAGAACTAACCTAAATGTGTTTTCTGCATCCAGATTATTTTTATTTAATGACTTGTTCAAAATCATTTACAACAACTACTAAAAAAATAGCCTTTTCACTTATTAGTGTGATTTTGGTATGTGTTTGAAATACTACATGTTTGGTTAGATTTTACAGTAGTCAGATTTTGAGCAGCTATTTACAATATTGCTGTGGTGCATGTCTGTTTACCACTGTATACGCCTATTTTTTACCACCTCCCACTCAACCTATTATAATACGGTGGGGTAGGAGCACCATTATACTGGGAGGACTTCATATGATGTCCTTCCACTCACATGCCTTCTGTGCATCCTAGGGGGTGTGTTTTGGTGCAATCTGTCACCTGTTGTATCGGGCCAGCCCTGGTACTATGTGGCTGCTGTGGCCAATTACAGCAATCACATGTCAGCTGTACACAATGGCTTTCATTCATAGTCAATCATTGTGTTCTATTGAGACTGGTCATAGTGATCAAATGGTAGAGGGGTCAATCGCAGTGGACATGTACCATGTGATAGATTGATGAGCTGCACAAGCACTTTCCCTTTGTAGACCTTGGGTAAGGTGAGAGCAACCAGCCACTCCACTGGCATCACTGAGTCTTTGTGGGGTTTCATCAATACTGTGGCTCCTCATAGTTTTTTGTGAGCCCCCATGGGCAGAGACCAGACTATCTCCTGGAGGGATGCCAGTAGTAGTCTTTGCTTGGGGGCATGCAGACAATCCGCACTTGTTCAAGGATGTTTTTTGCTTCCCTCTGGTAGGCCTCATAGGCCTGTATCACACTGAGTCACACAGCTCACAGACCATAGCTCCACGAATGTCAGCCTAAATGCTCAAACTTGGCCAGTAAGTAGGGTAAGTCCTTCAGTACATTCATGCTCAGAACAATAGGTACTGGTGAGCTTACCAGGCCTTGGGTCACCACAACCTCTACTCACTTCACAACCTGGTGATCTATCTGAATCTCCACACAGGTGACACCTTCTACTGGGATGGACAGGTTATTGGCTGCCTTGAGGGAAAACTCAGAGGGGTCCAGCTGGTCCCGTGTCCCCAACCACTGGGTGCAATATTCATACTCCATGACGATGACCTCAGATCCCAGGTCGATCAAGGGCATTAATACTGGACTTGGTTTGACCATGGTTTCTGGTTTGATGGGACTTTATGCTGGCAGTCTTGGGGGTCGCTACTCTTTCCAGGGAGCCACTTTTGGATTCTGGCAGACCATCGTTCTTGGCTAAATTTCCAAAAGGCCACACCTCCAGCACTTCCAGTCTTCCATTGGATCCCTCTGCAATGTATTCTTACTCTCAGAGGATAGGCTGAATCCTGTTTGAATGTGGACATTTCTTTTTTCAATGCGTCCCGATCCTGGGCGAGTTACCTTAAAGCTGGCTGAATAGCCGACAGAGGGAAGGGGCTGCTTTCAGGTGCCACAGATTCTTCCTCTTTCTGTGCAACCATGTCCACCACAGTATTATGGAAGGGAGTTGTGCTTTGATCTGCTCCTGTAATGCTCTTCTGACTGGCCCAGCCTTCATTAACACCACAAACTGGTGCCTCAGTAGGCTGTCTGAGGAAGATATATTAGCAGAGCCTCATACATCCCTCTTCTGTAGGTGTTTCCAAAGATTCAGGAGTGCTACCGCGAGGTGGATGAGGCCTTCGCTGTCCTGTTGCCTCTGGACAAAGAACCTCAACTCTGGAACTGTCAAATTCTCCAGGCTTACTACAATCTTGTGCAGGCTTGCCCAGTCCTCTTCTGGAAGCACAATCATTGCTTGGTGGGTGTCATCCTCCAGGGAGTTGATAGGCAGCTCAACGATCAGCCAGGAAATGACCTGATACAGGCATGCAGGATTCTCCAGTCTCTGCCCCCATTAACCATGGGTAATAGTGTATCTGTTAAACTTAGGCACCAGGTCTGAGGCCAATCATAACATTGCCATGATGGTTCCCTTCCACATCTGTTGCAAGAAGGGATGTATCCTGCAGACTGCTGCCAAGTGTGGGTAGGTGCAGCATGGTGCAGTGCCAGAAAACATCAGAGTCCCAGTGCAGAGAAACAGAAATATATTGTAACTGAAGTTTGGCAATACAGAACAGGCTCGGTGGGAGGGCTACCTGATCAGGAGCACTCACAGCATGTAACAGCAATGAGTCAGTTGAAGTAGGTCTCAGGTATGCTGACAGTGTCTGTGTCACGTATCAGATAAGACCAGAACTGTGTGGACTGCAACAGAGGAAACCTAGATGTGTGTAAGTGAAATATGATAAGTGAAATATGATAATTTATTAAAGATAAGTGAAATAATATAAATACAACCACCTCCATTACCACACAGTGCACACCAACCAATACCAACAGAACCCACAAATAATAACAGTACCAGACCAATATGTACAAGTAATGGGGAAAATCAGAATCATAAACAGGGCCAGGATGGATCACAGGAGGGACAGGTACAGGTACAAGGCACAAGATTCAGGGTTCAGATAACAGACAGGATCAGGATCAGGTACAGATTCAGAGCTTCTCAGGTTCAGGGTCAGGGCGCAAGGAGAGATACCAAGGCAAAGTATGATTGTGTATGCCGGGTATTTGTACACATCTCCTGCAATCAGCCTCAGGTGCAGGAGAAGATGTCGGCCCCATACTGCCAGGAACCCCCCGCTGGTGGACGCCAGTACTGCATCCCAAAGATCACATAATACCACCACCAGGGGAGAGCTCCCCTGGCAGTTCCAGACTGCCAGGAGACACCTGCTGGTGGACCACAGTACTGCACACCAAATATCAGGCCGTGTCACCAGTGGATGGAACCTTCCCTGACAGTCTGTCTCAGGGGATGGAATGTAGCCTGGCTGGTCCATACCCAAGTGGGAAGGCATCCAGAAAATGGGGTGTGTTCCTGCACTTTTCCTATTCCTCCAGAACCTCTCCCTGATGCTAAGCACTTTAGCTGCCAGATGGGTTAACCTGTCCCTACTCTCCATCTGCAATTCCACTGCGGTTGAGCTCCACCTACATTGGAGAAGGCAGACTGCACCTGCCTATACTGTTTTTTTTTTTTTCACTAACATGGACCACTTTATTGTCTGATTCTTACAAGAGCTTTACACTGCTACACAAATCAGAGGAATAACTACCTATACCCCAACTATATATAGCTGTGTATGGCTCTGTGTGGAGTTTTAATCAAAAGAGATAGTCAGTAAATAATGGAAAAGCTATTGCAATTCCCTCCTTTAAAAAAAAAGAAAGTTTATTTCCATATACAATAAATCATACGGTATATAAAATGTTAAAATAAAATACATATTTGCCCTTTAGGTATATAGGCACAATTGATGCACCTGGCTGTAGTGTAACACTTCTAAGATCCATTTTTTATCATTTTAGAACACTCTCTAAACAATACAATGCCATACATAGCTTATCTGTCTGATTGTGATCACATCTAATAGAACCCCATAGCAATACATAGTTACATAGTAGGTGAGGTTGAAAAAAATATACATTTTAAAAAGGATCAAGAGTGCATTCACATTTATGATGTGCTTACAGAAAACATGGTAAGAGTATTAAAGTTTACATTGGAAAGTGAAGTGTGTCTTTTTACTTTAAATGTATGTTACTAACAGCATAGCACTACACATACAGGAAAGCACAAGCAAGCCCCTTGGAAAAAAATCCTGCATTTAAATGCATTTCTAAAATACATAAAAATAAACCATGCCTAAAACCTTAAAGCTGAAATGATCTTCTCAAGGCTGGACCCCAGCTGTCACTGTACCTGTCAGTGGTGTATAATAACCCCAAATAGAATATGTTTGTTACTTCTGGTCCTATAACAAGTGCTGAGGGTGCAAAACACTGCTTAAATTAATTTACGGTCTAAAATAAAAGGGAAGTGTTAACCAGGAAATGGTGCTGCAGAGCAATCACATTTTCTAATCTAAACAAAGCTAATTTGTTGAGTCGTTTCTCATAAATTATCGTTCATTCCCTTCATTAATTTCATTGCCAGTCTCTGGTGTGTTTCCAGCTTTGAAACATCTTTTTTTAACTGTAGCCTAAATCATTACATGATAATAGATGAATTGCCAGAATTATTGATTTGTAAACAGCAAATAATGTACTTTCGCTGTATTCTGTACATTAAGGAACAATGTGCTTGACTGCTTTTGATAAGTTAACTTTTAATGCTATCAAACATCATATACGTATTGGCTGGATGATACTTAGAAATTAATGACAGGAAAAAGATGCAACATTTAGTTAAGGAAACGTTACACGAATACTCTCTATATACAATGATACTGTATATGAATTGTATTTAAAAGCTTTTTTTGTCACTGACCCAGGAAAAGTATATAGATAAGAACTTCCAACTTGATTTTCCTAATAAACATCTGTCAGAAACCATGAATCAGACCGAGACAGAAGTACAGTTAAAGCGGAGCTCCACCCTGATTTTTATTTTTTTTCAAAAAAATAAATAAAAAATTAAATGGAAAAAAATAAAAAAAATACTCACCCTAAATAGGCTGTTGCTATGCGGAAGTCCCGAATCTGCCCTCATGATCCGCGGTGTGGTTTTCTTCCTCCTCCTCTTCTCGGTGTCTTCTTGTGAATGGGCCGCGCTGCATTCTGGGAACTGTGTGTATCCCAGAAAGCAGCCGGACCATTCACAAAGCGCCACTCTGCTCGCACATGCGCAATAGGAAACGGGCAGTGAAGCCGCATGGCTTCACTGCCTGTTTCCCTGACTGTGGATGGCAGTGCCGGGATCGAGGATCGGCATCGGCGGGGGCCGCCAGCGCGGGCGCCTAGGACAGGTAAGTGTCCTTATTTAAAGTCAGCAGCTACACTGTTAGTAGCTGCCGACTTTGAAAAAAAATGCGGGTGGAGCTCCGCTTTAAATCACGCGTGTTTAATAATAAAAATTAAAAGGTAAACAGAGTAAGCGTAGTCAAAACATAGTCAAAGTTCAGTAACCAGATCGGGTAGTCGGCCAAGCCAATGTCAAAGAGCCAGCGATAAAGAGTACAGCAAGCAGGATCTGTAGCCAGAGGGAATGTCAGTCAAGCAGGTCTTTAACAGGAACGCAGGAGAAAGTCTCTTGAGATGTTAACACAGGCGAAGGCAAAGAGCAAATTAACTGGAAGGCTTTAACCACTTGACCACTGGGCACTTAAACACCCTTAATAACCAGACCAATTTTCAGCTTTCGGTGCTCTCACATTTTGAATGACAATAACTCAGTCATACAACACTGTACCCAAATGACATTTTTGTCCTTTTTTCTCACAAATAGAGCCTTCTTTTGGTGGTATTTGATCACCTCTGCAGTTTTTATTTTTTTTGCTATAAATGAAAAAAGAACGAAAATTTTGTATTTCTATTATAAAATTTTGCAAAAAAGTGTTTTTTCTTCATAAATTTGGCCTAAAATGTATACTGCTACATATCTTTGGTATCAAAACAAAAAAATTGTGGATATTATTTAGTCTGGGTGAAAGTTATAGGGTCTACAAGCTATGGTACCAATTACTGAAAATTGATCAATTTGATCACATCTGATGTACTGACAGCCTCTCTCATTTCTTGAGACCCTAACATGCCAGAGAAGTACAAATACCCCCCAAATTACCCCTTTTTGGAAAGAAGACATTCCAAGGTATTTAGAAAGAGGCGTTGTGAGTTTTTTGAAGTTGTCATTTTTTCCCACAATTCTTTGCAAAATCAAGATTTTTTTTATTTTTATTTTTTCCCACAAAATTTTCATATTAGCGGGTTATTTCTCACACACCACAAATTACACCCCAAAACACATTCTTCTATTCCTCCCAAGTATGGCGATACCACATGTGTGAGACTTTTACACAGCGTGGCCACATACAGAGGCCCAACATGCAGGGAGCACCTTCAGGCTTTCTGGAACACCCAGACCAATTCTGACATTTCTCTCCTACATTGTAAAAATTATCATTTATTTGCTAGAAAATTACATAGAACCCCAAAACATTATATATGCTTTTTAAGCAAAGACCCTAGAGAATACAATGGCGGTCGTTGCAACTTTTTATCGCGCATGGTATTTGCACAGCAATTTTTCAAAAGCGTTTTTTTTGTGCTTTTAAAAAAAAATAAAAAACATTAAAGTTAGCCCAATGTTTTTGCATAATATGAAAGATGAAGTTACGCCGAGTAAATAGATACCCAACATGTCACCCTTCAATATTGTATGCCGAGCCTCCTTTCCCCGTAGAAGCCGTTTGGATGAAACGCCGCGTCGGGTGGAGCCAAGCATTGCAGACGTCACCACATTCATTAGCTTACCAGCTGATCGAGCAGACCAACCAAGTCTGCTGCTGGAAGTATCTGCACACCTTCTCTTTTTAGTTCAGCAAAGGACTCAGATAGGTGCAGGGTGAAAAGACTGTGTTTTTTTCAATGTCAGTGCAAACTGAATAAAATGTCATTTTTTTAAAACCCGCTACACTATGGAGTTCCTTTTTTATTATTTTTTTTTTTTATATGTTACACACTCAATCCATCTGAGTTTAAAGATCTGCTGAGTCCTGTCTGGAAGTAGGAAATCTCAGCGTTCCGGAGGATCCCTGTGTTGATAGCAGTGGAGGAAACCCCGAGATCGAACCGTGGATAATAGTGTTGAGTGCCCTACTGACCCCTCCAAGGGTCCAGCATTGTGGTAAGCGGCCATCCATTACTTCTTAAACGAACAGATGTGGTCTATCAACTAAATCTTCCACCACTCCCCAATACCATTAGAAGACTATATATGCATATATATATTTATTTCTTCCTATGAACTGTGTATCTATGGTATATGGAAGAGACTCTCCTGAGCACATTATTATAATTGTATTTGGGATATTGTATTCTATACAGGTGTATCACTTTCACCTTAATTTATTATAACAACATTTTTGTATATATGTTACATTGTTGCGCACTTCACTCTTTTGTATATATATGTTTTGTGGATCCCCATATTAGGTTCCTTTGTTTTTGAGGTGCAGCACATTCACTAATTTTTGTTCACTATTATAGTTTATATACTATTTTTTGATTAGGGGGTTTAGCGCGGATTACTTTTTGCCTTCAGTACCCTTCAATATTGCACACGCTTGTAGAATGGCGCCAAACTTTGCTACTTAAAAATCCCCATAGGTGACGCTTTAAATGTTTTTACTGGTTACATCTTTTTAGTTGGAGAAGAGGTCTAGGGTCATGTGTGGTTTGAAAACCGTTTTCATATGTGGGCGGGACTTAAGTGCACGTTCGCTTCTGTATACGAGCATGCGGAAACAGGGGCGCTTTAAATTATTATTATTTTTTTTATTGTTCATTTTACTTTGTTTATTTTAGTTTGACACGTTTTTCCCCAAAAATAAATGTTTTGATTACTTTTATTCCTATTACAAGGAATGTAAACATCCCTTGTAATAGGAATATAGCATGACAGGTTCTCTTTAAAGTGAGATATGGGGTCAATAAGACCCCACATCTCACCTCTAGGCTGGGAAGCCTGAAAAAAAAGATCGTTCTTATGGTGAAGACAATCGCTGGCTGAAAAAGATGATATCTGAATGGTGCCTGTAGCTGCACCCATCATTCAGATATCCCAGCACAAATGCAAGGACGTCATATGACGTGGGCGGGAAGTGGTTAAAACGCATTTTTTTCCCAGAGTATTTTCCGGGTATTGCAGAGTATTGGCCGGGGTATTGCATAGTATTGGTCAGGGTATTGAAAAGTATTGGTCGGGTATTGCAGAGTATTGTGCGAGGGTATTGCAGAGTATTGTGTGAGGGTATTGCAGAGTATTGTGCGGGGATATTGCAGAGTATTGTGCGGGGGTAATGCAGAGTATTGCGCGGGGGTACTGCAGAGTATTGCGCAGGGGGTACTGCAGAGTATTGCGCAGGGGGTACTGCAGAGTATTGCGCAGGGGATACTGCAGAGTATTGCGCGGGGGTACTGCAGAGTACTGCGCGGGGGTATTGCAGAGTACTGCGCGGGGGTATTGCAGAGTACTGCGCAGGGGGTATTGCAGAGTACTGCACAGGGGGTATTGCAGAGTATTGCGCAGGGGGCATTGCAAAGTATTGTGCAGGGGGTATTGCAGAGTATTGGCCGGGGTATTGCAGAGTATTGCAGGGAAGGAAAGGTATTGCAGGGATGGCTGAGCAGGGATGGCTGGATCTGTGACTGCAATAGTCACAGATCCAGCCACATCGCTGCTAACACCCGCGCTCCCCCCTCTTACACTGTACCGATGGGTACAGAGAGAGGAGGGAGGAACTTTCGTCATCAAATGACGCTGGTTTGTTTACATGTGATCGCTCCGTCATTGGACGGAGCGATCACGTGGTAAACGGCCGCTATCAGCGGCAATTTACCGCGATCCTCCGGACCCCGCGGTCACGGACATTCCCGTGTGCGCACCCCAGGGGGCAGGATTATCAACAGGTAGATCACTGTGGATAGATGGGAGCTGGCAATTAGCTGACAGCTGAGCTGCCAGCACAGAGAAGGAAGGGCTGAGCCCAGCCCTGACAATATCTGTTTCAGGTAGGTAGGTGAATTCACACATACTGTGGTGACAGGAATCTTACTGCATTCTAAAATGCCTGTTACTGTAAGAACACAATAGGGAAAAAAAATTCTACAAGTGAAACTCGAAAAATTTGAATATTGTGCAAAAGTTCATTTATTTCACTAATGCAACTTAAAAGGTGAAACTAATAAATTAGATAGACTCATTACATGCAAAGCAAGATACTTCAAGCCGTGATTTGTCACAAACCCCAAATCCACAATCTCAGAAAATTAGAATATTACATGATGTAATCAATAAAACAAGACTTGTACATAGAACAATTTCGGACCTCTGAAAAGTATAAGCATGCATATGTACTCAGTACTTGGTTTGGGCCCCTTTTGCAGCAATTACTGCCTCAGTGTGGAAGCGATCAGCCTGTGGCACTGCTGAGATGTTATAGAAGACCAGGGTGCTTCAATAGCGGCCTTCAGCTCTTCTGCATTGTTTGGTATCATGTCAATCATCTTTCTCTTGGCAATGCCCCATAGATTCTCTATGGGGATCAGGTCAGGAGAGTTTTCTGGCCTATCAAGCACAGTAATCCCACAGTCATTGAACTAGGTTTTGGTGCTTTTGGCAGTGTGGGGGAGGTGCCAAGTCCTGCTGGAAAATGAAGTCCGCATCCCCATAGAACTCGTCTGTGGAAGGAAGCATGAAGTGCTCCAAAATCTCCTGGTAGACGGCTGCGGTGCCCCCGGGCTGCATTACATGGAACTCTGCTGACTTTCAACTTCCAATAATAAGCCAACAAAAATGTTTATATTTTCTATGCATATAATTGGATATTCTTTGCAAAGTGAAATTTCACCTCTCACTAAGCTATGGGGCAAATTTGCTTGCAACCAGCCGCTTTGTTTTTGGTAAATCAACCTTATTGCATTGCACATTGTGTAAGCCTGATTTACCATAGCTCACAACTGTCCCTGCTTTTGAGGGACTGTACCTGATTTGGAACTAAGTCCCTCTGTACCTCTTTCCTCATGTGTCCCTCATTTTGGTCTGATCTATATACAGTGGAACCTCAGAATGCGAGTAACGCAGTTAATGAACGCTTAGCAATACGAGCACTGTATTTCTAAAAATCCTAACTCGGTTTGCGAGTGTTGTCTCACAAAACGAGCAGGATTCAGGCCAAAGCGGTGTGCAGTACCGCTTTTGGCCTGAGGTGGGAGGGCGTCTTTTGGAAATGCACAGAAAGGCCCAAGGACAGTTTGGCTGACTTAGGCAAACCTTGGAAAGGCTTGTGAACGGAGTCTTTCCGAGGTTTGCCGAGGTCAGCCGAACTGTCCTCGGGCCTTTCTGGCCCTTTCCGAGGCTCTCCAGCGCCCCCTGTCTCTTGCTGCATGCGGTATTGCATGCCATTGAAGTCAATGCGGAACAAATTATTTTCGTTTCCATTGACTTCAGTGGGGAAACTATCTTTGATATGTGAGTACTTTAGATTACAAGCATTATCCGCTCCAGAGATCTGGGGAGAACCTTTACCCCAACCCAACATAAACAAATAATCTTCCTGGCACTAAATTCCTCGGTGTGTTCAAGAACCCAAGAAGCTAACTACAAACTCCTCACACAGTGGTACTATACCCCAGAAAGGCTATACAAATTTGATAATGAAGTAGAGGGAAAATGTTGGAGGTGTGGTGAAGAACAGGGAACTCTCTTACACATTTTTTGGTCGTGTCGAAAGGTGAGACAGTACTGGGGAGAGGTAAGGAGAATCTCCCAAAATTTTTTTGAAGACGTGATCCCAGATGACCCTGCCTTCTTCCTGCTGCATGTCTCACAGATGCCGGTGCAGAGGTACAGGAGGTCGGTAGTGTGTCACCTGATCAACACGGCAAGGGCGGGAGTTACCCTGAGGTGGAGGGACCTACGGCCCCCCTCGGTTACAAGCTGGCTTATCAGGGCCCAGGAAGTAGGAGCTATGGAAGACTTGGTTCTTTCTGCTCAAAACAGGAGGACACAGTATAAAGAAACCTGGGCTGGATGGAATCAATTTATCAGATCAGAAGAGGGGAAGAGGCTCCTTGAGGAGAGGTAGGGGGAGAGACAGGAGGAGATGGGGAATGGGTTCCCCTTTTTTATTTATTTGTGGGGTTGTCTTTTTTTTTTTTTTTTTTTCCTTTTGGGTTGGTGGGGGAGGGGGGGTAGCATAAGGGAAAAAAGGAGTAGGATCGGAAATGTATGGATCAATATTGGAAGTATGATGTATCATAAGTAATGTATATCTTGGTCTGTAAATGTATGGTATCAGTGAGATTTTGTTATATCCTATTTTTGAAAAATTTAAAATAAAAGATAAGTAAAAAAAAAAAATTATCCGCTCCAGGTTCCACTGTAGTTGGATATAAAATTCACTTTTTAGCTGTTAACCACATCAATACTGGGAACTTTCGCCCCCTTCCTTCCCAGGCCAATTTTCAGCTTTCAGCACTCTCGTACTTCCAATGACAATTGCGCGGTCATGCTACACTGTACCCAAATGAAAATGTTATCATTTTGTTTACACAAATAGAGCTTTCTTTTGGTGGTATTATTTCACGACCTCGTTTTTTATTGTTTGAGATATAAGCAGAAAAAGCAGAAATTTGGATAAAAATAATATTTTTGTCTTTCTATTTAAAAAAAATCCAATAAAATCAAATGTTGGCATAAATTTAAGCCAACATTTATTCTACTACATGTTTTTGGTAAAAAAAAATCTGTTAAGTCTATAATAATTGGTTTGTGTGATCACGGACGTATGTATGCAAATGATCATGTACAGATGTGCACAGGTGATCACGGACATATGTGTGCAAATGATCATTGGGACATGTGATTTTACTGTTACATATGTGGAGGGGCAGGTGTTTTTACTATGTGGGGACATGTGTTTTGGGGACATATGTGTGTTTACTGTGGGACACTAGGCTGGTGATCAGTAAGTAAAAATCGTCATGTGATCAGGAGGGCCAATCACAGAGCCCTCCTGCCGATCTATGATGCGCCATGTCCGGGTGACATGAGTGCGATCCCCCTCCTTCTGAGGGACGTTCCTGAATGTCCACTCAGAAGGAGAGAGCACCCACCCGGCCATATATGTGCAGTGGCCGGGTGGGAAGTAGTTAAAAAGTGTTTCACAGGGCTAAACCATTCATACAATTTCAGACTTGTGGGTTTAACTAAGCGTGTTTTTTAGGGATGAGCGGAACACCCCCGGTATATGCCTGTAAAGTAGCGCATGTTTCCTGTGTTTATAACAGTCTCTGCACAAAATGAAATTTCTAAAGGAAAAAAAGGAATTTAAAACTACTCGCGGCTATAATGAATTGTCGGGTCCTGGGAATACAGACAAAAGAAAAACGGGCCCACCGTGATGTGGACGGGTGAACCCGCCCCCCTTCAGACGCAACGGGGGACAAGTGTAACGTGATGAATTAAAGTACACCAATGTTTTTTCAAAATTATCTTTCAAAATCCACTACAATTTGATATATATTTTCTGTACATATTCCATTCCACCTAATCCTGTACTCTGTGTTGTACATTCCTTATTCCACATCCCTTTCAGCCGTGCCCAATATTCAATGCAATGCAATTTATGCCACTTTTATTTTTTCTCTAAAAAGGAGACCCAACCTACGATATTGTGAACAGAACTACTTCATTCTGAATTCCTCTGTGCAGTATGTTCAGGAAATGCAGTGCATTTGGTTGGCTCCAAGTGCAACCCTCCCTCTCCCAGTCTGAGTGCTGCGTTACAGGAAATTACATGAGGCTGATACCAAGTTAAATTGGGATACTAAAGCAGGCCAAGTACAGCTAGTGTGCTGAACCACAGCAAAAATTAACAGATTCCTCCATCCATCTCAATTGTCGTCCCCAGAACATTGATCAATTTTTAACACATTCCTTTTGACAGAAGTCAATTAATAATAATTAATTAATAATTATGTCAAGAGGAGGAGGCCACATACTGATTTAAATTTGTCTGGTCCCTGCTGGGATGACTGAATTTCAATCACTGTGTGGCCAGCTTTACACACCAGGCATTTACTGTATATGCTAATTTAATTGTTTTTAATTACTTAATGGTGTTTTTAATATCTATCTAGAGTTCAGCTTTAATTATTATGTTATATTGCTAAGCTTCACTTAGTCTAAGTACAGGAATCTAGTACAAATCTATGTACAATACTCCAGGACAGGATAGTGAAGTCATTAAAATAAAGGAAAGATTGCATAACCATCGTAAAACCATTCAATATATTTTTCCAGCAGCTGAGACATATGCTTACATTTAGGTATCACCAGGAAACTCCTCTCGCCATTTTTGGAAATGTTAGCACTGCATTCTGGAAAATCAGTTTGCTGGAACTACAGAATTGTATGCTCTTTCTCTAGTAGTGTAATGGCAAGGCAGTGACACCTAGTGGCCAAAACACACAAATCAATTTCACTAACTGCTTATCAGAAATCCAGAATGTATTTTTTTAACATTTTCATGGGCCTTGATATTAATATTGAAAAATAAAAACAAAGAAAGCTATAGAATACTCAAAACAAGCCTGGCAACCCTGAGACAGATGATCACCTTCTAACATAGTTCTAAAAGTTATTAAGTTTATCATTTAAATATACAGTGAATACTGTCTAATTTTCATAGTTAAATGTAAGGGCCGGTTCACAACATGAATTGCACAGGAACTCGCTGTACTTTCCTGTACGACTTACATGCTATCCAGGTACAGTGCAATTTCAGTCCATTCATTTGAATGGGCTGAAATTTCGCCGGACTGCACCAAAAGCAGTGCAAGTACAAAACTCACAGCAACCAGATCACATGCTACTACTGTGTGGGAAGGGGGGTGTCCCACAATAGTAGTTTGGAAATGTGGTCACCCTAGATCAGGAACCACTGAGAGACCGTTCTGGATGGTCAGTATTGGCTGGTCCCCTCGTTCTTAGCTCAGCTCCTTCTACAGGCCTCAGAAGGAGCTGAGCTACGAGTGTGTATCCTGCCAATCCTGACCATCTACAACGGTCTCTCTGTGGTTCCTGATCACTTCCGGTGACGTTGCATCCTGGTTTCCGGCCGACTTCCTGGTAGCCACAAGACAGCCTACAGCATCCCTTGTAATTTCCCTGATGGCTGGATGCTGGTTTCGGATGCCTGGAGAGTCACCACCTTCATTACACAGATGAGTCCAATATTAATTTACATTTTGTGAGTGTTATGTAGCAGCTTGCTCCTTTTGAGCCGGCGCTGCTGTAAATTTAGAGGGAAGTCTGAGAGTTAGTTTACTCAGACATGTGTGATTTTGAGCAAATTTGGCTTCTGTTCCAGCCATGGCTGTGCTGTGAGTGACCACTATTGTTTGCCTGGGGTGTAGTTGTTACTCCAGGCCAAGGGTGGCAGCAGCTAGGTCAAGGTGATTTGAGTATTCTCCCTCGGCAGCCAATCAGTGGGATTGATTGTCCCGCTGTGCATGCTGGGGAGGTGTATTTAATGCACAAACGTCACTGGACTGGGGTCGTCGATCCCGAGTCTGTAGTCCCACCGCCCCCCATGCGTGGCCCTCCTGGCAGGGGGTGCGTGTTCCCTTAATTCTGACTCTGGGACCACATTGATCCGGGGTTGTGATCTTCTGAGTAGGCCCAGTAGGCAGATTGGGTCTATGCATTGGAAGGTGATCCTGTGCTGTCCGTCCTGAGGGAGGACGCCGCTTGATGAAGGACCTATCTTGGAGAGGACCGAGCACGAGGCTGGTGTCTCAAGAGAGGCCTTGAACTTTAGCAAAGGATGCACCATTTACTGAAAGGCTTGATGGTGATCGCTTGTCAGTTTCAAGTTTTACAAGAAGTTACTCAGGAGAGATCCGGGTGCTGAATCCTGTACTGCGAGGATTCTGGACTGAAAAGTGTCTCCGTCGGTGGGAAGGTCTGTGGCAGAGACTGTACTATTTTTCGTGTGTCACCCCGGCTGCTAGGCTAGTGAGAGAAACCTATCCGGGTGCGCAAGACCCACTCTGGCTAAAAAAATGGCGACGAAATCTGTGTTTTTGGAAGTAGGAGTGTTTCCGGATTGAAACTATGCACCTCTTTCACCTCTTCATTTACTTATTTTATTATTTTATCAAGTTCAGCAAATAGAGTGATGGACGCCTGATCTCTCACTGCTGCAGACAGGGGACACAATCCAGCGCTTTGGGCCGCCATCCTCGCTCCTAAAACGGACATCCACGTAGCAGACGCTCCGGTGATTAAAATGAGCGTATCCCGGAAAAGAATGACAGACCACATACCTCAGAAGCTCACAGAATTCGCCTACAAGCCGGCGGCGAAGAGCTATGGAGGACAAGATGGCGCCGCCCCGTTGGCACCGCCGGAATCCTACACGGATCTTCCAGACGAATACCCGGACACATCGCCAGATACAGGTACCCTCGGTCTGCCCACAGGTCCCCAGAGTGCTGACACCCTTCCCAGCAGCCCAGCAAAGGCTAAAATGCGACTGGACGCGCCGCAGCAGCGGCCGCCTCACATACCAATTGAGGCCCAGGCTTTTAACCCCCTCCTCTCTAACCAGGCCCTGCATTCCTCCATGGCGTCCTTCCCCACATCAGGCCAGCCTGTCATGGATACAACCCTAAAGGACATGCTGCTCTCCCTGCAGACTTCCCTCATGACTGACCTCTCCTCCCTGTTTGCTAAAATCACCTCAGACATACACTCTTTAGGTGACAGAGTGTCTAATGTTGAAGTGGGCCTCACTGACTGTACTTCCACTGTGAATGAGGTCATTGATTGTTTTGAGGACATTAAAGAGGACCAAGCATGGATGCGCGCCAAACTAGCAGACCTTGAGGACAGGTCCCGCAGACATAACGTTAAACTGCGTGGGGTCCCTGAATCAGTGCTGCCGGCAGATCTGAACAACTATGCTAGAGATCTGATGCACATCATTATCCCTGACGCATCC
Organism: Rana kukunoris; assembly: GCA_029574335.1. NCBI lineage: Eukaryota > Metazoa > Chordata > Amphibia > Anura > Ranidae > Rana > Rana kukunoris. Next base: position 261,348,416 of record CM056052.1, on the reverse strand, counting down.
CCTCAAGAATTACTCATTGATAGGATCCACAGGATCGCAAAACCGCCCCACCTGGCCGCATCAGTGCCCAGAGATGTATTGATGAGAATTCACTATTACCACACCAAGGAAACTCTCATAATGGGCGCAAAACTGAAATCACCTCTCCCAGCTCCGTACACGGGGATTCAATTTTTCCCTGACCTCTCCAAATTCACTCTTCAACAAAGACGCCAGCTGAGCCCTATATCTAAAGGCCTGCAAAACCACAAAATTCCCTACAAGTGGCGATATCCAGCTACCCTTCTTGTCACCAGGAATGGTCAATCACATGCTGTGAACGACCTAGACAAGGGCCTACATCTCCTGCACGCCTGGGGAATTCTACCAGACCCACCTAAACCTGCTCCGCTTGAACGACGACCACCAGCGTCCCGCAGAACCTCGGATCGCTCCCGTACCTGAACGATGTCCTCCTAACTTGAGGCCCTTTATCACATCGATCTTCAAGTTCCCCTACTCTCTGCAATGGCTACTCTTCTTGTTTGATACCTCACTGCTCCGTTTGACTCTTTTTACCCCCAATTAGAGGCCTAAGTGGTGACTACCACCCCCTCTACACCCTAGACACCCTGTGGGCTCACAGGGTAGTTACGCTACGCCACTAGCGTGCTCAACACGACTATCTTTTACGGTTTTGTTTTTGCTTTGTGTTTTTTCTTTTTTCTTCTCTCCCCTCCTCCTTGAATCTTTGTTTTTGCTGTTTAACGTGTTGCTCTATTCGCAGACTGCTGAAACGTACTACACCAGGCCAGTTTACTACTTTTTTGTCCTCAACCATCGGCTCCTGCAGTCTACAACGCCTAACTGTAAGTGTTTCTCTTCACTTCGCTACCAACACCCACCCACAATGCCATTCACTATTTTGTCCCTGAATACCAATGGTTTAAACCATCCAGCAAAACGGCACTCACTGTGGCGGTCCGCCATAGATCTTCACAGTGACGTCCTATGTGTGCAGGAAACCCATCTGCTGTCCACGGATACCTCCCTCTGCAAGCACAACAAATTCCCCCACATCTTCCATGCCTCTCATTCTACCAAAACCAGAGGAGTTATGGTTGCCATAAAAGATACGGTAGACTTCCAGCTTCTTAACCTCACCTCTGACCCTGAGGGCCGTTTTATAATTCTTACCGCCAACATCAACCGAACCCCATATACCATCGTTAATTTGTACGCCCCGAACTCCCACCAGATGAAATTTCTAAGGATGATCATGCGCAAGGTCAGCCCAATCCGGACGGGCAACCTAGTACTTTGCGGAGACTTCAACCTGGCTCCCGACTCTAATCTAGACACCACTTCTGCTGCAAAGCGGCGTGAATCGCCTTTGAAACACTTTCTTCCCGCCCATGACCTGTATGATGTGTGGCGATGCCATCACGGCTCCGAACGGGACTTCACGTTTTTCTCCTCCAGACATACCACATACTCCAGAATAGATTTATTTCTGACGGACAAGTGGTCTCTGCAAAAAATCTGTAATTCAGAAATCCACACCACGACATGGTCGGACCATGCCCCCATATCCATTACAATCGAAGACTCCAGCCCACAACGCAACACATATCTGTGGCGGGCAAATAATTATATTATTCAACAAAATGAATATGCCACCGAAATATCTGATAGCATCAATGAGTACTTTACTATAAATGGGGGCTCCGTCCCTGACCCTGCCGTGGTGTGGAGTGCGCACAAAGCGTTTGTGAGAGGTGTAATGATTAAACTCAGCTCCTATCATAAGAAAAAGAGGACGCAGCGACTAGACGAATTGACGTCCCAAATTGCCGACCTGGAATCCAAACATAAGGTAGACTCTCGGAAACCCCTGACAGACCAATTGTTGTCCCTCAGACAAGAACTTAAAACCCTGCTATTACACTCCTATGAATTCCTCTATAGAAGGCTGAAAGCCACTACCTACTCCACTTCCAATAAGGCGGGGAAACAATTGGCTCAACGCCTTAAGGGAAGACGAGTTAAATCTAAAATTGCACGACTACTCCACCCTCATACGCACCAACCCCTATCCAACCCCCAGGACATCGCTGACGCGTTTAGCGCCTACTATGGGGACTTATATAATTTGAAACAGGACCCCCTTACCCCACAACCTGCGCAAATTGACATTGATCGATTCCTCTGTGACCTCAACCTACCTAAATTAACATCCTCCCAACTTGACATCCTTAATGCCCCATTTACAGTCCAAGACGTTAAGTCTGCCATTGACTCCCTGCCCAACAGTAAAACGCCTGGACCCGACGGCCTAACTGGAGAGTACTATAAGCGATTCTCTGACATCCTAGCCCCACACCTCACAGAGGTATTTAATAGAGCTGCCTCCTCTTCCTCTTTTCCGACCGAATATTTGAATGCATTGGTTGTAACGATTCCTAAGCCGGGTAAGGAGCCGGATCTCCCCCAAAACTTTCGCCCGATATCCCTTCTTAACCTTGATCTCAAAATCTACACCAAAACGATAGCCACACGCCTGATAGATGTCATGCCCACTCTAATCCATAAAGACCAGACTGGGTTTACGAGGGGTCGGCAGTCCTCCGATGCCACCAGAAGAATGGTTGACCTCATTCACCACGCCGAGACCAGCGGAACGCCTTCTCTGCTTCTCTCCCTGGATGCAGAGAAGGCGTTCGACAGAGTCCATTGGTCATACCTTAGAGCAGTACTCAATAAATTTGGTTTCCAAGGACACATACTCTCCGCCATTATGGCACTGTACTCCGATCCCTCCGCCCAAGTATTCGCTGAGGGTATGCTCTCTCGCCCCTTCAGCATCACCAACGGCACGCGGCAGGGCTGTCCGTTATCCCCTTTAATCTTTAACATGGTTATGGAACCACTAGCGGAACATATCCGATCTCACCCAAACATCTCGGGAATGCGAATAGGCCCAACATCACATAAAATCAGCCTCTTCGCTGATGACGTCATTTTGGTTCTCACAGATCCGACCTCTTCCCTGGCAACAGTACAGAAATTGCTTGACTGGTTTAGTGCAGTCTCATACTATAAGGTAAACGCAACCAAGTCCTTCATACTTGACATCAACATAGACGCTACAATGAAGAATCTACTCCAACTACAGTACCCGTTCAAATGGGCAGACACTAGCATATCCTACCTAGGCATCCAACTTCCGAGATCCCTTAAAAACCTTTACTCACACAACTTCCTCCCTCTACTTAAAGACATACAAACGCACACCTCCCAATTGGCCAAACACGAACTGTCATGGTCAGGTAGACTGGCGGCATTCAAAATGTTATGCCTACCTCGAATACTATACTTCTTTAGAACGCTCCCAATACCCTTGCCGGTATCCTTTTTTAGAGCCCTCCAAACGCTCCTAAATAGATACTTATGGAAAGACAAACGTCCTAGATGTGCACACACACAACTGATTAAACATAAACTAGTGGGTGGCGCTGGATCCATAGATTTTGGTGACTACCACCTAGCAGCAGTGCTAGCACAACTCCCCACCTGGTTTCAATCCCAACCGAGCGCCCCCTGGGGCCAACTGGAAGCCCTCACTCTCACGCTCTCCCGCCCCAATCTAAAAAATTGGCTCTTAAGTACTCCCCTCGGGACCCCCATCCCATCAACTATCTCCCCACCCATGAGGGCTTCAGTCCTCGCATGGAAGAAAATGCTCAAAATAGTGGATTACACTCCAAGCACCCCACAGTACCACATACCTCTGGAAGTCCTCCACTACCTATCCCCGGATTTACCACTTACTACATGGAAACGCAAAGGGATTCATTCACTCCAGCACCTGCTTCACAACGCCCGTCCTAAACCCTTTTCTGCCCTCCAATCTGAGTTCCAACTCCCTCCTAACGACAGCTTCACCTTCCTTCGCATACATCACTGCTTGGAATCTCTTGGAACCCTCCTATACGGTATTCATCCGAAGACATGGAGATACCTCACTGACCCCACGTCTGGGATCAAGGGTATATCCTACTTTTATAACACCTTACACCACAAACGAACCTTCACCAAGTCACGCCAACACCAGAAGTGGGAAACTGATCTGGGTCTCACTTTTGATGTTACCCAATGGCAAAGAGCGCTAGAAGCAGTATACAAATCCACCAAGTGCTCGACCCTCTGGGAACTCACACAAAAAATTTCTCTTAGATGGTATATGACTCCATCCCGGATGGCATCCTTTGGCAATCATGTCTCCGACATGTGTTGGAGGTGTGGTACTGCACGGGGAGATATGTTACATATCTTCTGGACTTGCCCCGCCATCCAAACGTACTGGAGCGACGTCTTTACATTGATTTCACAAATCACTAGATCCCCGATTCCTCCAACACCTGCACTGGCACTCCTAAACCTGACCATTGATGATATACCCTTCCCTGTTAGACATATTACCACTCATATATTACTTGCAGCCAGGCTTTCCATTACAAGACTCTGGAGGTCCACTGACATCCCAAACCTGACTCAGACTAAGGACCTGGTGGCCCTACATTACAGCTACGAGACATTGACTACCTCCACTAGACAACAAACCATGAAACACCATACTGGTTGGCAACCATGGTCCGAATGGCTTAAAGCCACATTTAGCTGAGCTTAAGAGACCTATAGAACTATAGACCGTTCGACCCGTTCGACCCTTATTCTTGACCGAGCAATGCGTGGGATTGCCCACCTTTTTCTCTTTTTTTTTTTTTTTTCTTCTCTCCTCTGTTTGAAACATGTAACCTCAAATTCCTTGTATAACCCAATGATGGTTGGACACCACAGACGAGGTCCTCCCGCCCTAGTGGCACTGAGTTCCCCTTTGGGGTGCCGCTTCGATGGAAAGATCTACCTGAGATATATACTTCTGCTAATGCTATCCAGCCAAACCTCTGTTGATTCTGTTGACTCCGTTATTATACCACAATGTTATTCCTAGTGAACATGCTACGGATTTTATATTCCATGGTTCTATGTTGTTATTTGACGTACAATATTAACTGTACACAGTATTATCTGTATCACCTGTAAAACCCAATAAAATATTTGTTTAAAAAAAAAAAAAAAAAAAAGTTCAGCAAATAAATCTTAGAAAAAAAGTGCAAAGTGTGGACATTGAACTTTTTCAGCTCTCATCTAGTACCCTGGTCGGCAAGGAAATATAGGTAACATGCCGCCCGAAAATATCCAGCAGCTCCTTCGGGGGTAGTGCTACAGTTACATTTACTTTGTGATTAAAAACATTGCCTTAATACTACACTGAGGTGGCACTTCCTGTGTCTTCCCCTCCTGCCCAGGAAAGTGGGCTGTCATGACACCAAGGAAAGCAAGGAGAGCACATCTCCCACAGGCTAACACACTGGGGAGTGCCCGGGTCACGCAGCATAGACTGCAGCAATCAAACTTGTATCATTGCAGTAGTGAGGCCAGAGTTTACTTTTCTTTTTCCCACTGTTGATCATCGGAGGCCATAGCTCCCAACTGTCCCAGATTTTGTAGGACTGTCCCTGATTTGGAGAAATGTCCCTCTGTCCCTCATTCCTCCTCATTTGTCCCTCATTTTGGTCTGATCTACATAGTTGAATATAAAATGCACTTTTTATCTATCAAAAAGTGTTTTACAGTGCTAAACCTTTTGTAACGGGTTGACCCGTGATGCCCAGAGACTTTTGAGGGATGGGGGGTACTCCTGTGCCAGCGGCACTAATAACTTTTGGGTCTAGGGTCACCCTGTGCCCCTTTTGGGCATAGGGTGGCTGATAAATAATAATTAATGTATTGCAGGATATCTTGAGATATTACAAGTTGTTGGTTAATGTTGACCCAAACCAGGTCAATAGACTCCTAAGATATTCCATTGTCCATTGTGTAAGGCTGTAGAGGTGTTAATTCAGGTCTGCTCCTAAGACCTTTTCATTGTGTGATAACACTGTTTAAAGCCCATTGATGATCAGGTGTGAATACCTTTTTGTCGGAGACAGAAAGTCTGTCTACGATGTGGATTGAGGGGAACTAATTGTGTGATGCTAACACTGTGAAAAGTCTATTGATGATAGATATGTGTTGTGAGTTAGCAGTCTAAAGGTCAGAAGTCTCTCTTCAGGTGTATTGAATTAGCATGTCAATTATGTTTAGGGGAACTTGTCAAGCTATATGTGGAGCCAGGCTGTCTGGATAATGCATTCTGTTACAATTAGTAATTAACTCAACTGGATGTCATTATCTAAAAGAATGTGATTGAAGCCCCCATGGTGTGATGTGTGGGTGGAGAGTTCATTGTTCCTGTGATTACTTTTAACATGCTGTACTGTATATAAGAAAGCTAAGATACCATTAAAAGAGTTCATTCATTTTGAAACCAGAGGATAGAGCTGTGAGTCTCATTTTCTGGGGAATTGATATGGATCATGTCTGCTGGTTTGTCGGTGTGTCGAATAAGCTGTCTTGGGTTGATGGTTGTTTGTAAACGGTGGTGACCGTTACACCTTTCATCTGATTTCTAAACGGCTGCATTTGTAAATTCCAAAAGCCAATATAAAGGAATAGTAGTGGTAAAAAGATATGCGCATTTGAGTCACTATTTAGGGCACATGGCTCTGAAGGAATGGTGCAGGTATGCCATTCCTTCTGAGCGCATGTTAGAGTTGGATGTGATCGAAGAATTCCACAGTGTGGTCAGGTCCCATAGTTCTGGTCCCAAAACCTGATGGCAGTATCAGGTTTTGTAATGACTTTGGAAAACTTAAGGCGGGGTACACACGACCGAGGTTCTCGCTGGAAACCAGCGAGAACCTCGCTGGAAGCTGCATTCCAGCGAGAACCTCGGCCGTGTGTACGCTCTCGGCGAGCATCCCGTCGGGAATGCCGTCGAGCAGAAATAGAGAGCAGGTTCTCTATTTGCTCTACGGCCCGCCTGGATGAATGGCTGGTTGCCATTCCCGACGGGCGGGTCGCCGAATCTGACGTCCGGCAGAGAACCTCGACGGGCGGAACGATGTGTTCTGCCCGTCGAGGTTCTCTGCCGTGTGTACGCGGCTTAACAGTGTGTCCAAGTTTGACGCCTACCCAATGCCCCGGGTCTACGAACTTGTGGACAGGTTGGGACAGGCTCGCTACATAACGACCCTAGACCTAACGAAAGGTTATTGGCAGATACCGCTTACTGAATCGGCCAAGGAGAAGACTGCCTTTTCCACTCCTGAGGGCTTGTTTCAGTATAAGCGGATGCCATTTGGTCTGCACGGAGCCCCTGCATCATTCCAGCGAATGATGGACAAAATTTTGAGACCACATCGCTCGTATGCAGCGGCGTACTTGGACGATGTGGTCATCCACAGCCCAGATTGGGAATCGCACCTGCTCAGTGTACAAGCGGTGGTAGATTCCCTTAGGGAAGCACGTCTCACGGCCAATCCAAAAAAATGTGCCATAGGCCTGGAGGAGGCCAAATACCTTGGGTACATTATTGGCCGGGGAGTGGTCAAGCCGCAGACCAATAAGATTGAGGCAATTCAAAAATGGCCCCAACCAGTCAGTAAAAAACAAGTGAGGGCCTTCCTGGGCATTACGGGTATTACAGGCGTTTCATACCCAATTTTGCCACCATTGCCGCCCCCTTGACCGACCTGACGAAGGGTAGGGGGTCGGTCAAGGTCAAGTGGAACCCCAAATCCGAGGAGGCATTTCAGAAGTTAAAACAGGCTCTTTGTATGGTACCTGTACTAGTAACCCCGGATTTTAGCCAAGAGTTTGTTGTACAGACAGACGCCTCTGAGTTGGGCCTAGGGGCCGTACTGTCATAGAACAGGGATGGTGAGGAGCATCCAGTGGTATACTCGAGCCGGAAGCTGAACAAGCACGAAAAAAATTATGCCATTGTAGAAAAGGAGTGTCTCGCCATTAAGTGGGCCTTAGACTCCCTGAGGTATTACCTACTGGGGAGGTCATTTAAGCTGGTCACAGACCATGCTCCCCTCAAGTGAATGTGTAACAACAGGGAGAAAAATGCTCGTGTGACAAGGTGGTTCCTGGCTTTACAGCCCTTTAAGTTTACGGTGGAGCACAGGCCGGGAAAGCTCCAAAATAATGCAGATGCCCTCTCCCGTGTGCACTGTATGGTTGGGTCAAGTGCTCAGCCGCAGGGGCTTGAGCAGAGGGGGAGGATATGTGCGATACAGGACAGCAGGTATATTTTACCTCGCATTCGTTCTATTATGAGAGACTCAACCGGGTCCACTGGAGTCCAATGTCAGCTGGACTTTAAAACGACCAGGAAGAGAGCTCAACAGTGCTCTGGTTTTGAGACTCAGGAAGGGACCTGAGTGAGTGGAGCGCTGAGTGCTGGAGTAAAAAAAAGGTTTGCTTTACCTCATGTTTTTGTGGGTGACGGGGACCAGCCCTACACTGTATAGAGAGGAGACTATTTGTTTAGTTAGCGCCAGACGGCAAGGATTTAATTTATTGTTTTGTTTATTTTTTTTTAACCAGCAAACCATTTATAATAAAACCGGGCACCCGCCAGACTCAAAAAGAAAGTGCCTGCTTGCGGACTATCATTCAGAATAGTCCAACAGAGACAAGAAGAGTAAAAATATTTTTCAATATGCAACCATTGAGCAGCCGTTTAAAATGTAAAGGAAATTAAAAACATGGTATAAGAATAAAACAGTTTAGTCTCTGTAGTATTAAAATACACAAAAGAGCGCTAAAAAATCAATAATGATAGACTCGTGGTAAAAAACACTGAATTAAGAAATTCTTAGATGTAGTCAAGGTGATGTAAACAATCCAAAGTGCTGAATGGTGTCTCAATAGTGGTAATACTAAAGTGCACCTTCCACCAGGGAAAACATTGATCTCAATCCACCGCGTGATGCATTTTCCCCAAGGGGGTTAAACTCACCAGAAGACTGAAAAATCTGAGCCTTAAGTAAGCGAATACCTCAGCCACTTTGTCACGGACCATTACCAGCAGGCGGGGACAGCAGGCACAGGAGCTCCACACAAGGTCATAAAAACAAGGAACAACAATATAGTGTGATCCTGATTATTAATCCAAATGGAATCCTTGCAGACACCATAGCAGATTCCTAGTTTGGAGAGGCGCACACGTCACTTCCGGGTTAGCGGGAATGTCGTGGGACCTGAAAGGATTCCCCTGCTCTCCATGGATCTGGTGATAGCGCCCTCTGATTGTATTGTGATTTGATTTACGTAGATAGGTTTAAGGGGGCTTTCAGTGTATGGGCTACTTTGGATCAATAAAAAGGATTACACTTGTAGCGCCCCCTTGCTTTTCACATGGGCAAATTTCCAAAAGTTAGTTTGACCGGCCTCACTTCTTTTGAAAGTAAAAGACAAATGTATATATTGTGTTTTTTTTCTCTTGATGATAACTTTTCCTTCAATTATGACAGTTTTTTTTTTTTTTTTGGCCCACCTATTGCCGATGCTGCGGAGACTGGGTAGCTAGGTAGATAGGGTTGAGTAATGTGTATTATATATGTCAATGTGAATTACAATGTGTATTATTTGTTTCTCTTCTCTTTTCTTCCTGTTTTGATGTCAGGCCCGCATTCATAAATTGAATGCTTTGGACACTGGGGACAGTGTCTCTTTTGGGGAGGGGTGTGTGTAGCGCCCCCTTGCTTTTCGCATGGGCAAATTTCCAAAAGTTAGTTTGACTGGGAGAGTTACATTGCTCCCAGTCGTGATTTGTCAGGGTTAATGACCTGTGTTATTCTAGAAAGGACCACTGGACTGCATTCTGAGTATGTGAGTTCATCCTTGGCCGGCAGTGGGAGCTAGAGGGATTTCTGGCAGATGGAATCCTGCCCAGCAGCCAATTAGAGAGGGTTTTCTCTCGCTCGGCATGCTGGGGAGGGATATATCTGGGATGGAGGTCAGGTGTTTGTCGGGGCGTTTTGCGGCGTGGGGTCCCGGAGTCGGGGTGCGGCACCCATCTTCAGGGTGTGCGCATCCAGGGACCCTGCCGGCATGGCCTACCTGGCTGGGCTTCAGGCCTTATTGAGTCTCAACCGGAGACAAAACTGAGGGGACCCCAGTGGCTCGCTGGGTTCCCCTTGCCGTGGACAAGATCCGCTGTCCGGGCAATGGACAGGTATGCTTTGCTGTCACCCGGAGATCTTTTCCTAAGGAGAAAGTCACTGGGAGGATTCGCTCTGGTCTAACGTTTTGAATCTTTTCCTTTTAATTGGCCCGTGGCAGGGGTTTAGAGCCTAGTCAGCAAAACTCGTTCCTCCCAGCTAGAATTTAAGGTGATGTCCCGGCTGCTGTCTGAGAGAGAGAGACCGGCCCGGGAGACACCTCGCCCACCCCAGGGCGCTGATTGGCTTTGTGTGGGCTCCGTGTTCTTTTTCAAGAGCTAATTCTCTGCTACACCTATCCAGGCCTGACATCTAAAGTTCTTTCCTTCTCATCAACCTGTTCTTCCTTCATCGAGTTGATGTTTGGCAATGTTGGCCTGGAATTAAAGCATTGAGAAAACCTTTATTCACTGTGTGGACACTCAATCATTATCTGGTACTTCTGGTGCATCCCTAGACAAAAAAAAGTAAGAGTGACTTAATTTGCCGATCCCAACTTCAAACCAGCGGCTCCTTCGGGGGTGAGCGCTACACACTATATTGCTGTTCCTTGTTTTTATGACTTTGTGTGGAGCTCCTGTGCCTGCTGTCCCCGCCTGCTAGTGATGGTCCGTGACAAAATGGCTGATGTATTCGCTTACTTAAGGCTGTGATTTTTCAGTCTTCTGGTGAGTTTAACCCCCTTGGGAAGAGTGCATCACGCAGTGGATTGAGATCATTGTTTTCCCTGGTGGAAGGTGCACGCTAGTATTTCCACTACTGAGACACCATTCAGCACTTTGAATTTTTTACATTACCTTAACTACATCTAATGCCGCGTACACACGACCGTTTTTCGGGTTCTAAAAAATTACGTTTTTTTTTATGTCATTAACCACTTCCCGCCCGGCCAATAGCCGATTTACGGCCGGGAAGTGGTTATGAAATCGTGACTAGACGTCTAGCACAATTTCATGCCGCGCGCGCCCGTGCGGGCGCGCAGCGCGGCGATCGGTGATGCGGGGTGTCAGTCTGACACCCTGCACCTCCGATCTCGGTAACGAGTCTCCGGCGGAGCCTCGTTACCACGTGATCAGCCGTGTCCAATCACGGCTGATCACGATGTAAACAGGAAGAGCCGCCGACGCCTCTTCCTCACTCGCGTCTGACAGACGCGAGTACAGGAGAGCCGATCAGTGGCTCTCCTGACAGGGGGGGTTCGCGCTGATTGTTTATCAGCGCAGCCCCCCTCGGATCGCCACACGGACCACCAGGGAGTGCCCACACTAGACCACCAGGGAACAAAAAAAAAAAAAAAAAGAAAAAAAAAAAAAAAAAAGGACAAAAAAAAAAATCATCAAGAAAAAAAAAAGGGGCAGTAAAAAAAAATGATGCCAATCAGTGCCCACACATGGGCACTTATTGGCAACATTGATCCATCAGTGCCACCCCTCAGTGATCATCAGTGCCACCCCAGTGTCTGTCAGTGCCACCCCACAGTGCCAATCCATGCCCAGTGCCCACCTATCAGTGCCCACCTGTGCCACCTATCAGTGCCCACCTGTGCCACCTATCAGTGCCCACTTGTGCCACCTATGAGTACCCACCTGTGCCACCTATGAGTGCCCACCTGTGCCGCCTATGAGTGCCCAGTGCTGCCTATGAGTGCCCATCAGTGCCGCCCATGAGTGGCCATCAGTGCCGCCCATGAGTGCCCATCAGTGCCGCCCATGAGTGCCCATCAGTGCCCCATACCAGCGCCGCCTATCAGTGCCCATCAGTGCTACCTAATCGGTGCCCATCAGAACTACCTCATCGGTGCCCATCAGTGCCACCTCATTGGTGCCCATCAGTGCCACCATATCAGTGCCCATAATTGAAAGAGAAAACATACTCATTTACAAAAAAATTAACAGAAAAAAATAAAAACTTTATTTTTTTTTCAAAATCTTTGCTCTATTTTTAGTACCAAATACCACCAAAAGAAAGCTCTATTTGTGGGGAAAAAAGGACGCCAATTTTGTTTAGGTGCAGTGTAGCATGACCGCGCAATTGTCATTCAAATGCTGAAAGCTGAAAATTGGCTTGGGCGGGAAGGTGCGTAAGTGCCTGGTATGGAAGTGGTTAAAAACTATCATTTGTGGGCTCCAGAGCATTTTTCACGATCTATAAAATGGCCATTAAACATTTCGAACATGCTCTATTTTTTCACAACGTTTTTATCGTTGTCGTTTTTAAGGTTGTAAAAAATGGTTGTGTGTGGGCTTTAACGACGTGAAAAAAACGTGCACGCTCAGAAGCAAGTTATGAGACGGGAGCGCTCGTTCTGGTAAAACTAGCATTCGTAATGGAGTAAGCACATTCATCGCGCAGTAACAGACTGAAAAACGTGAATCGTCTTTTACTAACACTAAATCATCAAAAGCAGCCCAAAGGGTGGCGCCAACCGCATGGAACTTCCCCTTTATAGTGCACGATCGTGTGTAGGCAAGGCCGTTTTAATGATCGGGATGAAAAAAACTTTTCTTATACTGTGTATATATATATATATATATATATATATATATATATATATATATATATTATCAGTATACAGTAAGTGATTACACCACTCACATTTTTGTAAATATTTTATTATATCTTTTCATGTGACAACACTGAAAAAATTACACTTTCCTACAATGTAAAGTAGTGAGTGTACAGCTTGTACAACAGTGTCAATTTGCTGTCCCCTCAAAATAACTCAACACACAGCCATTAATGTCTAAACTGATGGCAAAAAAATTGAGTATACCGCTAAGTGAAAATAGCTAAATTGGGCCCAAAGTGTCAATATTTTGTGTGGCCACCATTTTTTTTCCAGCACTGCCTTAACACTTTTGGGCATGGAGTTCACCAGAGCTTTACAGGTTGCCACCAGAGTCCTCTTTATCTCCTCCATGATGACATTAGAGAGCTGGTGGATGTTAGAGACCTTGCGCTCCTCCACCTTCCGTTTGAGGATGTTCCAGAGATGCTCAATAGGGTTTAGGTCTGGAGACATGCTTGGTCAGTACATCACCCTTATCCTCAGCTTCTTTTGCAAGGCAGTGGTTGTCTTGGAGGCGTGTCTGGGGTTGTTATGTTGGAATACTGCCCTAAGGCCCAGTCGCCAAAGAGAGGGGATTATGCTCTGCTTCAGTATGTCACAGTACATATTGCAATTCATGGTTCCCTCAATGAACTGTAGTTCCCAGAGTTCTACCGAATAGTGCCCTCCATCAAAAAGTGCCTGCGCATGCGTAGTTGTCGGATTGAGCCTCGCTGTTGCAGGGTGTGTTGTGGGTGTGTTGAAGAGTGGATTTTGTCTGTGTCACAACACACCCTTAGACATAGACAAAACCCGCTATTCAACACACCAAACCCGCCCTGCAACACAGACAAAACCAGACATTGAGCACACTGTAAACTCACACCGCAACAACAGGGCACAATATGACAAATATGGTGTCCCTCTGCTGTTTGCATAGAATTCAATTGTGCCCGAAAAAATCCTCCTACGATGTGCGCATGCGCCATGGTGGTGTCACGCCAGCTTATCGGGAAATCAGCTGGAGTGCCCTTTCGTCTGCGCATGCGCGGGCACTTTTTGACGGATGGCACAAATCAACAGAACACCGGCAGCACTCATGCAGCTCCAGACCATGACCCTTCCACACCATGCTTGACTGTATGCAAGACACACTTGTCTTTGTACTCCTCACCTGTTTGCCACCACACATGCTTGACACCTGAACCAAATAAGTTTATCTTGGTCTCATCAGACCACATTACATGGTTCCAGTAATCCATGTCCTTAGTTTGCTTGTCTTTAGAAAACTGTTTGTGGGCTTTATTGTGCATCATCTGTAGAAGAGGCTTCCTTCTGGGATGACAGCCATACAGACAAGTTTGATGCAGTGTGCGGCCTAAAGTCTGAGCAATGACAGGCTGACCCCCCTCCCCACCCCTTCAACCTCTGCAGAAATTGTGGCAGCACTCATATGTCTACTTCCCAAAGACAGCCTCCTGATATGACGCTGAGCACGTACACTCAACTTGTTTGGTCAACCATGGCGAGGTCTGTTCTGAGTGGAACCTGGCCTGTTAAATCACTGTATGGTCTTGGCCACGTGCTGCAGCTCAGTTTTCTAGGCCATCTTCATGTAGAGCAGGGGTCTCAAACTAGCGGCCCTCCAGCTGTTGTGAAACTACAAGTCCCATCATGCCTCTGCCTGTGGGAGTCATGCTTGCAACTATTAGCCCTGCAATGCCTCATGGGACTTGTAGTTTCACAACAGCTGGAGGGCCGCCAGTTTGAGACCCCTGATGTAGAGCAACAATTTTTTTTTCAGATCCTCTGAGTTCTTTGCCATGAGGTGCCATGTTGAACTTCCAGTGAGTGGTATGAGAGAGTGAGAGCGATAACACCAAATTTAACACACCTGCTCCCCATTCACACCTGAGACCTTGGGTGAAGCATGAGTTTGGGCCGAACATTGGCTCTTCAGAACTTCTCAGAGTAGCTGAAGTAAAAGGTTGTCTGATTGCTTGTTCAGCCAGCCAAATGTCCACAATGCACTGCACCGTCGCACAGTGCATTAAAAGCCCTGATTGGCTGAAGCAATTAAAGCTTCACCAATAAGGGCACAGAGCATTGTGATTAGATACTGTCATGATGACTGTATCCAATCATGGCTCATTTCTCTTAATTCAGCCCCACACTATAAAAGTATCCTTTCTATAATGGCCAATTGTAGTGTGATAGTGGCGTGGAGAGAGGTAGAACAGGACTCCGTTCAGTGCTATTAGACAGTTAGTGTGCTATAGTGCGCTATTCTGATTCTATTGTCAGTGTAGAATATTAGTTGCGTGTGCATCTAGGGATAGTTCAGTATGAATGTAGTGCGACCATTCATCTTTACACTAGTGTTAATGTAGCGATAGTTCAGTGATTGTGAGTGTAGTGTGACCACCATTCATATTTACATTTGTGTCAATGTAGGGATAGCTCAGTGAGTGTAGTGCGACCATTCATCTTACATTTGTGTCAATGTAGGGATAGCTCAGTCAGTTTGAGTGTAGTGACCGTTTTTTTGTGTGTGTTAGTGCAAGTTTAAGGCTACATAGTTCTGTGTGTTACTGCAAGTTTAATGCTGTATATTTCATTGCGTTACTGCAAGTTTAACGCCATACATTTCTGTGCATTACTGCAAGTTTAACACCCTATAGTTCTGTGAGTACTGCAAGTTCAATGCCATATAGGTCTGTGCATTACTGCAAGTTTAACGGCATAGATGTCATTGTGTAAGTTTAACACTGTATATTTCATTGCATTACTGCATGTTTAATGCCATATAGTTCAGTGTGTTACTGCAAGTTTACCGCTGTATAGTTCTGTGCATCACTGCAATATTATAGTGGATCCATGGAGTGTGTCTGTGTCGTGAATACCTAAATTAAAGTGCACCAAACACAACTTTCCATTAATTAAAGTGCATCCACATACACATTTACACACATAGTTACATAATAAGTGAGGTTGAAAAAAAGATAAGTCCATCAAGTCCAACCTATGTGTGTGATTATATGTCAGTATTGCATTGTATATCCCTGTATGTTGTGGTGATTCAGGTGCTTATCTAATAGTTATTTGAAACTATCAATGCTCCCCGCTAAGACCACCACCTGTTGTCTCAGAAATCCACACCGAATTCCACATCCTTGCCGCTCTTACAGTAAAGAACCCTCTACTAATTTTAATGAGTGGTCAGGTGTCTTGTTCAACTCCCTTCCACAAAAAAAGTTTTACTCCTATTTATCCCTATTGTGGGGTCACCAGTATGATATTTGTAAATTGAAATCATATGCCCTCTCAAGCGTCTCTTCTCCAGAGTGAATAAGTTCAGTGCTCACAATCTTTCCTTATAACTAATATCCTCCAGACCTTTTATTAGCTTTGTTGCCCTTCTTTGTACTCGCTCCATTTCCAGTACATCCTTCCTGAGGACTGGTGTCCAGAACTGAACAGCATACTCTAGGTGCGGCTAGACCAGAGTCTTGTAGAGAAGAATAATTATCGTCTTATCTCTGTTGATCCCTTTTTAATGCATGCCAATATTCTGTAAGCACCCCCCACTCCCCCCCATCATGTTGGTTCTGAGTCTGAGGTTAAGGAAAGCAGGAACATGAGCCTACAGAGAGGGGAGAACACTGGTATAAAAATTGGAAGTCATGTTCCTCCAGCCGCAGTGTATTGCCAAGTTGTCTCCAGAGGTAATGATGAGGATGGAGGAGATGTTGATAATGTCACTGACTCGACTTGGGTGCTGGATAGAGTAGAGGAAGAAAGTAAGGGTGAGGCACAACCACAACGAGGCAGCCATCATGAAAGAGTAGAGAGCAACCACCCTATTCCATTACATTTTGGAGCTGTTATCTCCCAGTCCACTTCCCACAGCTCAGCTGTCTGGGACTTTTTTAGTACATGTGCAGCCGATCGCACTGTTCCTATTTGCAAACTTTGTCTCAAGTGAATCAAGCGTGGCAAAAACACCAACCATTTGGGTACCATATGTTTGACAAGGCATTTAACCTCCCATTACTCAGCCCATTTGCAAGAGCACCTAAAAGCCACACAAAAGGGGCACAAATATGTCCCTCCTCCTTACTCACCTCAGTCAGTCCCTGCTATGCCTCATGACCTCTCAGCAGCCTCCACTGACAGGGATGTAAAGCGCAGGGTGTCCAGGGCTTTTCAGCACATCAGCCAGCTGCACACCACCAGCTGTTGACTATAGCCGGAAATTTCTCTGCCCAATCTACTGCAGCGAAAAAAAAAATACAATCCCTGACACCCACATGCCCAGTGTCTAAATGCAAGCACTGTACCACAATGGCAGGTTCCCAGTTGATATTTCTTTTCACGTGTAGAGCCCCCTTGCTTCTAGCATGGGAACTACGCTAAAAACTAGTTGACTGGGAGAGTTACTTTGCTCCCGGTCGTGATTTTTTCAGGTTGATGACCTGTGTCGTTGTGGAAAGGTCCACTGGCTCAGACTGAATTCCGGGGATGTGAGTATCATCTTTGGCCGGCAGAGGGGTTTCTGGAGGATGGAGCCTTCCCCAACAGCCAATTGGAGGGGGTTTTCCCTGCTGGGTATGCTGGGGAGGGGTATATCTGTGATGGAGGTCATGTGTTTGGTGTTCTTTTCCTTCTCCTGTGCGGGGTTCCGGAGTCGGGGTGCGGCACCCAACCTCAAGGTGTGCGCATCCATGGACCCTGCCGGCTTGGCTCACCTGGCCAGGCTTCCAGGCCTTGCTGAGACTCCGTCTGTGATGAAACCAAGGGGACCCAAGTGACTTGCTGGGTTCCCGATGCCGTAGAGAGGATCCAGCGCCCGGGCCATAGACAGGTACGCTCTACTGTCACCCGGTGATCTGTACTGAGATAACTGCTGGGAGGATTTGCTCTGTTCAGATGCTGACAAATTACCTATACTACATTGGTCTGTGGCAGAGGCCTAGAGCCGGGTCGGTGAGAGAGACCTGTTCCTCCCAACCAGCATCTAAATTGGCGACACGTGCAAAAATAGTATTCTTGAAGGGGCTGATTTTGCTGTACATATATCCAGAAATTATTGTAATGTCGGGTAGCTTCCGCGCTACTATGTAACAATGATGTGTCAATAAACAAAGGGTGAGTGCAGCAAACCTAATAGTGTTTACTATACACCGGTGAGATAAATGATAAAGAGGAGGAATGCGCAAACACTAATGCTGGTCATACACTATACGAAAATTTGTTCGAAAATCGGTCGTAAAGAAAGATCTTTCGTTTTTCGGCCAGTTAATGGGCACAAAATCGAAAATCGTTTGGACGTTTTTGAGCCGAAAAGTTTGGAAATTTTCTGACGAACGAACGATAAATCGGAAAGGTTAATGTGTTTCCCGTCCAAACTTTCTGCACTAGGTATATGTAAAAAAAACGAACCATTTTTTTTTTTTATGTCCACTGAACGATTTATCGGCCATTACATGATGGCACTATCGTTTGCACTCACGAAAGAACTTTCGTTTTTCGAAAGTTCGTTCGGACGATTTTTCATGGAGTCTATGGCCAGCATTACACTACCAAACAAAAAATAAGTGAAATAAAGATATAAAATATAAATGTAATACATAAACAATATATAGTATAATAGAAAATATATAATGTGGATAAGTGATCCAAAAAAGTCCCGTATGAAACAGTGCAGTAATAGGCTGCCAAACTCAAAATAAAAATGCAGACTGAAAATGTATGGGCTAAATGTCCACTAGGAGGGTGGGAAGGAATGGTGTGGTATCCGTCAAAGGGCTCTCAGAACTCTCACCTCAATATGAATGAAAGACGCCTATAAAGGAATCCTGTCCTGTCATCCGCCTCCTCGATCGCCATTGAGTCTTCTCTCCTGCCTCACTCCTATGTAGTATCTCCTACGAAGTATCTCCTGCCTCTCCACTAGTATAGTTGCCGCTCAGGACCTGTAGCCTATGAAGCCAGATGCCTCGGAGGGGAGGGAGAGATAAACAGAGAGACCTCCGATAGTGTAGTAGTCAAAGCACAGGGAAGGTTTATTGAACATAAGGAAAAACCTGCACTCACATTTAAAACAAAAGTACAAGCAGTACGATAAACAAACAGCGGTGTGTCAATGCCTGCCTACGTCACTCCAGGTGTACGCCGTCCACTCCCTACGTGTTACGACACCGTCACGTGTCTTTCCCCAGTTGAAGACACGTGACGGTGTCGTAACACGTAGGGAGTGGACGGCGTACACCTGGAGTGACGTAGGCAGGCGTTGACACGCCGCTGTTTGTTTAGGTTTTTCCTTTTGTTTAATAAACCTTCCCTGTGCTTTGACTACTACACTATAGGAGGTCTCTCTGTTTATCTCTCCCTCCCCTCCGAGGCATCTGGCTTTATAGGCTACAGGTCCTGAGCGGCTACTATACTAGTGGAGAGGCAGGAGATACTTCATAGGAGATTCTACATAGGAGTGAGGCAGGACAGAAGACTCGGTGGCGATCGGTGGAATCTACCATCACGTGGAAGGCAATGTTGTGGCATCATTGGGCAAGGCAGTCAGCGGCTAAGTCCAGGTTACTGCTGACACATGGCCCAGCAAGCATTGGCAGGAAGGATATTTAGTTTGCAGCACACTAGGTAACTCTGCTTGAAATTCAGAAGGATACAGGACAGGGCTCGGTGCTGCAGCTTGTTGTGCCCCCACGTCTCCATACAGCTGGTGATTATGCCAGATATGGCAGCTCTACCCCCTCATCCATGCCCTCCTCTGATGAATTGTCCTATGGACCTCAAGTAGCATTTAAAGGGCTATTCAATGAGTTAGGCTAAAAGGTGCCATGCAGTGCTTAGCTGATGTGTCTAGGGGACAGCAACCACACCAGAGCAGAGATTATTGCAGTTCTGCAGGGACAGGCCCAGAGGTGGTTCATGCCACGCCAGCGGGAGCTGGGAATAGTGGTGTGTAATAATGGCACAAACCTCATGTCCGCCCTTAGACAGGGAAAGTTGACACATGTGGTTTTCTAATTAGGTACCCAGGGTTCGAAGATCTACTAAAGGAGGCCAGATTAGTGTGTAGCCATTTTAGGCGGTCATACACAGCCAGTGCTTGGTAGGCTGAAATTCAGCGGGAGTTCCACCTGTCCATAAACCTTCTGACTTGCGACACGCCCACCAGGTGGAACTCGACTTTGGCAAAGCTGCAATGGCTGCACATGCAGCAGAGGGCCATCAACGAGTACCTGTGTGAGTATAGTACAAGGACAGGCTCAGGCTGGCTCTGCTTTTTTTTTCCCACGCAATTGACTGCTCATAAAGGATGCATGCACTTTACTGTCACCATTTGTGGAGGCCACAAGTATGGTGATTTGTAAAAATGCATGCATCAGTGACTGTCACGTACCTAATGGTTGTGAGCATGAATTGCAGAGAACGGCCTCCCCTACGGCTCCCACTCGTGGCCCCCTGATAGGGTAACAAAAGGCACAGGAGTAAGGAGTGGCACGGGTGCCTGGCAGGACAGACTGGAATTGTTCAGCTGGACTGGAACTAGGACAGACTGGAATCATTCAGCTGGACTGGAACTAGACAGACTGGAACTGTTCAGCTGACTGGAGCAGACTGGATGGTCAGACAGGCCGGGTCGGATATCGGGCGAACAGCGAGGTACAGAGGTGCAGACAGAAGGGTAGTCAGGACAGGCCAAGGATCAGGTGCAGGTGAATGGCGGAATTCGTCACAGATAAGCCGGGGTCTTTCACAGGTAAGTCTCAGATCAGATTTCAGATGCTCAACGCTGTAGAGCAGACAGCAGAGATGGTGTGTGAGAGGCCGGCTTAAATACCCCGCCTGGCTCCAACAGGGGTGTGCACCCGTGCACGCACACGCATGCGCGGTTGTTGCAGCCGCGATTGGGAACCGCAAAGTCTGAGACGCCTGTTTCTGGCTGGATCTTCATGACAGTGACAATCCCTGTTGTGTTCCTGCTGGAGTAGACTATACATGGCATTATGGACAGGGCAGGGCACTCGAGGCAGAGCAGCGGGAGGAAGATGAGGACTTCCTTTCCTCTCAAGGATCACTTTATGCAGACATCATTGTTCCTATGCCACAGAACACACAAGAGGAGAGAGAGGATGAGGAGAAAGAGGAGGAGGAGGGTTCTGGCAGTTTCAGAGGCATTGAAGCAGAGGAAGACATACATCAAACAGTAAGAGGTGGTTTTCCACCCGCAAGAACCCTTGGGAGTAGTACGTGGCTGGTACGAGGCAGTTCCAGATAATATAATCCTCAGTGACCCTGAGGAGTCTGCTTCTCATGCCTCCGCAAATATGCGGTGCATGGGCTCCCTCATGCTTCAAAGCCTGTCAAAGGGCCCAAGAATATGTGCTGTAAAGGAGAAGGATCACTATTGATTGGCTACTGTCCTTGACCCACAGAGAGTGCAGAATATGAAATCTCTTGAGGACACCTCTGGTAGGTTACAGTGTCATGGAAAACATAGTTTTGAGGCTTCTGTTGGTCAAGGAGCGGTGGAGAAGGCAGCCACCTAAGTGATGCATTTCTCAAATGTTTTGGTCCTCGCTGCCCAGGGCTGTCAGCTTCCACATCCCATCGGCAGCATCTGCATCACATAGTGGACAATTATCTTAGGCGAAAACAAAGATGGAGAGCTTTCCATTCGATGATCTGGCTTACTGGGTCATGAGACTAGACCACTCCCCAGAACATGCCCAGTATGCTATTGAGCTGCTGAGTTGCCCTGCATCCAGCGTGCTTTCCAAACGGGCATTCAGTGCTGCTGGAGGTTTTGTTACTGATCACAGAAGGCGTCTGTCCACAGATTTGGTGTACCATCTGACTTTTATTAAAATGCATCAGTCCTGGATTACCAGCAGCTATGAAGCCCCTGATACCGATGTCGTTGATTAAGTGTTTTTGGGATGTGGAATCTCTGCAGGACTTCTAGGCTGCCTAGTGTTGTGGGTGTTGATTTCATCTGGAAGAATGTTTTTGGTGCAGGTTTCATGGGCACAATTAACACCCAAAGACCAATTTTTTCCACACCTGACAGTTGCATAGCATTACAATTTTTGACAGCAAGGCCAAGTCTTGCTTTCATCAAGAGTACCTCTATGGTGTGAAGGTGCCACGACACCTAAAAAAACAATTTTCCACACCTGTTTGACAGGTGCATATCATTACAATTTTTTTATAGCAAGGCAAATTATTGCTTTTATCAAGTACCTCTATAGGGTTATGGTGTGAAGGCACCACAGACACCCAAAGAACAATCTTTCTGCACCCATTACAGAAGTAGAAATCCAAAGTCTGTGGTAGAGACACCATAATTTATCCCAAAAATCTCTAATCTTTTTCCCTGTGCACTACATTGTGGCTTCATCATACAGACAGTCTCCCCATCAGTTGCTTACAAAATAAAGAAAGTTTGCAGGGAAAATTTCCTTTTTTGGGCTTATTGCTGCAGCAGCTTCTATACACAGTACAAATGTGGACTAAGGGTACCCCAGGGACTATATTGAAAGGAATTTAAAAATGTTATACTTTCACTTTAAGCATCAATAAATCACTGATCATTTAAAAATGAAATGTTTTACAAACTTTTTTTATTGATACATGCCCCCCCAGGGCAGTTCCCGGACCGCCATAACCATTGTATGCCTAATTACGTGCATTTAAGCCTTCAAAATGGCCACTTTTGTTTTTCACGTTCGGGTCCCATAGACTTTAATGGGGTTTGTTTCTTCGGCTTCAAACTTTCCAGATGTTCAAAAGTACTGGTGCGAACCAAACAGGGTTTGTTGCTAGCGGTTTAGACATTAATGGCTGTGTGGAGTTATTTTGAGGGGACAGCAAATTTACACTGTTATACAAGCTGTACACTCACTACTTTACATTGTAGCAAAGTGTAATTTCTTCAGTGTTGTCACATATATAATAAAATATTTACAAAAATGTGAGGGGTGTACTAACTTCTGTGTGTGTATATACATATATATATATATATATATATATATAGAGAGAGAGAGAGAGAGAGAGAGAGAGAGAGAGAGAGAGAGATTTGTGATATTTAGACACAACAAAGTTCAGTTTTTCTATCAAACATCAGTTTTCTTGTGGAAACATCTGTCAAACACGTGTCATTGTTAAATCCAGCAGTCGGCCCAAACTAGTTGTGCTATTCTTTAATACAAGGGGTAAATAGATAACATTTTGGTATATGTGGGCAATGTAAGCTATTGTCTAAGAAAGTACACATTTTTAGCTGTTCTTATTGTTTAAGGCTACTTTCACACTGAAGCGCTGGTTTCACACTAAAGTGCCGCTATTTTTAACAATGCTTTACAGTAGTTTTTGCCAAGATTTTTGGCAGCTAGCATTATGGTTTTAACCCCCGCTAGCGGCCAAAAATAGGGACAAATCCACCTGCAAAAACGCCAATTTGCGGGTGTTTTGGAGGCGCTGCCTCATTGATTTCAATGGGCAAGGGCGCTGTATTTGGAGGCCTCAAATGCAGGGAGTATTTTTTCTTTTTGAAGCGACAGAGTATTTTGTTAAGTTAGAAATTCAATACATTTTTGTTACATTTTCAGGTGTTTATTTCTTTATTTGCAAAATACATGTATTTATCGGAGGTGATAAGTGTAAAAACACATGCAATAACATAAAAAAAATTACCTTCTGGTGCTAAAGCTCTTGTGGTAAATCCAGCAAAGCCATGCTGAGACAAAGCACACTGCTATTTTATTAATAAACCCACTTTACTGGAATTGACAGTGTTGGTGTTTAGCTTTATAATACATTCAGAACAGTTATATTAATTACCCATAAACAGACATAAGAAAGGTGAAAAAGTCAGTATTAGTTGATAATATGTCTGCATTTTCAATGTAACAGAACATTAATAAAACAACAATAATAAGTAAATGACAGAGAAAAGGTCAAAGGCCTACTTACACAAAATCTAGCAAAAGCGTAAAATGGTAAGGCTCACTGGACATTCTCATCGTTAAAATATCAAGTTTAATGATAATTACTTATAATTTAATACATTATTTAGCACAACTTATCATTTCGTGATGAAAGAATTGTTTAATGAACATGTATTATGAGTTTATTCTACATTTGATATACGTATATATGTATAACAGTACTAAATCCATAAAGCGGTTGATATTAAATGCCTTTTGGGTTAATAGGAGCAGTCAGGCTAGACAAGCAGTTACTCTGTATAACAGTCTTTGTAAAGGTTGCCTTTGTCATGCTGTGAGCTTTAATATGATGCAGCTTTATTACCTAACCTTATATAGTCTAGATCCAGATGGGGGAGTGCACGATGGGACATTTGACCTCTCTGGATTCTTTCCATCAGCAATTTGCAGCTCTGGTTACTTTTTTCATTTAAAGTAAATGAAGTAAGAAATTACCTCTCAAGTGTACGCCTCCATCAACAGAGCCTGAGTCAGAAAAATGAGTGTTGGAGCAGACCTGAGGCTAGGTCCGTCGGTGAAAGGTAATGCTTAATACATCCATCAACACTTAAGCACCAACTTTTAAAGTGAAACTCCAGATAAATAGGTGCATATAAAATCACTACAAATGTAAGATGTTGCCTGTCAAGCTGTCATTCTAGACATTGGTCTATGTATGAGAAAAAAACACACCACTGAGGTCTTCCTAGGGCTCTCCTCCTTCATAAACACAGTCTTACGTGGGAATTGTTTTTATCTTGGATAGAGTTCTGCTTTCATGTGTAGTAGTTTTGTACATAACTAATTTTGGTTAGGACTAAAATAAAAAAAAGCATTTATTTATTATCTTTAGTCATGTAAAAATAAGTTAAAGGGGTTGTAAAGTTACAATTTTTTCCCCTAAATAGCTTCCTTTACCTTAGTGCAGTCCTCCTTCACTTACCTCATCCTTCCATTTTGCTTTTAAATGTCCTTATTTCTTCTGAGAAATTCTCACTTCATGTTCTTCTGTCTGTAACTCCACACAGTAATGCAGGGCTTTCTCCCCGGTGTGGAGTGTTGTGTTTGCCTCCTCCCTTGGACTACCGGAGAGTCAGGACGCCCACTAATACACAGCTCCTTTCTCTATGTGCAACATAGAGAGCGTCCTGACTCTCCCGTAGTCCAAGGGCGGGGGCGAGCACGACACTCCACACCAGCGAGAAAGCCTTGCATTACTGTGTGGAGTTACAAACAGAAGAACAGGAAGTGAGGATTTCTCAGAAGAAATTAGGACATTTAAAAGCAAAATCGAAGGATGAGGTAAATGAAGGAGGACTGCACTAAGGTAAAGGAAGCTATTTAGGGAAAATTGTACCTTTACAACCCCTTTAATACTTAGTCATTATAGGTCGAAGTACTGACGTATTGGTCAGCAAAAGAAACCACAGAGTGCTGCAAGATAATGAAAAGACTTTGTGGGACAATTGTTCTCATCAGGGCAGTGTTCTGCAGTTTGGGCATTAGGAGAGGTAAGTATTTAAAACCTACTTTGCAGATGAGTCTTCTGTTGGGACCTTTAAGCAACAAAGTTACTTAACCACTTAAGATCTGGGCCTGTTTCTGAGGTTTTGTTGTTTTTAAGTTAAAAACAGTTGTTTTTGCTAGAAAATTACTTAGAATCCCCAAACATTATACATTTTTTTCTAACACCCTAATGGATAAAATGAC
The DNA here is from genome assembly GCA_029574335.1 of Rana kukunoris. NCBI lineage: Eukaryota > Metazoa > Chordata > Amphibia > Anura > Ranidae > Rana > Rana kukunoris. The sequence continues at coordinate 261,322,986 of CM056052.1, read as the reverse complement.
GGTCGTTGCAATAATTTCTGTTACACCGTATTTATGTAGCGGTCTTACAAGCACACTTGTAACCACACAGATCACGGTTTTCTCAGGGGAGAGGAGACTGATCGAGTGTTCATACAATGTATGAACACTGATCTCTCTCTCCTCCTAGGAAGTCCCATCTCCCCACAGTTAGAGCACACCTAGAGAACACAGTTCCCTTGATTGCCCCCATAATTATTATAGCAAAAAGGAAAAGATATTGGGGGTTATTTACGAAAGGCAAATCCACTTTGCACTACAAATGCAAACTACAAGTGCAAAGTACACTTGAAGGGAACCGTCATTTTATCCATTAGGGTGTTAGAAAAAAATGTATAATGTTTGGGGATTCTAAGTAATTTTCTAGCAAAAACAACTGTTTTTAACTTAAAACAACAAAATCTCAGAAACAGGCCCAGATCTTAAGTGGTTAAGTAACTTTGTTGCTTAAAGGTCCCAACAGAAGACTCATCTGCAAAGTAGGTTTTAAATACTTACCTCTCCTGATGCCCAAACTGCAGAACACAGCCCTGATGAGAACAAGTGTCCCACAAAGTCTTTTCATTATCTTGCAGCACTCTGTGGTTTATTTTGCTGACCAATACGTCAGTACTTCGACCTATAATGACTAAGTATTAAAGGGGTTGTGTTCTCTAGGTGTGCTCTAACTGTGGGGAGATGGGACTTCCTAGGAGGAGAGAGAGATCAGTGTTCATACATTGTATGAACACACAATCAGTCTCCTCTCCCCTGAGAAAACCGTGACATTGCCTGACATTGCCTGACACAACTCTTCTGCTCGAGTCCTACAAAGGGAACAGCGTTCCTGCTGTTAAAAAAGTGCAGGGACATCATCCCCACGCGTTCCCGCAGGACTCGAGCCCTGGTGTGAAGCTTGTTGCTGGTGCTGACCAACTGGCGATAATACTACTGCAGGCCCCCTTTTTATAATAAGCCCCTTGATTGTGGAATGTTCTCCACGATCATATGAGATTCTGGAACATTTATCAGCGGCCATGTGATACTCCTTTAGGTCACATGACCCCTGTCTTTTCCTGCCTAATCCGCATGCCCATGCTGTCGGGCTTCAGTTATTAAGCCCTCCTTGTCCATTCTGTTTTTAAACAGGTGGAATTTTGACTTATTTTTTAAATACAGTGCATTGAAAAGTATTTATATCCTTTGGAATTTTCTATATTTTGTCATGGTACAACAAAAACGTAAAAGTATTTTTTTGGGATTTTATATGATAGACCAATACAAAGTGGCACATATTTGTAAAGTGGAAGGAAAATGATAAATGTTTTTTTTTTTTTATTACAAATAAATATGTGAAAAGTGTGGTGTGCATTTGTATTCAGCCCCCTTTACACTGATACCCCTAAATAAAATCTAGTGGAACCAATTGCCTTCAGACGTCACCTAATTAGTAAATATAATCCACCTGTGTGTCATTTAATCTCAGTATAAATATAGCTGTTCTGTGAAGCCCTCAGAGGTTTGTTATAGAACAAACAGCATCATGAAGGCCAAGGAACACACCAGACAGGTCAGGGATAAAGTTGTGTAGAAGTTTAGATCAAGGTTAGGTTATAAAAAAATATCCCAAGCCTTGGACATCTCACAGAGCACTGTTCAATTCATCATCCAAGAATGGAAAGACTATGGCACAACTGCAAACCTACCAAGACATGACCGTTCACCTAAACTGACAGGCCAGGCAAGGAAAGCATTAATCAGAGAAGCAGCCAAGCGGGCCATGGTAACTGGAGGAGCTGCAGAGATCCACAACTCAGGTGGGAGAATCTGTCCACAGGACAGCTGTTAGTTGTGCATTCCACAAACCTGACCTTTATGGAAAAGTGGCAAGAAGAAAGCCATTGTTGAAAGAAGTTTGCGAGAAGCCATGTGAGAGACACAGCAAACATGTGGAAGAAGGCGTTCTGGTTAGATGAGACCAAAATGTTACTTTTTGGCCTAAAAGCAAAACACTATATGTGACAGAGAACTAACACTGCATATTACCCTGAACACATCATCCCCATCGTGAAACATGGTGGTGGCAGCATCATGTTGTGGGGATGCTTTTCTTTAGCAGGGACAAGGAAGCTGGCCAGAGTTGATGGGAAGAGGGATGAAGCCAAATACTGGGCAATCTTAGAAGAAAATCTGCAAAAGACTTGAGACAGTTGCAGAGGTTCACCTTCCAGCAGGACAACTACCCTAAACATAATGAAATGGTTTAGATCAAAGTATATTCATGCGTTATGCCTTGTACACACGATCGGAATTTCCGATGAAAAAAGTCTGTCTGAATTCTGATGAATTCCATTGGAGTTTAAATATAGAACATGTTCTTTTTTACTCCGATGGAATTCTGTCGGAATTCTGATGTGCTTTTGGTCAGGCAAAAGCCTGATCGTGTGTACAAGGCATATGAATGGCCCAGTTAAAGTCCAGACTTAAATCCAATTGAGAATCTGTGGCAAGGCTTGAAATTTGCTGTTACAGACGCTCTCCATCCAATCTGACAGAGCTTGAGCTATTTTCCAAAGAAGAATGAACAAAAAGGTAATTCTCTAGATGTGCAAAGCTGCTAGAGAAATACCCCAAAAAAATGGCAGCTCTACAAAGTATTGACTCAGGGGGCTGAATACAAATGCATGCCACACTTTTCACGAATTTATTAAAAAAAAAACGTTGAAAACCATTTATAATTTTCCTTCCACTTCACCATTATGTGCCACTTTGTGTTGGTCTATCATATACAATCCCAATAAAATACATTTTGTTTTTTAGTTGTAACATGACAAAATTTGGAAAATGTGAAGGGGTATGAATACTTTTTCAAGCCACTGTATGTATCTACATCTATTTAAGGGTATGGGCTTTTCAACTCGCTGATTGCACCCATTAATTTTTGTAACTTTAAAGGAATGTGCTGTCACCTATGGGACAACAGTAAGATGTATAATATGTATATCAACCGGCTGAGTAGACAGTTAATGCAGTGTTTTTCAACTCCAGTCCTCAAGGCACACCAACAGGTCAAGTTTTCAGGATTTCCCTCAGATGAAATGGCTGTGGTGATTACTAAGGCAATGAAACTGATCAAATCACCTGTGCAAAATAATGGAAAGCCTGAAAACATGACCTGTTGGTGTGCCTTGAGGACTGGAGTTGAAAAACACTGAGTTAATGGCTTTCTGTTGTTCACAATCTTCCTTCTCCTAACCACTATATGGAATCATCCTTTGGAAATGAACAGGTGCTTGGTGAAGCTGTTATTGGGGTTCATTGCTGTAAGGCATGAGGAAGGTATGGGAGGGACTACTAATGGTGCCGGTTAGGCCAGTCAAAGTGTGCTCATGTATTGGTGGCCAGGGGAGGATCAAATGGTACATGGTGAGCCTAAGGGGACCAATCTATGCTGGGCAGAAATAGGGTAAAAAGAGTGGGTGCTGCCTCACCACATTGTTGTCAGTGAACGTGGAGGACATGAAACCCAGCATGTCTTCTAGGCCAACAATGCAACACTGGTAATTAGAGATAGACTTTCAGGGCATAGTCTTTCTATATGTACCCTTGGGTAATAACCAGTGGGTGTAATGTGCAGATGTTTGCAGTCAGAATTAAAAGCATCAATCAAAATCCCTGGCCATGTAAACAAAGAGGTGGGGACAGCTATATTTGGCCAATGACATCACCTGTGAGTCCACCCTTTTGTGTTTACATTTGTTAAAGAGATGTAATTTGCTGCAAGTGATTGAGTGATGGGAGCAGAGAGTGTTGGCTGTAGGTAGGATTCTTTCCTATCAGTGGGCCACCAGTGTCAATAACGTGATTGACATGAATCGGCATTATTGGACATGACACAAGGGATTATCAAAAAAGTGCGATGTCATTATTACTGTTTATACTGTATGTATTTTTTGTGAATGTGGAAGGGTACTATGCACCCCTTGCTCATTCACATAGGGGCCTAAAGAGGGCCTTCAGATTCTGACTACTAGGTCCCCCCATCAAAATAAGGGTCTTGTATGTAATTTTAGATTGAACTCTGGTGCACTGTTTTATTTTTTCTACCCTCCCCCCCCCCCCCACACCCACACACACCTCTTGGCATCTATGCCAGACCCTCATTTTGAATAAGGGTCTGGTATAGCAATAGGAAATCCCCAACCACTTTTTTACAAACATAAGAAAGCAGTCAAAGCTGTTATTTACCAGCAATGTAAACTCCAGTTTTTGTTGTTGTTTTGCTGTAGTAGTAGGTTGTGTACATCCTACAGATGCATCACTTAAGGGTCGGTTCACATAAAAAAAAATTGTGGGAAAGGTGCATTTCAGCCATGTGTTGCCTTGCAAAAGCTTGTGGATGCCACTTAACAGTTAATGACACCCCAAACGCATCTCACAAATGCAGTGCGTTTGCGGGCACAAAATCATATGATACCAAAAGTACAGTGCGGTGTGGTGCAATGCTTTCCAAAAAAGTAGTGCTTGTACTACTTTGTCGATGCTCAATTGCATTTTGTAGTCCATTTAAATGAATGGGCTGCAAAACTGGACTACAGGCAGATTAAGGGTATCGACCAGGCATGTTATTTAGCATTTTTTACTTTTAATGCTGTTAATGTGGAACACAGAGTGCCCTGTCCAAATACCCCCCCTGCCCTTCCTTCCCCAAACACACACACACTCATGAGATATTTTGGCAAGGCCACTTAGAAATTCAATCACACCATCACATGTTTTCTTGTATGGTTGTACTTAGGCCTTAGAAATACTTCCTGGTCTTTAAAGCCGAATGTAAAATTTACATAGAAGTAAAAACATATTTTTTTCTTTTTAAAATAACTATAATCCTAAGTATGTAATAAATATCACCTAAAGCCCTGTACACATGGCTGGGAATCCCGTCAGGAAAAAAAAACATCGGTTTTCCTGACGGGATTCCTGGCAAGCTTGCATTGCAAAGCCATGTATACAGACGGGCACTCAAAAGAACTGCTGTTCTTTTGAATGGCACGGACGCGGTGACATCATCGACTATGACGAGCTGGCGCCTTGTCACATTCGATTCCGTCACCGCCATCTTGCTACACCCCACACTAACTTTGTATGCTACGGCGCATGCGTTGAAGTGTTATCGTGTTTTTCTACACTCAGGTGAAGCCGCGTACACACGGCAGAGAACCTCGACGAGCAGAACACATCGTTCTGCCCGTCGAGGTTCTCTGCCGGCCGTCAGATTCGGCGACCCGCCCGTCGGGAATGGCAACCAGCCATTCATCCAGGCAGGCCGTCGAGCAAATAGAGAACATGCTCTCTATTTCTGCTCGACGGCATTCCCGACTGGGATGCTCGCCGAGAGCGTACACACGGCCGAGGTTCTCGCTGGAATGCAGCTTCCAGCGAGGCTCTCGCTGGTTTCTAGCGAGAACCTCGGTCGTGTGTACGCCGCCTGAGCATATAGACGACCGGTTTTCTTGGCAGGAAACACTCTGCCGGGAATCCCGACGGGAAAATAGAGAGCAGGGTTCTCTATTTTCCCGTCGGGATTCCCGGCTGTTTTCCTGACGGGGAAAACTACTAGGGAGCATACACACGGCCGGGATTCCCAGCCAAATGCTCTCCTGGGAGTTTTCCTGCTGGGAAAACCGGTCGTGAGTACGATGCTTTAGATTGTAAGCTCTAATGAGCAGGGCTCTCTGATTCCTCTTGTACCAAATTGTATTGGAACTGTAATGTCTGTCTTCATTTTGTAAAGTGCTGCGCAAACTGTTGGCACTATATAAATCCTGAATAATAATAATAAACTATATTTGCTATTTACAGGATTTCAGGTTTTTCATCCTTTAGTAATTCAACTGTCAAAAATATGATTTATGCAGTTACTGCAAGTACTGATAATAATGTACATTATAGTTGTTGAATATGCCTTAACTTGAATAGGTCAAATAATGATTTGTATGTAATGTTAAAGTATATATGATTTAAAAAAAACACCCTCATAACAAGCACAGTATATTAACTTACAATATAAACATACAGGCCTGGATTCACAAGAGACATACGCTACACCGACGCAGCGCAGAGAGGCAAGCACTGAACTCAGCTATGCCGGCGTGTGCATGATACGTTAGCGTAGGGTGGCCAGTTTTTAGGCGTATATTGGTTTGTGACACTGGCGCACACATACGCCGGCGCACATTTGCATTTCGTCGCCGTAATGTGATTTACGTTGGCGTAAGTGCTTTGTCAATCCGGGCCTCAGGCGGCGTACACACGACCGAGGTTCTCGCTGGAAACCAGCGAGAACCTCGCTGGAAGCTGCATTCCAGCGAGGACCTCGGCCGTGTGTACGCTCTCGGCGAGCATCCCGTCGGGAAGCCCGTCGAGCAGAAATAGAGAGCACGCTCTCTATTTGCTCGACGGCCCGCCTGGATGAATGGCTGGTTGCCATTCCCGACGGGCGGGTCGCCGATTTCGACGGCCGGCAGAGAACCTCGACGGGCGGAACGATGTGTTCTGCCCGTTGAGGTTCTCTGCCGTGTGTACACGGCCTCAGAGTATATTACCATCCATATAATTCTGAATACCAACTGAACTACAAATGCATCCATACTTATCATGGGATGTTTGTTTTTCATAATTCCAGTCAAGATACAGTCCACAAATAGCCATTTGCAGTCACCACATGAGTAACTGCACCAAAAAAAGGAATGTGTTCATGGTATACGTTATCTGCATTTTCACTAAGAACAACTGTGGTAAATTACTATAAATATAAAACTGCAATTTCTAGAAGATTATCCTTCATTCTTGAGTTTGGATCACATAGATTTAGTTAGTAGGGTAATCTCTTCGGAACAACACTGTTTTCCACATTATCTGCGCTCCATTAAAAGAGAAGTTCAGGTTTGTAAAAAAAATAAATAAATTATACTCAACCAGGTGGATGCAGTGTCTTTGCAGTGAGAACTGAGTGATCAGACATCTCTGATCGCTTAGTTCTCCCCCTCCGCTCTGAGTACCATGACAATCAGTCAGCAGCTCTCTGCTCTCCCCTCCAGCGCTCACAGGAGCGCTGGGCTATGAAGGGGACAGGAAGCGCTGGCTGAGAGGCTGAGTCAGGTGCTTGTTTAGGCAACTGGGCAAATCCCGGCCATATGGTGGGGATGTTTTCAGAGCCTAGACCAGCTGGATGACGTCAGCTACCAGCAGGCTTTAGCCTACTGTCGGCGGAAAGTGGGTCACAGGCGTACAGAACAAACTGCACTCCTGTGATCCATAGATGAAGTATGGTCAAAAGAGCTTTACCCATACTTCTATTTTACCTGCTTGCCGACCAGCCGCCACTAGGGGGCAAGCACGCGCCAGCGTGGCCCGTCATCAGAGCCATTGTGAGTCACCACCAGGCACCCGTGATCGCTCATGACAGAGCGAAAACCAGGATCTGTGTGTGTAAACACAGATCCCGTTTAATTTAGGGGAGAGGAGACTCATTGTGTGTTCATACAATGTATGAACACCGATCTCTCTCTTCCCCTAGTTAGTCTCATCCCCCCTACATTTAGAACACAGTGAGGAAACACAGTTAACCCCTTGATCGCCCCTTAGTGTTTACCCCTTCTTTGCCAGTGACATTTATACAGTAATCAGTGCATTTTATAGCACTAATCACTGTATAATTATCACTGGTCCCAAAAATGTGTTTAAAATGTCTGATGTGTACACTGCAATATCGCAGTCCTTATAAAAAATCACAGATCGCTGCCATTACTAGTAAAAATAATAATAATAATAAAAATTCCATAAATCTATCCCCTATATTGTAGACGCTATGGGCCAGATCCACAGAGAATTACGCCGGTGTATTTACAGATACATCGGCGTAATTTGAATTTCCCGCCGGCGTGTCATTGATTTCTATCCAGAAAACAAGATACGCCGGACTTACGCTAAGATACGACTGGCCTAAGTTTCTTACACCGTCATATCTTAGATGCATATTTACGCTGGACGCTGGGGGCACTTATGTCTATTTCCAGCGTAAAATATGCAAATGAGCAAGTTACGCCAATCCACGAATGAGCGGCCGGCGCATTCCCTTTACGTCGTTTGCGTAAGCGTATCTCCGGCATAATGATACCCCTGCTATATGGTGGCGCAGCCAATGTTAAGTATGGACGTTGGGACCGCGTCGTATTGGACGTTGTTTACGTCGTTTGCGTACGCCGATCCAGAATGGGCCTGGGCGTAAATTACATTCACGTCCTTTTCATTGACTATTTGCGGCGTGATTTTAAAAAAGGCGTTGTTTGCGTCGGGTCATTCATAATTATAATAAAACATGCCCCCAACTAGTACATTTGAATTATACCCGCGTACGTCGGCCCATTTACGCTACGCCGCCGTAAGTTACAGTGTCATTTCATTGAGGATTAGTAATACGCCGCTGTGACTTACAGCGGCGTAGCGTATATGGGACACGCCGCACGTGTGGCTGGTGTCTGTGGATCTGGCTCATACTTACTATTTAGAACTTCAAGAACCATTTACATTTAAACCTATAAAAAGAAAACCAATACCACTGCGCTTGAGAAGTTAATGTGTGACTGATTGAAATTGTGTGTCTCCACTTGTTCAGCCTCCACATTGGCTGTGCGGCCATTCACAACAGGTCAGGGAAACTCAAGTAGAGCTTTATGGTGAAAAAAGAAACACAGGGAACACCAATTTATAAATTATACTCACAAACAAATGCATTTGTCAAGCAAAATATAGTCCACCAGAAATTCAGCTTTGAGGAAGAGGGGGCATCCCTCAAAATGCGTCAGCTCTTTTGAACAATTCATTCCACTCTTCATTCCCAAATTGCCACTTACCAGCAGATGATGCTGGGTGGAGCACCGGGTGGACCAGATTTTACGTGACATACGCATTAGTTTGTGAGTATAATTTATCATTTTTTTTATAATAAATTGTTACAAGGGTAATGCGCTAGCCTTGTGCACCCTCTTTTTCTTTTTATGTAACAGACTTCTAAACCCATGGCTGTTTTTACAATGAAGGTACCTGTGTTGCAGGCTGGCTGGCATTACCAACAAAGAAGAACAAACAGGGAAAAGAACCCGCTACGGGTGCCTGGGTCACAAAAAATCTTCTCATCCTCAAAATGATGGTGCTGGCTCAGTATGCAAAATGGCATATAGAAAATAATTCAATCCGGATGGCCGCACTCCAACAACAATTTCTTTATTGGTTAAAAGCCATACAGCAAAAGATGCAATCAACGGCTGACATGTTTCACACCATAACTGCTGTTGATTGCATCTTTTGCTGTATCGTTTTTAACTAATAAAGAAATCGCTGTTGGAGTGCGGCCATCCGGATTGAATTATTTTCTATAAACAGAGAACAGTTTTTTATTCCTCCTGTATATTCACCAGATCAGTCCATGTTCTTCAGATTGCTCGAAAATGTTATATTTTGTGAACTTAGTGAATTAAAAAGGTCTCCAATTAGGAATAAAATCTTGGTTTTGCATAACAGTCATGGCTTGAAATAACTGGTAACTGAGCACATTTAATCTTTGAATACTGAAGAAACAATACAGAGTCTTCATATTAAATATGCAATGTGGGTAGAAATATCACATATAGTCACAGATAGTCTCTAATCTCCAACAGTCATTCTATTTTAGAAAACTTTACTTCGATCACTGTAACATAAATAACATTAGACACAGCATTTTTCATTGTAAGACCATATAAATCACACATTGCCCAGGGAAACTTGATTTATTTTGCACAAAAAAGGTGTATCCAATCTTATATTTTAACCTTTATCCAAAGCTGTCAGATTTTACATAGAATAATGCTCAGAAAATATACTGTGCATGCTGTGTTAAATTGTAAGTAAGCAAACCAAGTATAAATACATCCGTTTGCATTATAACCCTTCTGGTCACAATAGGGGCTATGCAAAATAAAAACTATGTAAATATTACTCAAAACATCCATCTTTAGGGACTGACTTTTCTCAATGGAGATTGTTGGCAAGATACATATCACTGAGATATGCATCAGCTTATTCCCTTAGTTTACCATATTAAATTCAAATTAACAAGATTCCCTTTAGACAAAATCACAGTCATTTTGCAAGCGGAACATTGAATATGTGATTATGAAAACTAGCCTGCTGTTTAAAACAATCCAGATTCATACACTATAGCTATTATTGAATTTTGTGTAATAAAAAAAAGGCCAAAATACAAGCTCTAAAGTAACTTGTATTTTTCACTTCCAAGTGAGCGGAATACAAATGGTTGTCGTAGCAACCCATAACAGGTCAGAATAATTCTTTGTATGTCTAAAGCAAAAAAGAGAACTGAGCGATGCAAATCTTTATACATGGATAGCTTAACCACTTCCATACCAGGCACTTACGCACCTTCCCGCCCAAGCCAATTTTCAGCTTTCAGCACTGTTGCACTTTGAATGACAATTGCACGGTCATGCTGCACTGTACCCAAACAAAATGGGCGTCCTTTTTCCCCACAAATAGAGCTTTCTTTTGGTGGTATTTGATCACCTCTGCGGTTTTTATTTTTTGTGCAACAACTAATAAAAGACTGAAAATTTAGAAAAAAAAAAAAAATAATTATTTTTTTCTGTTAACTTTTTTGTAAATAAGTATGTTTTCTCTTTCAATTACGGGCACTTATATGGCGGCACTGATGGGCACTTATGAGGTAGTACTGATGGGCACTGATGAGGTGGCACTGATGGGCACTGATAGGCGGCGCTGGTATGCGGCACTAATGGGCACTCATAGGTGGCACTGATGGGCACTCATAGGTGGCACTGATGGGCACCCATAGGCGGCACTGATGGGCACTCACAGGTGGCACTGATGGGCACTCATAGGCGGCACTGATGGGCACTCATAGGCGGCACTGATGGGCACTCATGGGCAGCACTGGGAACTCATAGGCGGCACAGAATGGCACTCACGGGTGGCACTTATGGGTGGCACTGATGGGTACTTATGGGTGGCACAGATGGGCACTGATAGGTGGGCACTGGGCATGGATTGGCACGGAGGGGTGGCACTGAAGGACACTGTGGGGTAGCACTGATGGACTTTGAGGGGTGGCACTGATGTATCTGTTGCCAGTCAGTGCCCATGTGTGGGCACTGACTGGCATCTTTCTTTTTTTTTTTTTGCCTGTATTTTTTTTTTTTTTTATCCTGATGTTTTTTTGTTTTTTTTTACGTTTTTTTTTTGCCCTGCCAGTGTTGGCATCCCTGGTGGTCTAGTGTGGGCATCCGAGGAGGGGCTGCGCTGATAAACAATGCGAGTGAGGAAGAGCCATCTACGGCTCTTCCTGTGTACATCATGATCAGCCGTGATTGGACACGGCTTATCACGTGGTAGCGAGCCTCCGCCGGAGACTTGTTACCGAGATCGAAGATGCAGGGTGTCAGACTGACACCCCGCATCAGCGATCGCCGTGCTGCGTGCCCCCACGGGCGCGCGCGGCATGAAATCGTGCAGGATGTTGGAGAACGTCCAGTCACAATTTCATAACCACTTCCCGGACGTCAATCTCCTATTGACCGGGTGGGAAGTCGTTAAAGTACAATGACATATTTGGTTGGCGAGTTTCTGCCCACTGACATTTTTATATAGAATTATGTAACTAAAACAAAATCTGCAATGTGGTACATTACAACTACATGGTTAAAACATTTAAAGGGTCACTAAAGGAAAAAAAAATTGCTGAAATGACTGTTTACAGGGTATAGAGACATAAAAGTTAACTGATTCCCTTTCAAAATGATTAAAAATAGATAAAAATCAATCATATAATGTGCCTGCAGGTTAGTTTCACTTTTGAACTGGCTTCATGTTTCTGCAAAGTAGAAATAGACACATAGAACAAAAACAAACAAATCCAGGGCAGTGTTTTGTTTTTAAAATGAATCTGATTGGTTCTGGGAAGTTTTAGACACACAGTAATGACAGCTTAAACCATCGTGAGAAAGCTCCCAGTATGGTGGTTATAAGGAAACAGACAAGCAGGAAGTGTGGAGAACAGAGCAGGATTACAGCTCTTCAAAGCAAAAACGAACAATAAGGACATGAAACCAGTACTGCAGTAAGGTAAAGGAAGCTATTTAGCTAAAAAAAAAATCCTTTAGTGATCCTTTAAGTATCAGTGCCCATTTACACTTTCTCAGATGCAGAACAAGTGATCTGCAGCGAAGTGGAAAGTCCTCTACTGTCAAAATTGGCATGTGGGCAACTGGGCCAGAGCCTAATAGCGCACAGCTTCTTCAAAAGGCCCAGCTAATGTTAGAAGTCCCTCCCCAATTGCTAACAGAGTATGGCAGTTCCAATAGGTTGCTACTTTGTCCTCTGGCTTTGGATCCTCCCAACTGTCCGGCTGTGTTACCAGAGCTACCCTGGACTTCTCAGTGAAGGACATTGTCTATAAGGATATTCACAAATATCTGTATTCTGTAGTACTGTACTGTTTTAGTAGTCATTTTCAGTTCGACTCTGTTGCTATAAAGTTTTATTGAGACTATACTGTGTAGCATAGGCGTGCGCAGTCTATTGCATTAGGGTGTGCACCCCAAAGCTCAAACACACACTACGATGTTCATTTAGAAAGGGAAGGGGATGGTCAATTAAATATTTACTGGCCCCTTCCTCCACTCATCCTAAATCAGTCTTGCAGCAACAGCTGGCGGGAGAGGAGGGAAGCTGGTAGCACTGCAGAGGGAAGGAGGGAGCCAGGGAAGCAGGGGGAATCTGTGTGGTAAAGGGTGATTAGGGTGTGCCTGGGCACATCTGGCACACCCTGTGCGCACGCCTATGCTGTGTAGCCACATGTTACTCTAAATGAGCCACAAAGAGATATCCATGAAGAGTCCAGGTTTATACAGCTTTCATAATCTGTTTTTCTTTATTGATTATAATTTTTCAACTGTTCACTAAACTGCAGGTTACAGTTACTCTCTTTCTGATCATATGGTTGCTTACCCATCCTGTTACATTTGGCTAAGGACAGGATCAACCATGTCAGATGATAGTGATGTGAGTGCCGAGACAGCTGTGTCTGGTAATATACTTCAAGCAGGCAGCTTTCTATTAAAATGTCACACACTATTCCATACCACTGACAAGGCAATTGGGGTATGTAAGCAATTTAATTGCAACCTAAAACAACTGCTGAGAAATGTAGCTCACAAAGAAAATAGGCCCATTACTTTGCCAAAGTGGCCTAGAGATACCATATGGTGCATTTGTGGCTGTACCCTTGGGGGGGGGGGGCTACAGACTCATGGGCCACAGTGCTCACGAAAAACTAGAATCGTTTTTGACTTATTAAATTCAGAAGTGGAAACAACACCTCTCTGAAGTCAGTTTGTTAAAGACTGGTCTTGGGTGGAGCAAGGAGAGTTGGAAGCATTTGACTTTGACTTTACACCTAGGGACAGTGTGCTAGTCTGACATGAAAGTGCACAACAGCAAGGAAGATTGGAAACACTGTGGGAAGAACTTCCTGTAGTTGTCCTACAATGCCTATTCCAGGTGTGACAGTATATGAAATACAGGGAGAAGGAACTCAAGAAAAACAGAGGCACCTTCACTGTCACCTCGTTAAACCCCTCAAAACGCACAGTGAGGCCCAAAAGGGGAGCTTTGAAGAATCCGTCCAAGTTTTTTAGCAACAAATGTCTCTACCACCGAAGGTTCAATGGTGAATACCTCCTGCTCTACCACTATTATCTCCAAGAACTCCAGAAGAAGTAATAGATCCTGACAGTAATGCATAGCCTATTGGTCATTCAACCCGTGCTTGAAGATAGAGACATATTGCCTCTTCCCTAAAAAGGGGAACTGAGCCTCAACCTTTGAGGCACTGCTAGAGACCTTATTGCTGGAAACCCCCTGTAGACTTTGTACAGGATTAAGTTGGATGATTTACAAATCTGCAATCCACAAAAATGTTAATTCATCTCCTCCTTAATAAGTCTGGCAAGTTTAGGAAGGTTTCTTGATTTATCTGGAAGAATTTCAAGAATTCCTGATTTTAGATGGGGAGAGGGTCTCTGTTATCCCTACTTTTTTATCTGAATGTTGGGATGCACATGATAGATTTGGTAGGGCTTTCTCTTTTTGGGTTGGTAGGCCTTAGGCGGCGTACACACGACCGAGCTTCTCGGCAGAATCCAGCGAGAAGCTCGCTGGGATCCATATTCTGCCGAGAAGCACGATCGTGTGTAACTTTTCGCCGAGCAAACTGCCGAGCGAGGCGTCGAGCCAAAATAGAGAGCAGGTTCTCTATTTCCTCGACGGGCCATCGGGACTAATAGCTCGACGCCTTTTTCGACAGCCTGGTCGACGAACTCGATAGCCGGCCGAGAACCTCGTCGGGCGGAACGATGGGTTTAGCCCGACGAGGTTCTCGTACGTGTGTACGCGGCCTTATAGTTAAACTGATTGTATATAATCACCTTGTAAAACAACCTCTTCATTGTAAAATAGAAATCAAAGGCAAAACATGTGTGCATAGATATACAAAATTATCAATAACTTTTTTCTTTTCCCTCTGTTCCCTCTGTTCTCAGCTGCATAAGAGCTAGGGGGCGGATAATCAACATTACACTGAGCTTCCCAGTAAAGAGCTATGTGGGAGCGTAGTGTTTCAGAACAAGTCTCATTGAAGCAAAGCAGGCTTAGTTCCCAGCATAGACCATGGTGTGTTCTCATGCTTAGTGTGGTCAGTTTTTAATAGGAAAGCTGAGGGACTGCCAGGAACGCCAGGGATTTAACACAGAGAAAGCAATGGAAAGAGAACAGGATACTTTTTCATACAAGTACATGGTACAGCAGGCACATATCAGGAAAATAAAATGTTGAGTTTACATATTCATTCTATTGTTTTATTATTTTATATTCTATTTTATTGTATTCCTTTTTAGAAATCGATTTATATTTTTTAGATTTTGATTCAAATTTGCTTTCAATTTTCATTCGAATTTGTTTTCGATTCGAATTGTTTTCGAATTCGATTATGATTTGTTTTCAAATTCGATTCGAATAGAATTTGTTTTCGAATTTGATTCAAATTTTTTTTTTAATTCGATTTGAATTTGTTTCGAATTCGAATTTCGTTCGTGTTTTTTCGAATTTGTTTAAATTCGTTAATTTTGTAATTCGGAAATTCGGATACATCCGAATTCCTGAATAATGAAAAATTGGTCCGAATTCGAATTCGTAACGAAACGAAATTCACATGTCTCATATCAGCGATGAAGCAGGACTGACCATCACTCCAGCCACCCAAATATACTTCTACTGGGGGTCTTTTCTCCCAACTTGAGATTTTTTTTACTTTCCAGCATACATCCCTTTAAGGACATTATCCTTAGATACACAGCAGGGAATTCAAACTGCATGCTGACCTTGGAACAAGATAAAATGACCTTATGAAAGAGAAGGAGGGGGGGAGGAGTCCTGCTGTGTATTCTACCCTACTGTGAGGACAAAGGAAAGATCATTAAGATCTTAAGGATCTTACTCCATAGTACACTACCCAGGATAGTTTTTTTCTGCCTATTTACACTGCCATCTACTGGCCTTTTCATATAAGGCATTCACCCACCCTGGAATCTGGAACCTAATACCCTGGTTGCTGTATGCCGAGGACTTCAATTGAAGGTGCACTCCGTATCCTCCTGTTGGAGGAACTTGCAGAAACGCCGGCTTTGCAACCAGAGAAGCTCTGTAATATACAGCATCTACAGCATCATCCATGGGTGGTAAGAATTGAGCAAAAAGCAGTTTCTGTGATATTGTGATCTCGTTTTTTAGCTGTACTGATTCATGGTACACTTTGCTAACTGCAGCCTCTACAGCAATCCCTGCTTGGCTTAAACAGATTCCACTACATGTTAATCACATGTCTCACTGCCAAACCAGCAGTGTTTTCAAATGATCTACCTGCTGCTGTCCACACCTGAATTGTAGTCTAATCTACTTCATTTCTATGTGGAATATATCTTTGTGAACTGGTGATAGACCTTGACTGGAACTATTTTCAGCATTACAACTCTGTCCGGGCTATACTATCCTCAAAACAGCCCTGTGATATCCCTCATGCCCCAGCTCTATGATTGATTCCTGTAGGTGTATGTAAGCTGTGTGTATGGCTGTGGTGGCCACCTGTCCTGTTTAGACTAACGTCTAATTTTACTAGTGCTGTGGAGACACTGCCACCTCTGTGTTATTTAATGTGTTTTTTATGTGGATAATTAATAAATTGCAGTCCTATTTATCCGTATTACTTTTTGACTAATTCTTTTCCTTCCATTTTTGATATGGCTTGACTAAGAGTCCCACCAAGTCCATGGCTATATGAAAAAACGTACTTCAATAATTGAAAGCAAAAAGCAGATGGAAAATCGGGGTCAGGGTGGCTATATCACAGATAAAGCCGGACTAACAGGAGTTTCAATTTCCTAATATACTCTGGCTGATTCTTCTCCTGCAGATTAATTTAAACCAAACTATTCTTTATTATGGAAGTCATTTTAAAAACGATCCTGGGTAGTGTACTATGGAGTAAGATCCTTAAGATCTTAATGATCTTTCCTTTGTCCTCACAGTAGGGTAGAATACACAGCAGGACTCCCCCTCCTTCTCTTTCATAAGGTCATTTCATCTTGTTCCAAGGTATTGTAAAATACTTCATTCACGGTCTTTAAACTGTACTTCTCAAAAAACATCTGTCTCAGTCCTTTCAATTGGTGAACATAAATATCTTTATCAAAGCAGTTTTGTCTATATCTTGAAAACTGGCCTTTTGGGATGCATTTAATCCATGCCTTGTGATGGCATCTCTTCATACAAACAGAGACAGTCATAGATATACCAACTCCACATAATTAGTTCTGAACCTTTTTAATAATGAAGGCGAATTCCCATACACTCATAATAACATTAGCATAAACCAGGGGACATGTACATGTACAGATATAGAACCGGAATGTATTATTCTCAAGGATTACCCATAGAACCAGAATGTATTATTCTCAAGGATTACCCTAAAAACTCTATCAAAAGTCTAGAGTTCACCTCATTCAAGTTGGTCTCCCCTAAAGTTCTTTCACTTGCCTCCACTCCCTTCTCATACTTGATTATTATTTATAGAATTTAACATTGCAGGTGACCAAACGCTATCCCTGTCTAATTGGTTCAGTTAGGTACATTGGCCCAGATTCACAGAGCAATTACGCCTGTCTAACTGGTGTTAGACAGGAGTAATTTCAAATTTTGCGCGCCGTATCACTAGTTTGAATCCTCAAACCATGATACGGCGGCTTCGGGCTTCGATCCGAGAGGCTTACGTCCTCGTAAGCCTTCGGATCTACACTGCGATATTTTTGCGGCCTCTGGGAGGAATTTACGTCGTTTTCATGCGTCGGGATATGCAAATGAGTTTTTACGGCGATCCACGAAGGTACGAGTGTCCCTCGCAATCGCCTACGTCATTTTTTGGCTACGTAATGTTAGAGGAGCTTTTTACTGGTTTAACAGTGCGTAACCCATGTAAAGTATGGCCGTCGTTCCCGCGTCGATTTGAATTTTTTTTTTTTTTTTAAAGTAACTCGTTCGGGAATAGGAATGTACGTAAACGACGCTACTACGACGTGACGACGTGTTTTCGCGCAATGCACGGCGGGAAATTTGCGAACGGGGCATGCGCAGTTCGATCGCCGCGGGAACGCGCCTATTTTAAATGCTTCACGCCCCCTACTCGCGCAGATGGATTGCGACGGGAGAAATACACTACGCCACCATCGTTTACTGGACAACATTTACCTGGATTCCACGTAGAGCCAGGTAAAAAACGGCGGCGTAGTGTATTTCTGATACTCTACGAGAATCTAATTCTCTGTGAATCTGCCCCATTCTTTGTATCCTTTAAGCAGGAGCTTGTGTACAATGTGTACAAAAGAGTGAAGGTGAAGGACAATGTACTCAACCTGAGTATGTGGGAGACCATGCCTGAAACTATGGGACCTTCTTGGAGGTCTTTTATATCTGAATGTAATATTAGGGTATGTCATGTTCATATATTATATATGTCTCCTTTTCTGCTAGTTTTCTTTCTCTTTGTCATATTAGATTTTTTTGTCAAATATAACGATTACTCCTCATTTATTCTCCGGATTAATTACAATATTTCTGACATTCCATAAATTTTCTATTGCATGCCAATTACTTTTTGTTAAAATGTAGCACTGTTCCCATCTCCAGCCGATCAAATTCATCCAACAAGGATTTTTTTTAAAGTGTTAATAAATTCACAGTTGACTTCCACTGGATCTTAAGTGGTTTCAAGTTTTATATGCTATCACCAGATTTTGTATACTACTTCTTTAGTGTTAGTTTACAGATCAAGTTATGATTCGCCACAGAAGCCTTTTTGAAAATCGTGGTCTCATAAATTATTGATTACATTTTCTATTTTCACCTATCAATTCTGCATTTTAAGTTTCAGTTGTCACTTTTCTCTAACCCACTCACCTCCCACTTCTCTCCTGGGCTTACATTTCTTCTTTTTTTTTATTTGATACCTTCAGTTGTTCCAGTGGTGATGTTTGTAGTTCTTTTTCCATTGTGGATCCCCATGCCTGCCTCTCACCGAAAAATGTTTGTTTTAGTGTGCAATTTTATGTGTGGTTTACTTTTTCAAGCATTGATTGACTAAGCTAGTATTCTAGGCAATCATCAGTGGAGTAATAACAGATGGTTTGCACCCCAGTGTCTAAATCAATGCAGTTTACAATTGGCTTTTTCTGTTAAAAGATACTGTACAAAGAGCTAGCAGCATAGGGAGGATCAGTTAATCAGAACAAGAGCATTTTGTAGCTTTAATTTGGCCTCAGGAGGAGAGTGAAAAACAGAGCAATACAGTAGTAAAGAAAATGTGACAATTATTAAAACTGGCAAACGTCCTAGTTGTCTCATACTGGTACGCTAAAGTAAGGCGTAAAGGTTTTCAAAAACCTAATTGTAGATGTGAAATGGCCCAGCTGGAGTGTATTGAGTAGCTGCAGGAAGCTTAGAGATGCGGGATAGGAAAAATAAGGAAATTAAAAGTGAAGCAGTCTTTGTCATAAAAATGTATGTATATTTCTGCTTGGGGACACCTATTTGTTAGTGTCACTGGATGATACATAGTTGAGGGCTCCAGGACAATAACATTTCCTTAAATTGATTTCTTATTCCCATTTGTTAAATACATTCTTTTTTAATTGTGCTTATTAACATACATTGCACTTGTCCTCTAACTATAGGTTGTTAAGCAATTAGCTAAGGTGTTAATTAATGTTGAAGTACTATAAGATTACACAATAATACTACTCAGTGATGGCCTTCTCTGTGGAAAAACTCACTTCTATTTGCTACATTGCAGACATTATTTTCAACCCAAATGTACTTTTAGCAACTTCAGTGTGATGCCATAGACAATAGCTAATTATTCTCAACACCTACATACTTATTCCAAACCTACTGCTCTATACAATTTGTTTTACTCCCACTATGTCTATTTCTACCTACAAACCTTTCTGCATAAAGACATTCTTTTATTTTATTTCACAGTGTCTGATGTGAACAAATAATGTTTTTTTCTGTTTTCAGAATTTTAGCTAGTTATACACCCTACTGAATTACATAGGCTTGCTAAAGCCTTGTGTTTTTCTTTTATAAAATCCTTTTTATTTTCATCTTTGTTGCATCTCATTGCTATTGATCTCCTGCAGTCTCTTTATAACCACCTATTGCTTACATACATGCACTCCCATGATGGCTGCACATTGTTTCTCACAGTAGTTCCTGATGATAGGCCCTGTGTGCAGAACATGTTTTGCAATGACCAATTGTAATCTCATTTGTAAGCCTATGTGATAGGGTGATAATACAGTAGCACACCTAGGAGACAGGACAGAGTGTTGTCACCCTGTAACAAGAAGTGCTTGAATGAAAACCTCAATGGCACAATCTCCAGGTATTGTTTTAATGAAAGCTATAGATTTTATAAAGATTAAAAGTGACTTTTGAAATTGCATTAACAAGTTTCACCTTATATGTTATTTTTGTGATGGGAATTACATATACGCTAAGGCAGCTTTTACAGAATGTTAATTTTAAATACCTCCTTATCTCATTACTGTTGTAATATTTTTAGTTTACCCACTTTTTCTGTTGGAGCAAAGCATTCACAGACTGATGTGATGTAAGCAAAGGTAAATTAACTTTTATGCAACATTATCTATTAAATGTTGTTAGGATAATTCTTCCCCTGTGATCAGTCAAACTTCAAGTGTTCCAGAAGCAAGATACTGTATTTCAGTTGCACCGGTGTAAGGTGTGAGGCCGCGTACACACGGCAGGGAATCTCGATGGGCAGAACACATCGTTCCGCCCGTCGAGGTTCCCTGCCGGCCGTCGAAATCGGCGACCCGCCCGTCGGGAATGGCAACCAGCCATTCTTCCGGGCGGGCCGTCGAGGAAATAGAGAGCGTGCTCTCTATTTCGGCTCGACGGGCTTCCCGACGGGAAGCTCGCTGAGACCGTACACACGGCCGAGGTCCTCGCTGGAATGTGCATTCCAGCGAGGTTCTCGCTGATTTTCAGCGAGAACCTCGGCCGTGTGTACGGGGCCTAAGACCTTCTTTATAGAGTCAACAGGAAGAATACTATTGGCTAAAAGACCACCGGTGGCTCATGACGCAAACAAGCTTTATTGCCAGTCACAGTGCCTTTTTACAATTCTTAGCAAAGGTTGATTTTAAAGAAGTAACACAAACAATAGAATTAGGCTAGGTAAAGCCACGTGTCCTTAGAATCCATTACAGAGGCAAGATTAAGCAATGTGTCCTTAAAATCCATTTTACATTTCTACAAATAGTCACACAATACACATAAAAAAACTTTTCCAACATTCCCTCCTCTTGTGTGGCTATTTTATCTCAACACATTTCGATGATAGTCCCTGTGTTGTATGCACTTTCGGACTATATGTCATTAAGTTGAGCTTCAATGTCCACACAGGTCTCCTCGGAGGTAGGAAGTGCTTGATACATTGTTCTCGAGATTGCAGTTTCGATCACTTTTTGTGAAACACAAGGAATGCAGCAACATCCGCAAGTGACCAGAACAGCCAAAGCCACAGCAATTGAGATCATACATGATGCGATAAGTCCAGTCCATTTACCAAACCATCCTTCAAGCCAGTTTGTGAATGGGTCATTAATACCCGAATTCTCTGCTAATTCATTCGATAGAGCAGTTAGTCCTTCCAGGGCTTTGGTCACAGTCCCCCCAGGTGCTGAATTGTTTGGCATAAAGGTACAACACATGCTACCAAACATTTTGCATACCCCTCCTCTTTCAGCTAAGATCATATCTAAAGCCATTCGGTTCTGCCATGCCATTAGAGAGGTGGGGCCCAGCTGTTCTGCTAGACCTTTTACAGCGTCCCTGGTATAGTTTACAAATCGTTGTTGGTTGTAATATATATATATATATATATTTAATCCAGTCAACATTTTTATCTATAGTCACCCACCAGAAAAGAGACTCAAACCCAGCTGTTACCTGACTCCTGGCCTTAAACTCATTCAGGACCCCTCGAGGAATTCCAATCTCATCTATGTAGATCTAGGAGTCAAATGACCCTTTGGGAGAGGTGTCCCTTCCATACCGTTGGTAACCCTTAGTCCACGGGTGTTCTGACAGGATTCTCAGGGGCATAACCAGCTGGACCATAGCACAATCCCCTCAGGCATTGGCCGGGATCCTAGCTCGCAGTTTCTTATTCCCACACATCCACCAGACATCAGCTCTCTGAATGTCATGTTCCACACAGTCACCATTTTCCTTGTTAATCCTCTCCGCACAGCAATCATCAGGTAGTGACCCAAGATCCACCGCGCTACTGTTCCCTGGGAGTGTAAAACAAGTAAAATTGCCCGGATAAGTAGCAACCGCTGGAGGTATCTGAGGTCTCTGTACTGGGGGAAACAACAAACTCAATGTGTGACAGGTAGAATTTGTTTCTGGTTTATAACTCTTATTATACAACCTCAGCATACATTTTAAACCTTCTGGATCTGTATTGTAATCTAGAGGAAAAGGGACTGTTGCTAAATGTGGTCTAGCTCCAGCACAAACTAAACAGTTTTTCTTTTTAGAGTTTTAACCGTGTATCTTAACCATTCTAACCACTTATTTTTTTCTTGGTAACCCGTCTCCAAAGCTATGGCATCTTCTACTGTTAGGTTAGTAAGTCTTACAGTGTTACTCAGAACTTCTATCTTACTTGGAATATAACACACATATTTATCTGCCCATTGGAGCCTTCTTGCTTCAGTTAAGTCCCCACAGTCCACCATTTGGCAAAAATCAACTAAAATGGTACTAGTTACTCCTTCTATGAAGGTTAAGTTCAAGGCCTTCCCCTTACTTACCCTTACTTACCCCCGAGCCCCGGGGGTAAGGTAATGGAGTTTTTCACCGGTTTGAGATAAGCCCCGCCTTGTGCAGAACCTCCCTTTGTAGCCAGACTTTTTACCAGAGCTCTGCCGCCAACTGACCCTGCTCTGCCTGTAAAACCTTTTTGTAATGGGACTGGTGAGTCCAGGTAGACCTCTCTGCAATCCTTATTGCCGTGGGAGTGGTGAGAAGAACCTGATATGGCCCCTCCCACTTAGGCAAGTGCCAATGTTTCCTTTTTTATTATTTTTATCAGGACCCAGTCTCCTAAATGGATTCTCTCTTCTCCTTTGGATTGGACCTTCTGGAATAGAACAGACCTCATTAATTTGTTTCTGTTTCAACAAGTTAGACATATATTCTGCTAAGGTACGTTCAGATTCTTCAACTGGTGTTTCATTTAGTAGTAAGGGTATTCTATATGGCCTCCCATGTATCATTTCGAATGGACTCAAATCTTAATGGGATCCATTATCGCTGTAGATCTTTTCAGGGATTCCAAACCTAGGAATTCAATCCCTTAGTAGTTCTTTGGCTACAGTCTGTGCATCCGCACTTCCTGTCGGGAATACCTCCACCCATTTGGTCAAAGCATCTATTATTACCAGACAATATTCTTTCCTTTCACATTTGTCCAATTCAATAAAATCCATGCAAATGTGTTGGAATGTATATTGTGGTGTGGGGAACTTTCCTTTTCGTCGTCTTATGCCTCCCTGAGCATTGTGTTTTGCACATATAATGCATTGAGAACAAAAAGTTTTTGAGTAGTTTGTGAAGCCATAGGCTGTACATACCTTTATTTAACATCTCAGTCATCCCCCTGTTTGACACATGAGGTACTCCATGTGTCAACACTTCTGCATACCTAAATAGGGATTTTGGCAATACCGGTTTTCCTTCAGGTGATATGTAAATGTTATCTATTTCCAATATTGTTTCTCCCCGGGGGGTGCACTCTGCTGTATATCAGTAAGGACTGTATGATCTATCTCTATGATTTCCAGTTCTGTCATTATTTGATGTGTTTCTTGTGCCGCTATTTTAGTCCCTCCAAGATTTCAGCCTGTGTCACTACTGCGTATCTGGTTACATTTGTGCCATCTGGATTTTTTCTACTGGAGCCATCAAGAAAAAGTGTCATGTCATAATTAGATAATGGTACATCTTTCAAATCACTTTGTGACTCTGTCTCTCCTCCGCTATCCCCTATGGGGAATCGGATGGAAACGGACCGGCTAACGGATCCGCTCCCATAGGGACACATTACAAGTCCGTAAACGGACTTGTAATTAGCGGACCGTTCGTCCGCTCATGTGAAAGGGGCCTTATGTTTATGGCCATCAGTAGGGAGTGGTAGTAGTGTGAATGAGTTTAATGTAGTACACCTCTGTATCGTTAAGTGAGGTTGTGTCAAGAGTATTGTCATACAGTAAGGTGTCGTGCTGGGCTCAAATGTGATATCTTTTGTTGTAAAAGAATAACAGATACTGCATGAGGTACTTTGAGTGTCAACGGGTAATATAGCACTATAGATGCTGAGGCCTTTACTGCTTCGGCTGCAGCTACCACTGCCTGTACACAGGGTGGAAGTGCTCTAGTTACACTGTCTAGTTTTGTAAAATAGTAAGCAATTGGCCTCTGGTGCTCACCATGTGACTGTGTAAGTACTGATGTCTTGTGACCTTCCCTTAAATCTACTGTTTGTTCGAAAAAAGTTTTGTCATATTCCGTTAAGGCTAGCACTGATAAACTAGAAAGGACTTGTTTTAGGTCAGTAAAGGCTATCTGTTTCCTCACTCCATTTTATAGCATCCTATGGGGCCATGGGGTTACCATGTAAGGCATGGACCAACAGGGCAGTCAATATTGAATACCCGGGGATCCAAACCCTACAAAAATTCCTCATGCCCAAAAAATACATCCTTTTTTTTTTCTCTACACCTGTAGGAGGATTCAAATTTTCGCTCCATCCAGGTGCCGACCTTCTTTTGAGATATTATACCCCAAGTATTTGACCTGCTGTTGCCACAACTAGAATTTTAGTGTTATTTACCTTATGTCCTTGATCATGGAGAAAATACAACAGAGCCATTGTATCAGTCCTACAAACCTCCTCTGAGGGAGACGCCACTAGAATGTGTCTTCATAGAGGAGTTGTCTTCCCCCTAGGGGCACAAATTGAGCCAAGTTTGAGGACATTACCTGTGAAAAGATGGTGGGAGACTCACAATAGCTCTGGGCAACCTGGTGAAGGTATACCTTTTCCCCCGGTAAGTGAAGGCAAACCAAAATTAATGGTCGGGGTGCACTGAAATGCTAAAAAAAAAACATTACTAATTTCAATCACAGAGAGGAATTCATTCCCTAGATCCAAATCATTCAATAGTGTGTGTGGATCTGGTACCACAGGAGCTCTTGGTATAACTGCCTGGTTAACGGCTTGTAAATTCTGTACCATTCTCCAGCCTGTGGAAGGCGGAGCCTTCTTAACAGGGAAAAGAGTGGTGTTACAGGGGCTGTCAGGACACAAAATAATCACCCCTGTTTGTAAAAATGTATCTATTACAGAGGCGATACCCTCCTCTGCTTCCTTCTATGGGACTCCTCTGTTTCCGCCTCGGCAGTGTACATCCGCTACATCCTCATCTCCTTCAACACTTTGCACAAAAACCTTTACTTTCAAATTTGTTTCCCATTGTTTTCAGATACTTCTCTGAATGTTTAGCATATTGTAAAACATCTAGAACTGATGCAGTTCAGTAAATAACCATATTTTTAACAATGTAATCTTTATGATCCTGTTTTAATCCATTTACAAAAGCTATTTTTAGCCGTTGCTGATATGCACTATTCACATCCTCAGCTTCGGGGATCCCGAAGAACACTTTAAAAACATCTCGTAGTTTATTTAGGTAGTCACTGATACTCTCCTTGTACTGTCATATTTATTTTTTGCCAATCAGTCCTTTGAATCCATCTAAGCTGACATCTATTCAGTAATGCAGTCAACCTGTTTCCTAAGTCTGGGCTATCTGGAGGTAATGGATCTCTTTGCCCCTGTCCGTCTGCTAGGCCGCAATGGTCCCAATCCCCCTTTACGGAAGCCCAATCTGATCCCAGTACTCTCCTCGGGGCTCTCTCTACCTCCACCCCATTCAACTTATTACTGTTCCATAATCCCTCTATGTTTTCAATAAATTCTGCTTAACCTAATTTTGGATGTTTTATGTGTTCTGTAGCCTTTTGTATGTCCTTCTCAGTCCATGGCCTGAAAACAGTCATTGTCAGGGGATGCTGTCCTCCAAACCCATCCGCCTGTCCTCCCCTGGGGTTTGGGACTTCTATCAAGGGGTATTGTTCACCATTATCTACACCATACCTAATAGGAGGTTTACTTAATCCCTTGGCTCCTGCTGAGGCACCTAGTGCATAGGTTATGGCATCAGTTAAAGTTTCAAGGATTGATCTGTTCAGCTCCGAGATCATGCTGCTATCTGGAGAGATTAAAGAAGTAGGGTCAGGGTCTTGTTCAGAGGCAGTTCCTCTGACAGGGGTGGATGTCACAGGGAGGGTGGTACTCTGGGCAGTGGCTGGCACCTGAGGGGGAGGACCATTATAAGGAGGTGGTCTCTGGGTTCTACAAATTAAATCATCCTCTTTGTCCACTAGGGGAAGTTGGGCTTGGCATTTTTCTTTTGTTCTTCTAGCATGTTCAAGCCAGCATGCCGCCATTTCTAACTTACACCTTCTCTGATCTTAACAATTTAAGCATTTTCACCAAATTCTAGCAACCTTTTACAGTTAAATTATTCTAAAAAACAAATTTTCTTTCCCTTTTAGCACAGTATATCACAATTTTAGGGTCTTTGTTATGCATACATTTCTTATCTCTTTCTAATGGTGCATTAGGAATACAACAGCAGCACAGACAATACATCCCTTTACAGAAATTATTCCCCATGGTGCACGTTTGCTTCAGTGTTGAGTTTAGAATACAAGACAGGTAATTCTACTCTTAAACCCCACCAAAATCTATAATACAACAGCAAAGTCTAAATTCCCCAAAAAGGAAACCTATGCACACATATATTATACCATTACCCCCCCTCTTTTTTTTTAGAAACACAGTGTGTTTAAAACAAACACAGACAAAAAACAAACAAACAAAACAAACAACTAAAAAAAGGTGACCTGGTCTGTATTCACGTGCGCGCACACACAAAAGAGCAAGTGTACTTAGCTTAGATAGGCGGACACGTCATTAACAATACATATGTCCGAAAGGGGGGGGGGTGGGAGGTTAAAGTCCGGTGTCTAAACACAAGATTGCAGACACGTTAAAACATAACTGCCTGAACAGAAAAATGGCATTAATTGGGCTTTCTAATAACTTGTAAAACACTGGGGTAACGATCCTTGGGCCATGATAACAATAAGAATACAGGAAAATCAAAACAAAACAAAAATGTTAAAACATGTGTGTGCAGCAGTACTGTAAAAAAAATAATTGTAAAGTTGGCCATTAGAAAAAAAAGAAGATGGTACTACACCACCTATTACAGAAAAAGTGATCACCAAGAAAACAGTAGGCCTCGCAATCTGTGTAGATCACTCGCCTACTTTTAGCGCTTAAATTGTCGGGTCCGCAACCTACGACATTCGGTATACCCTTCAAATCTTTTTTTTATCTGTTCCGGACAGCAGGCGACGTTCATTTTTACCTCAGGCAACGCCCCAAATGCCTGTTTTACAGTGGACTATTAAGATGTCATACAATCAGTCTCAATGTCTGTTATAACAACTCATCAGCGGACTATTAAGATGTCATACAATCAATCCCAGTCTGTTCTATCACTCATAACCAAAATCAAGCAGAGAAAAAGAAAAAAAAAATAATAAACTTAGAGAGAGAAAAAAAAATGTAATTTAAAGTATCTTACCTCCCAAACACACCAGAAGGACTGGATCTCGGCAGGTTCGGAACCAGATGGTTGAACCCGGGTCCTGGTAGCAATCGGCCCCTATTTTACCACAAATGTTATGTGGGAGGACTTATTTTGTCAGTGAGTTTTGAGATCCGATACTCACTGATTTCTGATCGACCATTGGACCCGGGCTTCACACATTGGTAGCGGCTAGAAGGACCAAAAATGTTAGGATAATTCTTCCCCTGTGATCAGTCAAACTTCAAGTGTTCCAGGAGCAAGATACTTTATTTCAGTTGCACCGGTACAACTGGATAGAACCTTCATGCTGAGAAGAAAGCATGAAGTCCCATCCAGACACGAGGTGTAAGACCTTCTTTATAGAGTCAACAGGAAGAATACTATTGGCTAAAAGACCACCGGTGGCTCATGACGCAAACAAGCTTTATTGCCAGTCACAGTGCCTTTTTACAATTCTTAGCAAAGGTTGATTTTAAAGAAGTAACACAAACAATAGAATTAGGCTAGGTAAAGCCATGTGTCCTTAGAATCCATTACAGAGGCAAGATTAAGCAATGTGTCCTTAGAATCCATTTTACATTTCTACAAATAGTCACACAATACACATAAAAAAACTTTTCCAACAAATGTTTAATTGGTAGCCCACTGTAGGTGTACTTGAATTGTGATCCATAAACTTCACATTGTGATATTGATTATCTTGGACTGAGAATCTTACACCAATGTTTACTCATCTAAACCTCTAGGATAGAGTAGAAACATTAATGTGCCTTTCCCAGTCTGTATTACAAGGGACTGTAGCTTGCTTACACTGCTTGCATCCTCATGCATTCAATACAAATGTGGGCTTCACTGTGCAAGCAGCAAAGTGGGTCTTTTGGTTAATATAACCAACAATATAGTAATTTTGGGTATAGGGATTGACACCAATCTTTTCACCCCCCCCCCAACACAAAAATAACTAATATCAAGTAAAGATATAGAGGGAGGTCAGGAAAACAAATGACTTTATTATACACATTGGAAGCCCAGTTTTTTTTCTGTAACTCCTCAGCACTCAGGCTTTCACACTGTGACTGCAGATGAAGAATTTTACAGCTAAAGCACCTGAAACACGCTTCCCGTGTGAAAGAGGTCCAAAGCAGTCCTAAAGTGCTTTATAATAAAAAATATCATAAAAAGAACACAGAGAATGCTATATCTCATCTCTTCTGCATAATAGGGGGGTCTGGTTCGGGTTCATGTAGACCTGATTCAGCCTTTCCATGCAGCTCTCCAACAGCAGATCAGCTCTAATAGTAAACTGTTGCTGGTTGTGATCTAAGCAGTGCTTGATGATGTACCTGGACCTTCTCCTGAAGAAAAGCTATGGGAAACGTTATTTAAGCTGGTTTCAAACTCTCTACACTACATCTTAAAGGGTTTGTAACTAACACTGAGATTCACTGCCAGTCCCCCAATTTTTAGCAGCCATAATGCACTGTGTAATTGTTAAAAACCTATAAATACCTTTGTCATGTATCTTCAGGCCGGTCACATGACTCCAGTTTGCTCTAATACTCTGTTTCAGGGCTACAGTGTGAGGGGCCGAGATCTCCCTCTGACGTCAGCCTGGAGGTCTTGTGATCGCAGTGCTGGTTGCTCAGCACCTCCTGCTGTAGCCCTGAAACTGAGTATTAGAGGGGCCAGGAGTCACGTGACCTGAAGCTACATGACAAGAAGGTATTTAAAGTCTTTGTTTTTAACAAACAAATACACAGTGTATTATGGCTGCTTTGAAGATTAGTATTCTATTAACAGCAGCGGGGGGAGGCAGAGACAGCTCACACAGACTCCCAAGCTGACAGGCAGGGAGGGGGAAGAGCTGCGGATGATGGAGGCACGTGAACTGACCAAGGTGTCAGGGCTCAGCAGCCATGATAAACCATGGTCAGTTTACAGGGGAAGAGCAGAAAATGGCAGGATCAGCCAGGTATTTTGTGTCAGATAAGACAGCGCAAGCACTTTGCTGTTTTACCTGCTATCAGGGAACGGGATCTCACTTTTTTTTAGGGTTACAACAAATTTAAGCTGGCTACATATGGTTGCATTTTCCACCAATTCCTAATAAACCAGATGAAAGTTCAAGCTGTGGAAAGCTCTGTCAGCGTCCACAGATATAATCCCTGTTCAGCCTACAATTTCCGACCCAGTTCCTTTGATTTTTCAATAGAAGTTGATCAAGCCAGGTGGAAAACTGTAGCCTAATCAAATATTGCAAGAGATGCAAGCACTGTCTGGGTATTTATCCAGCTGCAAGTGTTGCAGCTGCTTAAATACAATAGCCCACAGTGGGAATGGAGGAATCTATTGGATTTATTTTGTATTTATTTTTTGTATTTATTTATTTTGGAGCCTTTCAGATGTCAGCAGTGTTCTTTGTGTGGTATGGCAGCCATATTTACTGGTGATTGCTAAATGTTTCATACAGTAGAAAAAGGCATGCACGTGATGATAGTCATCTATATAACCTGAAATAAAAACTAGATGGGTTTAGGACAATCCTGTATCCACAGTACAAAATGAACTTAAATATCATAATTACACATGTGCAGCACATTTAAGGAGAGGTGGGCTTCCTCCAGGCTCCCCTGCCATCTATCTATCCATTATAATGCATGTACTTCCACTGTGAAGGCTCAGAAAGTTTAGTTAGGACTGCAGATAATATTGGGGTGCTGTGACGTGGCTCTAAAGCTTACGCATGTATTTTCAAATGTGTGGAAGTAAACCCCTGTTTTTAACGCATACTGTTAGGATAATTCAGTTGGTTGCAGATGGTTGGTATTTTGAGCTGGGAATTTAGTTTGTTTTTGATTGACATGCGTTGTATCATGTATATATTCCCTGGGCAGGGAAGACAACGAGACTGCTAAGAGGCTTTTATAGGCTTTAAAATTACTGAAGTTACTTGTAAAAAAAGTTACTTTTTGATTTGTAAGTATAGGTGCCGTAAACGGACTAGGCATGTAGACTCAAGATGTTAAATAAAAGGCAAAAATAGAGAATTTGTTTAACGATTTACACTTCTGGGGTGAAGCAGCATTAAAAACAGCATTATGGGTTTTCCATCTCAGCATCATCATAAAGCAGCCAGGCAGTGAATCAGCTAAAAAAGAACAATAGGATAAATATATCTTCTTTATAGACTTTTCCATATGTAAGTAGATATAATTTTAATTTATCTATGTGTGTATTTATGGGGTATGGCAGTACCCCAACACAGCAGCAGTGCCCATATCTTGGGCAAGAAAGCTAATTAGATTTTTTTTTGTATTGTTATTTTACTTCTGGTACTTTCTGCAATAGGTGATAGGTAGGCAGAGAAAAATATATATATATATATATATATATATATATATATATATATATATATATTTATTGTATATTACTGCACCTTTAAGGATGGATGTGGTAAAGCTCCAGGAGAGCTGCTTACAATGTATTCTTTACTGTACAGAATATGTCCAAAGCACAGCAGCCTCAGCAGTATCATGTACAGAAATGCTGGTGATGATGAAACGAATATAGAATAAATGATAGATTTCATTTTAATAATGTTTTATGTCCTCTTTCTACAGTAGGAAAAGGTAGGCAGCCAGCTAGTATTGAAAACCAGCAATCAGAAAATTACTGTGAGGAATAATGGGGGTGATGACATTATAGCATTAAGTAAGAGCCATAAGAGCAGTCTTCTGCTACCAATGTTGGCACAAAACAGCACAAGAATAAAATGTCCAGCACCCATGAATTTAGAAAATAATGGCTACTCTGCTCAAGTTTTTTTATAGCTGTCTGTATCCTAAGCCAACCCTCTTTTAAATCAACGTGTGTGAAAGGATAGGCAAGCATATGGAAAAGGGCTTCCAAGGCAGTGTGGAGGTCTGCCATCAGTCTCCACAGAAAAGTGAAATAGTGCAAACTACCAACATTTTTATATATATTTGATTTTAGTAAATCTGTATGAAACAGAACAAATCCTGGTTCACTCATCTTCAATCACAATGTAGTCAGGTCCCCTTTGTATGTTGTCATTTTATCAAGATTTTTTTTTTTTTTTGTGATTTTGAGTATTGTGTCACTAAATATTCTGTCTGATTGCTGCAGGGGTCAGGTTCTGTGTGTGACCTCTTCCTCTATAGGGATCCTTTGCCTTAGTGTATAAATATTTGGAGAGGAGCGACCCCAGGTGTGGGGAGTCCAATGGTAATAGATCTGTGAGAACCAATTGTTGTGATGTGATTGCTCTTCTTTATTATTTTCTCCCTCCAATGGGCCCCTTCTTAAGGGATCCACATTCTATGGACTTTTACTTTCTATGGATTTTATCCAATTCAGGTATGGGCCACACTAAGGTCTCTATGCACCTCTTCTTATGTAACCACTAGGGACAGCATAGCCATTTTACCTTAGCAAAATCCTACAGCCAATTGTATGCAATCATCTGTAAATGAATGTGGAAACCATTGTGAACTGTATATGCCACCTTCCAAGTCTGCTAGTAAAAAATGACTTTATTTAAACTAAGAAGATTTCAGTGACATTTACTGAGAAAAGTGTTTGCGTCATGAATAAGTGTAACCATGGTGTATCAAAAGAATAGTTTCCTTGGGAATTAAGCCATGCAACCATCCAGGTACTGCTGTAAACAGTTTTTACCAGTTTAACCCCTGTGGTTAAGTATATCTGAGTGGATACACATTTTAATCTTCAAGGTAATTTAATAAACTAAGTAATACTGTTGAATAGGAACATGTTTCCAAGGAGGACACGAGTGGCTGGTGAGGATTGAGTCATGCTCTGCATCCCTGTTTTAAACACAAATGCATTCAGGGATGGAATCCTCAGTGTCTGTTGGAAGGGAATGAGGGGGTTAATGTCTTTGGAACTTAAGCGTGTCAAATTACTTTGATGGCTGGTGATTTCTAACCTGCTCTCTAGGGGCCAAACTCCCATCCATGGTGACCAATCAAACTCCCAACCCCCTACAACCATATCACAGATTAGTATTTTTTAAGTAATGGGAAAGGCTTAAAATACTTAAAGCAAACATCAATAACCACCCTTCCCCACAGTGAATTTTTTTGTAATACCAACCATTATTTTTTAATGGTCTTCTAGTCAGCCTGATGATGTCAAAGATACTTCCTTTTCTCTTGTGGCAGCAGCTGTGGGTGGTCCTTACTGCTGCACTGAATAATGCTTATGTAAAGACACATGAGCAATTTTTAGTGCAGTAGGCACCCTCAGAGGTCAGGGCCTTGACAGCATTGGCAAGGAGATGTAGACTAAATCACACACAAAAAAGCAGTAAACAGTTGCGCTTAAGAGCCTTAACCTCAGAAATTACATATTGCCAATCTGCCTGTGACCTGCAGTAAATAAGTATCCAGAGAAAGTAGTCTGGCATGGGATGATGATAGTGAGCATCAACTGAGCTTTAAGTAATCAGCTGGGGACAGCCACCAGCAGGGAGAAACAAAGTGCATTGATCTTGAGCATAGCAATTAACTAAATAGGAAGATCAACAATTAAACTCACAAAAGTGAAGTCAACACATCGCTACCCTGTGTCCTGGAGGTGTCATAACAATTTGCTGACAAAGAGCCTAGCAACAGACACTTTGGCCTGGAAGTGGCAGGAGAGGAGCCTGTCCCTTTTGGCAGCAAGACTTTGCCCATTTCCTGCTATTCAGAGGGTCCCACTCTCCTCAAATAACAACAAAACCTGGGGAATGCCCAGGAAAAAACAGGCCTCCTTACCGACCAGCACTCTCCTCAATCAATCTTGGCATTACTGATAGCTTTTGGTCAGCAAACTGATATGACATCTCTGGGCCACAGTGCATCACTTTTGTGAGGGCAATTATTTATATTCCTACTCCTATTAAATTAAATATATTAGAGACTGGGAAGGAGAGCTAAACCACAGGTTTACCACGCTACAAATTAAAAAGCTTATTGACTCCTCACACTATACATCGATAAGCTCACAGATTCAAGAGATGTCTTATACATTTCTATCGGGGTGTTATAGAACCCCAGTGAGACTGGCACAGATGTACAGGAATGCAGACAACAGGTGTTGTAGGGTATGTGGACAGGAGGGTACTTTACTCCACCTGTGGTGGTCATGCCCAAAGATCAGATGATTTTGGCAAGAAATTGCCCCCTGGGTTGAAAGGCTGTCTCCCGAGGAAATGGAATTGACCTCTCTAAACTTCTTATTCCATGGGTCAGCAAGGTCCATTGGATCATATAAGGATAGCATTACGCCTCATTTATTAAATGCGGCAAAACTATTAATACCTAGACTATGGAAACAGAAGAAAAAACCAACTATTCTTGAATGGAAGAGAGAAGTTAATTTAAGTATGGAGGCAGAAAGATGGATTTCTATGGTTAAAAATAGAACGGATAAGTTCAGAGAAATGTGGACAGAATGGGAACAACGCTCACCAGAGATAGAATAATATAAGGAGCTGCATAAATTCTAGGTAAATGCTCATGGAGGGAGAGGGGGGGGGGGGGGTAGGTGGAGATCATTTTAGTTATTTTAGCTATTTTTATTTTATTTTATTTTTTATTTTGTCTCTCTTCAACCCCCTTTTTTTTCTTTTTTTTTTATGAATGCTTGTGTGGCTCTGCCCCTAACCCCCACCTGTATAGGTATAAGAGGAGGGGGCATTGAGGGAGGGGTTGGGGTTTTTTCACTTTTTTTTTGTTGTTGTTTGAAACAGGAAAGGGAAGAGGGGAAGGGAGATAAAGGGGAAGGGGGGGGGGGGGGTAAGTTATAAATGGGTATTATGGCTTTTAGAAGCCTCAGATATAAATATATATATTTTTTTTAGGGAAGGGTGGCGGGGTAATAGGAGTGATGAGTGATAAGAGTTATAAGTTATAAAGGGGCAAAATGGCTTTTTAGAAGCCTCTTATGTAAGGTTTTTTTTTTATTATAATTTTTTTGTTTTGTTTTTTAGGAAAGAGAGAAAGAAAAGGGAAAGGAAAAAAAATGTTTTTATTTTATTTTTCCCTACCCCCGACCCTTTTTGATAATTTTTTCTATAGGGGGGGTGGGAGAGAGCCACGGGGAATACGTGGGGGTGAGGGGGACAATTTCCTTTGTCTTTTATTTTTATTTTTTCTTATTTCTTTTCTTTTTGGGAGGGGGTGTATAGGATATGGATAATGATGTTTACATTATTATAATGTTTTTGATATGTGATATATTGTTAAATGGAAATGTTGTTGAAAAATGTATAACAATTTTGATAATTAAAAAAAAGATATATATATATTATGGGCCAGATTCAGGTACCGCGGCGTACCTTTGTGCGGGCGTCATTTGCATATTTAACATGGGAACGCCGAATGCGTCCAGCGTAACTATGCACCCATCATACGCCGGCGTAGGCAAGTTACGTCGGATGGCTGAAGTCATGTTTTTCGGCGTATGTCGTTGTGTGAATCGGCGCAAAGATGCGACGGCGCACGTTTGAAATTACGGCGGCGTATCTGGAGATACGCCGACGTAAGTCTTTCTGAATCTGGCCCATATTGTGCATGATCAGTCCACATTGTTTCTCAGTCCTTGACACTGGCTGTTATTCACGCAAAAGACTGGTGATATTTAGTGGCAAGAAGGAATTACTGCAGGGAACAGAACTAGATTAAGAGAGTATTTCAGCAAAAGCCGTTTTATTTCTTCCTGGCTGTGCTATTGTTTTTTGCATTGCTTTATTAAACAAGCATGTGTTCTTATTGAGAACTGTAGTTACATGCTCAAACGCCAGGCAGAATTAAACCTGCCCTGAAAGTCTAAAGCTGGGTTCACACCTCCGACAGATGCGGCTCGCAGCAGGGGTCCGGTGCGTGCCTGTTCTCCGTTTCAGGGACAAATCAGGGCCGAATTTTTGCCTGAATTCGGCCCTGAAACTGAGCCAAAGAACAATGCAGGGATACCCACATCCAATTTGCGTAGGTGTGAACCCAGCCTGAATCTAAATTGGTGTTTGTGTCAAGTTATCTTCAATCCTTGCTGTATCAGGCCCTATAGGTTGATGTGTACAATGCAAATAATGCAGATATATCAAACAATTAGGGTTTATTGTAGATACTAAGGCCCAGATTCCCAAAGAAGTTATGTCGGCGTATCTCGAGATACGCCGCGTAACTTCTAGGATGCGCCGGCGTATCTTTTTTTTGTATTCAGAAAGCAAGATACGCCGTAATTTTGCTAAGATCCGACCGGAGTAAGTCTCTTACGCCGTCGTATCTTAGTTGCATATTTACGCTGGCCGCTCGGTGGCGGTTCCGTCGATTTACGTGTTGAATATGCAAATGAGCTAAATACGCAGATTCACGAACGTACTTGCGCCCGGGTCGCATTTTTTTACGTCGTTTGCGTAAGCGTATGTCCGGCGTAAAGTTACCCCTGCTATATGAGGCGTACGCAATGTTAAGTATGGACGTCGGGACAGCGCCGAATTTTTCGTCATTTGCGTAAAAAGTTTGCGAATAGGGCTTTGCGTAAGTTACGTTCACGTCGAGACCAATGAGTATTTGCCACGTAATTATGAGCATGCACACTGGGATACGTCCACGGACAGCACATGCGCCGTTCGTTAGAAACATCTTTTACATGGGGTCATGGTTGATTACCATACAACACGCCCACTCCAAGCCTACTTTGAATTACGCGGGCTTACGCCGGCCAATTTACGCTACGCCGCCGTAACTTAGAATGCAAGTGCTTTGTGAATACGACACTTGCCTCTTTAAGTTGCGGCGGCGTAGCGTAATGAGGATACGCTACGCCCGCACAAAGATATGCCTCTGTACGTGAATCTACCCCTAAGTTACTAATACCAAGAGAAGAACAAGGAATGGAAGATCTGGTACTAATATGGTTTTGGTGATAGTGACCAATGGTCTTGTATGTTCTTTAAGACACTGTACACCTGATGTTTTCTTCTTTTTTTTTTTTTTACTCCATAAGACATACAGATACTCTGAATCTTTTCCAAATGGAATACCAAAACAATCAAGAGACTGATACTCTGAAATGAAAAAGTTAACAGCAATATAAAAAGCACTTTTTGCAGAGTAGGCAATTTTCCTTGGGTTAGTTTAAAATGCCAGAATTAACACAATAAAAAATACATCAGTTTTGCAACATATGCGTTTGCATTGGATGAAGTACTTCTTGTCAAATGCACACAGGTTTAATGATGTATAAGTGCAATAAATCATTTGGGACGATAAACCAAATCTGACATTGATAAATCAGTGTATATGTTGACCATTATATTAAAATTCAGAATGAGTGCAGTCCTCATCCATGCTGCTGGAATAAATCACTCCTGAAATAACTGCTTCTGTGGACTGTGCTTTCATACAGTAAAACTGCTTGCAAGTCACTTTACACAAAAACTATTTATTTATCTAGGGATAGTGAACCAACTCCCTTTAGGGTTGCCATCGTTTCTTCCAATCAATTACAAAAATGTTACTTGTTTTTTAATTGGTTCATTAAATAAAGTGTATAATTGCATACATGGTTTATTAGAGGTAAAACATATGGTAGCTCACATAACAAGAACATAATTTATGTCATCAAGTGATCTTGGAAACATCTGGCAACATATCTTTGTTCTTCATCACTGCCTTTATAGCTGGAAGATTAGAAATATGCAGATTAAAAATATATTTGGAAAAAATGCTTCCTAAATATGGCAAGCAGTTTAGTTCTGATAGAACCTTATGGCTCCATTCTTAGTGTCAGAGCATGACATAAATAGATCGCCTGCAGCATGGCACTGCCATGTCAAGATCCCACACTGGTGCAGTGTTAATCATTGCCTGTATTCCCATTGGTGATTTAAGGAAAAGCTGAACAATGATTTTACCCTGCAGGCTTTTTAAGCAGCCAGGGCTACTGTTCCAATTTTGCTGAATCATTTATTTTGATTGTATAGTTGTGGTGAGACAATATACCAGTATTTTACACTGGGTGCTATATAACCTAATGTTTGGTTTTGTTTGAAAAGAAAATGTTGAAGAGCACTGTGTTCACTGATCAGGCTATTCAATTTAAATATAAATACAATGCCATTTACTAGTTATAGGCACACGTGACACGTAGACTAGTGACTTTGCTAAAATAACAGAACGGGTTCTAGTGTTTGGATCACTATCTAGAAAGCACCCAGCCTCATCCATATCATTTAATTTTTCAGAGTTCTTTTGTATCCATGTGTTTATCCTCCTTTACATTCTGACCTAGCAATTTCTTCAACGCTTGGGAGCAGGTCCAAATTTCCTTATCCTTTAACAAGCGTTTGTAATGTCTATTCCTGCTACAGTGATCATGATTTTACGTTAAGCTTGTTCAAATTATTCTCATTCAAAACATTACTTTACTGAACTGACCAGAGCTAAGCAAGCTATAAAACTTTATTTTAGCATGTAACCAATTCTTATTGTTTGCACTTAAAGCGGAAGTAAACCCATCGATTTAACAGTTTCAAAAAGCAGTTAAATTTCCGGCATGCCGGGATTGCCAACTGTCACATTGGTTGTGCTCTTAACCAAACTGTCAAACCATCCAATGGCTGGTGTCATAACTGATCACATGTACAGCACCACGGCAGTTGAAGATTAAACATAGGCCAAGATGGCAGCTTCCTTGGCTGAAAATGATAGAAGG
Source organism: Rana kukunoris (assembly GCA_029574335.1). Classification (NCBI taxonomy): domain Eukaryota; kingdom Metazoa; phylum Chordata; class Amphibia; order Anura; family Ranidae; genus Rana; species Rana kukunoris. Next base: position 261,284,680 of record CM056052.1, on the reverse strand, counting down.
GTTTACTTCCACTTTAAGACATTAAAACGTTGTTGTTCTATACGTCACCCAGGTATCATCTGTTACATTTACATCTGTTGCAAAAAAAGGTTCTATTCAGACCCTTTGGCAGAATTTCTCCATAAAAAGTCTTCTATAAACCTGATTTTTATCTTGAAAAAAAGCTATAAAATGGACCTAGTATGGACAAAAAACATAAAGGTGAAATATCAAAAATCCTTACCATTACAATATACTGACAGCTGCTATGCAGATCTGGGAAAAATACATTGGGTATTGTCCTTTATCCAACCCAAATAGCTGGTAATGTATAAATAATTTAACATGATAGCTTTGATGTGAAAGACAAGACTCCATTAGATACATACCTTTTGTGAAAATGTCATTAAGACAGTTTCTTCCTTCATAGACAGATTGAATAAATTATTCCAGAATAGAGTTTCTAAGCCACCTAAATTACTCCTATTTTTTTCTGGGAGACTCAGCCTTGCTCACAAATCTTATAGTGGCTGTATCATGGTCATATTTAGTTATATATCATTTCCATTTACTTTAAAGAAATAAAAATAATTTTGTGATGTGCTCTGGAGAACGTTGTGTTCCTAAATTGACACGTTATATAGATAAAAGCTTTTCAACTTATGGTGTGTTAAATTACTGCACATAAAAACAATGATACAGCTTTGGTTCCAGAAAGTAGCATGTAAAAAGTAATATTTATATCATGCAAGCAATGGAAAATATATAAGGGGTACACATATTGTACATATGTGAAATACAGTACATTTATGTTAAAATGCTTCTTTAACCACTTGAGGCCCGCGCTATCGCTGAATGACGGCAACGGCGCGGACCTCAATTTCCAACATGCCGTCATTTGACGGCAGTTGCTTCCTGGTTCCCTGCGCGCGCTCTGGAGCGCGCGTTGGGGAAATTCTGTTGCTGGCCGTGTCCCTTGGACACAGCCAATCAAAGATCGCCTTGAACGGCCAATCGGAGTGGCCGTTCAGATGCGATCTGAGGACGAATGAGAGATGATCTCAAATGTAAACAAATGAGATCATCTCTCATCGCCGCTTCTCCCTCCTCACACAGAGACAGCGTGTGAGGAGGGAGAAAGTTCTGTGAGTTCTATACAGCGCCCATACAGTGCCATCACAGTGCCACAGTGCCCATACAGTGCCACAGTGCCACCACAGTGCCCATACAGTGCCCATACAGTGTCACATCTGTGCCCATACAGTGCCACCTGTGCCCATACAGTTGCCACCTGTGCCCATACAGTTGCCACCTGTGCCCATACAGTACTCACCTGTGCCGCCAATCAGTGCTCACCTGTGCCGCCAATCAGTGCTCACCTGTGCCGCCAATCAGTGCTCACCTGTGCCGCCAATCAGTGCCCACCTGTGTTGTGCCGCCAATCAGTGCCCACCTGTGTTGTGCCGCCAATCAGTGCCCACCTGTGTTGTGCCGCCAATCAGTGCTTACCTGTGCCGCCAATCAGTGCTCACCTGTGCCGCCAATCAGTGCTCACCTGTGCCACCAATCAGTGCTCACCTGTGCCGCCAATCAGTGCCCACCTGTGCCGCCTCATCAGTGCCACCTCAGTGCCCACCTGTGCCAATCCGTGCCCATCTGCTCCGCCAATCCGTGCCCATCTGCTCCGCCAAAACATGTCAAAAAAATCCTATTCACTAGAGGAGGCATTCCAAATTATTTCTGCGCCCGATGAGAGCAACATGGACCTCTCTCGTTCAAACTCCACTTCCAATTTTTCTTCTGAGTCGGACGTCAACTATGAGCCAGCCCCCAGTAGCGGAACACTGAGTGACTCCGAGGAGGAAGATAGCCGGCCCGCTAAACAAAGGCGTTCTGGTCAGGAGGCATTGCCATCCACCAGCATTGCAGTGCCATCCACCAGCACTGCAGTGCCTTCCACCAGCACCGCAGTGCCTTCCACCAGCACCGCAGTGCCTTCCACCAGCACCACAGTGCCTTCCACCAGCACCGCAGTGCCTCAGCAAGAAAGGCCAAAGACCCATGCCGGCCTTCCCTATGCCCTTTAGAACCCTTTGTGGCTTCCTCCAAATTCCGGGGAAGCCAACATTCCCCCTTTCACGGCCCAGCCAGGAGTCCAAGTGGACACGGAGAATTTTTCCCCGATCGATTTTTTCAACCTGATGTTCACAGAGGACATGCTATCTGAAATTGTGGCCCAGTGCAACCTATTTGCACAACAATTTATTGAAAGAAATCCCACATCCTATCATGCCCGTCCCTTCCAGTGGAGAGACCTTACGGTGGAGGAGTTGAAAAAAATTTTAGGCCTCACATTATGTATGGGACTCAACCCAAAAAATTCTTCACGTGCCTTTTGGTCCAAAAACCCAATTTATCACATGCCAATCTTCTCCAGCATAATGCCCAGATCCCGATACTATGCCATCATGAGATTTCTACATTTTAACGATAACACCCAGTGCCATCCCCGAAATCACCCAAATCACGACAGGCTTTTTAAAATTCGGCCCTTACTGACTTATTTTTCTGAAAAATTCCCCCAATTGTATACCCCGGACCAACACATCTGTGTGGATGAGTCCCTTGTGAAATTCACTGGCAGGCTTCAAATAAAACAATTCATCCCCAGCAAAAGAGCCCGCTATGGCGTGAAGATATACAAATTGTGTGACCGAGTCACAGGATACTTGTATGCCTTCAGAGTGTACGAAGGCAAGGACACCCAACTGAATCCCCCTAATTGCCCAGACTACTTGGGTTCAAGTGGCAAAATTGTTTGGGACCTCATCACCCCTCTATTGGAAAAGGGATACCATCTATACGTGGATAACTTCTATACCTCCCTTCCCCTGTTCCACAACCTGCACCGGAAGAAGACACCAGCATGTGGCACCGTCAGGAATAATCGGAAAGGCTTTCCTCAAAGTCTTGTGAATAAGAAGCTGAAAAGTGGAGAATCGGCAAGTCTGCGAAATAAGGAGGTCCTGGCAGTGAAGTGGAAGGACAGAAGGGATGTTTACATGCTATCCACCATCCACAATGACACCGTCGTTGAAACCCGCAGAAGGCGTGGCACCGTCATTCGAAAGCCAACATGCATCCAGGACTATAATTTGTTTATGGGGGGGGTCGACTTCAATGACCAGATGCTTGAACCCTATCTTGCCACAAGGCGGACGTACCATTGGTACAAAAAAGTTGCCATTTATTTTTTTCAATTGGCCATATACAACTCTTATGTAATATACCGCAACTCCACCCAAAACCCCAAACGCTTCCTTGGCTACCAAGAGGACCTTATCACTGCCCTTATTTTCCCGAACGGACCACCCCAAACTATCCGATCTGACGTTTTAAGTAGTCTCGTCGAGCGTCATTTTCCCGGTAGAGTCCCTCCCACAGAAACAGGCCGACGACGTCAAAAAAGATGCAAGGTGTGTTCCAGTCAAGGAATCAGACGAGACACAACTTTCCAGTTTATGACGATTGCCCTTCACAGCCTGGCCTCTGTCTAACTGACTATTTTCGGATTTACCATACCAAACTAAACTATTAATCCTCCGTTCCTGCCTTCATACACCTTCACACCCCTTATGCCACTGCCTGCTCTGTAACTGACCCCGGCTTGTTTTTTGACCACGATTCTGCCTAACGATTTTGTAATAACTCTGCCTGATCTGGAACTGACCCCGGCTTGTTTTTTGACCATTCTTCTGCCTAACGATTCTGTAATGCCTCTGCCTGATCTGGAACTGACCTCGGACTGTTTGACCATGCCTTTTGCCTGCCCCTTGGACTGATCTTGTACCCTGCTACTGGACTAGTGGGATTTAACACAGGGGTCTCACAAATGTGAGGGGCTCCAGAAAAGTTTTTCTAGATGAAGAAAAACATTTTTTTTGTTTTCTCATCCTAGATTAGGGTCTGGTTGCCCGGAGGCTTCAAAGAGATTTGGGTGGGAGAAGCCTCTACCCCTGTCCCCATTCTGTCCTAAACGAGGCTCTACTTCTGCCTGTTACCTGTAGGACCTATGACATCATGCCTTTGCCGGTTGCATGAACTGACTACTTGTGTATGCCGTTGCTGACCAAGTCCCTGCCTGCTGCCTGGACCAGTGCTATCCTGCTGTGTAGAACCGCGCTACTATTACCACAGGTAATCTTTTGTTTACACTTTGCTCAGCATAATGTATTTTGGGGTGTAATTCTTGGTATGTGCATGCTATGTGTCTCTGGAACACCTGACGTTGTTCCTTGCATGTTGGATCTCTGTATGTGGTCAGGCTGTGTAGAAGTCTCACACATGTGGTATCGTTGTACTCAGAAGGAGTAGCAGAATGTATTTTGGGGTGTAATTTTTGCTATCTAAATGCTATGTGTTGGAAATATCTTAGAAACCGACAACTTTGTGTAAAAAAAATATGCGTTTTCATTTTTTTTCCACGTTCCAAAAACTTCTGGAAACAAATGACCTGTTCAAAAGACTCATTATGCCTCATAGATTATACGTTGGGGTGTTAGCTTTACAAAATGGGGTCACTTTGTGGGTAATTCCATTGTCCTGGTGTTCCAGGGCCTTCAAAAGTGTAATAGGTAATCAACTAGCTAGATGTGCAATTTATGCTCCTATAACCCCTGATGGCGCTTCCTGAATGTTGGGCCTCTGTATGTGGCCAGGCAGTGAAAAAGTCTCACACATGGGGTATCGTTCTACTCAGGAGGAGTAGCAGAATGTATTTTGGGGTGTCATTTTTGCTATGTACATGCTATGTGTTGGAAATATCTTAGAAACTGACAACTTTGTGTAAAACAAAATGCGTTTTCATTTTTTTCCACATTTTCCAAAAACTGCTGGAAACAAATAAACCGTTCAAAAGACTAATTATGCCTCATTGATGATACGTTGGGGTGTTAGCTTTCCAAAATGGGGTCATTTTGTGGGTAATTCCATTTTCCTGGTGTTCCAGGGCCTTCAAAAGTGTAATAGGTAGTCAACTAGTTAGATGTGCAATTTATGCTCCTAAAACCCCTGATGGCGCTTCCTGCATGTTGGGCCTCCGTATGTGGCCAGACAGTGAAAAAGTCTCACACATGGGGTATCGTTTTACTCAGGAGGAGTAGCAGAATGTATTTTGGGGTGTCATTTTTGCTATCTAAATGCTATGTGTTGGAAATATCTTAGAAACGGACAACTTTGTGTAAAAAAAATGCGTTTTCATTTTTTTCCACATTTTCCAAAAACTGCTGGAAACAAATAAACCGTTCAAAAGACTCATTATGCCTCATAGATTATAGGTTGGGGTGTTAGCTTTCCAAAATGGGGTCATTTTGTGGGTAATTCCATTGTCCTGGTGTTCCAGGGCCTTCAAAAGTGTAATAGGTAGTCAACTAGTTAGATGTGCAATTTATGCTCCTAAAACCCCTGATGGCGCGTCCTGCATGTTGGGCCTCTGTATGTGGCCAGGCAGTGAAAAAGTCTCACACATGGGGTATCGTTTTACTCAGGAGGAGTAGCGGAATGTATTTTGGGGTGTCATTTGTGGTATGCACATGCCATGTGAGAGAAATAAGCTATTACAATGAAAATTTTGAGAACATTTTTAAATAAAAAATTAAAATCTTAATTTTGCAAAGTATTGTGGGAAAAAAATTAAAACTTCAAATAACTCACCATGCCCATTAATAAATACCTTGGAATGTCTACATTCTAAAAAGTGGTTATTTGGGGGCATTTGTACTTTCCTGGCTTGTTAGGGTCTCAAGAAATGAGATAGGCCTTCAATACATCAGGTGTGATCAGATGTGATATATTTTTATGATTTGCACTATAGTTTGTAGACTCTAAAACTTTCACACAGACCAAATAATTTCCAAAAATGTTGAGTTATTTTTTATCAAAGACATGTAGCAGTATAAATTTTGGGCAAAATTTATGAAGAAAAATTAATCATTTGCAAAATTTTATCACAGAAACTAAGAAAAAATATTTTTTTTTTCCAAATTTTCGGTCTTTTTTCATTAATAGCGCAAAAAATAAAAAACACAGAGGTGATCAAATACCACCAAAAGAACGCTCTGTTTGTATGAAAAAAAGGACAAAAAAATCATTTGGATACAGTGTTGCATGACTGAGTAATTGTCATTCAAAGTGGGAGAGCGCTGAAAGCTGAAAATTGCTCTGGGCAGGAGGGGTGTTTAAGTGCCCAGTATGGAAGTGGTTAAACAAAACATCTTTTATTGCTCTTTTGGGTTGAGTACGGAAGAGGCAACGTTTCCATTAGGTTTATATTGCTGTTTGCGTCTATTTTGGGGGGTTCAGTCTGTTTTATGTGGCAACAATGGTTACCAGGACAGATAGGAACAAGAAATGCAAAATATTATGGTTACTGGAACAGGAAGACAAGAGAAATATTCTAAATGGGGCATCTATTCTAGAAATAAATGTCACAAGGTTTTTCCTTTTCTTTGGAAAGATTTCCTCTCACTTCCTGTCTTGGGGACAGAAAATTAATGGAAGTCTCCCCGATAGCCAGAGAAATGGAATCTCATACATTTTAGACAATCCCTATATGCAGCCTTTACACTTGGAACCCAGAGAGGAAAAGGTAATCTGTATGGCTTATACTGTTTGTTCTACCTGTACAGACACAGCAAAGTTGGGAGTTAGGCACATATCCAGGGGCGGACTGACAACTCATGGGGCCCCCGGGCAATAGAAGATTATGGGGCCCCCAGGCTTACAGATGGCCACCAAGCCAGATGGCAGTACAGAGGCGGGGCAGCTAAAATCTCAGGATTTTCACATCAAAAGAATGTAGGTTTTGGACATATCAGGGACAGATGTAAAAAAAAAAAACACAGATTTTTACATACTGTCCCTGGTTTTAATGAGCCTGGCAACCCTGATGGGGCCCCCTAGTGGCATGGGGCCCTTGGGCAGTGCCCAAGTTCCTCAATGGTCAGTCCACCCCTGCACATATCTATTAATGTACAGACATTTAGAAACAAATAGCATTACTTATTAGATTTGAGTTAATGGGCCAGATTCACGTACATCTGCGCATTATTGGACCGGCGTAGCGCACCGCCTTTACATTAGACTGGCGCAATGTAGCGGCGCAATCACCCTATTCTCGTCGGTTTTGCGCAGAAATTTGCGCCTGCGCAACGTTATTTCAGAGGCGCAAGGCGGAGTAATTCAAATTGGGAAGGACGTGGGCGTGTTACATTGAAATGAGCCTTGACCCCATGCAAATGAGGGGCCGGCCGGCTCGCGCATGCGCGCTTGAAGCAGACCATGGTCAGCACCTCTGTGCGCATGCTCACAACTCTGGAACGGTGCAATCAGTGAAATTGGAAATGGACTAGGGCAAATTAGTAAACTACGCAGACAGCATAAATAGACAGACACAAACGCACTTCCTTTGCAAAAGTACATTCCTTTGTATCCCTTCCTATACAGCAAGATGCTTTTGTTCTGTTGTTTCTGAGCGTTTGTTTGTTTGTTTGTTTGTGACGTGTCTTTGAGATATTTGGGGACTGTTTTGCAGAGTGATTTTTGTCTTTTATGTGTTTTCTTTGTTGTTATTTTGTTTAAATTATATTTTTGCTGGGCATTTTTTATTTTTGTTCGTAAATTGTTTTGTTTTTTGGTTCTGTTTGTGTATGATTTGGGAATGTGGGGGTGACATTCCTGCCGGAAAAGGGGTGTCACCCTCATTTGTGGTGGAAAAGTGATCCCCAAGTCCGTGTGAATGGTGTATGAATGTACAGTGACATAATTGGAGCCGTGGCATGGCGTTGCTGCTCACAAGTCCTGCATGGTGGGCTTGTGCCAATCCAATGTGATGAGGATGTGATGTGTCTGTGCTAGGGACCACAGTGGTGTGCATGCATGCATTCTCATTGTGCCACGATTAAAGTGTGTGTTTAACGTGCAAAGATGCCTAATGTGAGCTGGCTCCTGGCTGCTCTTCCCTCAGAAGACGGGGTAGCCTTGGTTAGGGGGGTTCCGTATTGGAGTCATGAGATGGGGTCCCAGTGCATATGCAGAGTCACCCTGAAGGGATAAGACAGGAGGATGTTAGTAGTGCATGTGCCCCTTGTGATTTCAGCATCATGGGGGGGACAGTCATGCCTGCCACCCATGTCACTCGCCAACCAGCCAGCTGTCCCCATACATGTTCTGTTCGAAATCTGTGGGGATGGGGCTAGGATTGTATATGTAGCTGTCATGGGTGTCATGGGTGGTGTCATGTGTTGGGCTGGTGTTGGGCTCCTGCAGGGTTGTGGTTAATTCCAGGATGGCATGAGGGGTGAATCTGAAGATGCGAGACACCTCAGAATCACTCATGCCAAAGATGTCTATGCGTGTGTGATATATCAAGTGAAGAGTGAGGGGCTTGTATCAGATTAGATTATTATATCCATCAAGGTTTTAAAGGGCTATTGAAAGATAGTGAGACTGTGTTTGTAATTTGTATGTATGTTATGTATTGATGTATATATGTATGTATATTTTTTGTAAAAATGTTTTTTAAAGCAAAGAATTTTTTTTGTAAAAAAAAAAAAATCCTCTCCTGTGCCCTCCTCCGTGCCCTCCTCCGTGCCCTCCTCCTTCTTTGCTCATCTAAAGTCAGTAGTATAGCTATGAGCATGGATGCCACTGGCATGTTGGCATACAGTTTGTTGGGCAGCAAGTGTGACTGTTCAGCTCCTCACTAACAGTGTTGCTTTCTCTGACATGTAGACGAATTGTCTAATTTTATACCACCTTTTATATGGTCTAATTTTAGACAGGCCGTGCAGCTGTTGCGCACAGCGCGTAGCCTGCGCTGCACCAACGTTCTTTTGTGGATCCCCGTAACTCTCTCATTAGCATATTTGAATAGCAAATCAATGGTGTATCTAGAGCAGTTTTGCGCGGACGGATGCGCCTGTCTATCATAATTACGCTGGACAAAAAAAGTAGATTTCTTGCGTATCTCGTTTTGGGGATGCGGAGTATCGAAACGCATGCGCAAATTTAGACTTACGCCGCGCATCTCCTGTTACGCCGTCGTAATCGCTCTGTGAATCTGGCCCAATGTGCCTAGGCTCACCTTGTGGGCTGTTCACCGAACCCATGATAAAGTAAAAAAATTGCAAACCTAAACTTTTATGTGAGCTTTTCACTCATATATTTGTGAGTTATCTTTAGGCTGTATGTGGTGTTTTGGACGCTGGCAACACATATTAACCACTTGCTTACTGGGCACATACACCCCCCTCCTGCCCAGGTGAAATTTCAGCTTCCGGCACTGCGTCGTTTTAACTGACAATTCCGCAGTCGTGCGACGTGGCTCCCAAAAAAAATTGACGTCCTTTTTTCCCCACAAGTAGAGCTTTCTTTTGGTGGTATTTGATCGCCTGTGCGGTTTTTATTTTTTGCGCTATAAACAAAAAAGAGCGACAATTTTGAAAAAAAATACAATGGCCCAGATTCACATACACTTAATATTCCGCTGCGTAATCGAAGTACTCTACGCTGCCGTATTTTACCAGGCTCTACACCGAATCCTGGTAGATTTTTGCCCGTACGCTACGGCGGCGTAGTCTATTTCTCGCCGCGTAATCGAAATACGCGATTAGGGGGCGTGAAGCATTTAAATTAAGCGCGTCCCCGCGGCGATCGAACTGCGCATGCTCTGTTCAGAAATTTCCCGCCATGCATTGTGCGAAATCACGTCGTTACGTCATTCGTTGTTTGAGTAGCGGCGTTTACGAACATTCCTATTCCCGGACGACTTACGTAAAAAATAATAAAAGACGTCGGAAAACGTTGAAATTCGACGCGGGAACGACGGCCATACTTAACATGGGCTGTCTAATATTAGAGCAGCAAAAAGCTGGTATAGTGTTACGCAAATAAAAGATGACTAAAGGTGCCATAAGAGATTGCGATTGAAGATCGTAATTTCGGGGATCGCCGGCAAAAGCTCATTTGCATACCCCGACGCCGAAAACGACGGGAAGTCCACCCAGTGGCCGCAATTTTATTGCAGCGTAGATCCCAAGGCGTATGAACACGTAATCCAGTCGAATTGAAGCCCGCAGCCGTCTATTCATGGTTTGAGGTTTTCAACTAGCTAGAAAACGCGCGTAATTTGAAATTACTCCAGTCTAACACCAGTTAGACAGGCGTAATGGCTCTTTGAATCTGGGCCAATATTTTTTACTTGTTGCTATAATAAATATCCCAATTAAAAAAAAAATAAAAAAAATTCTCAGTTTAGGGCGATACGTATTCTTCTACATATTTTTGGTAAAAAAAAAAAAAATCGCAATAAGCGACTGGTTTGCGCAAAAGTTATAGCGCTTACAAAATAGGGGAGAGAATTATTATTTTTTATTATTTATTTTTTACTAGAAATGGCGGCGATCTGCGATTTTTATTGGTACTGCGACGTTATGGCTGGCATTGAAGGGGTTAACACTAGGGGGTGAGGAAGGGGTTAAATGTGTATCCTAGGAGTGTTCTAACTGTGGGGGGAGGGGGGGTGACTGGGGGGGTGACCGATCTGTGTCCCTATGTAGGAAGGAACACAGATCGGGCTCCTCCTCTCCAGAGACAGGACGCTGTCTCTGTAAAACGGCAATGAGAGATGATCTATGAGATCATCTCTCATTCGCCCACAGATCGCATCGCAAACGGCCACTCTGATTGGCCGTTCGCCGCGATCTGTGATTGGCCGTGTCCAAGGGACACGGACAACACAGGGCTTCCCCGCAGCGCGCTCTACAGTGCGCGCTGGGAACGCCCAAAGGGGATGCCGTCAAAAGACGGCATTTGTTGGCTATTCAGACCTGCGCTGTTGCCGTCATTTGACGGTAGCGCGGGTCTGAAGTGGTTAAGCATGTGTAATAGAGTTCTTCTAAAATTACATTATAGCCTGGCCTTAATATAGCAGCAACCCAATCTGATTAAATATAACCTACAAAATAGCTTTTTTAGGTAGTATTGGATACAACGGCCCAGATTCACGTACATCGGCGCATTATCGGTCCGGCGTAGCGCACCGCCATTACGTTAGACTTGCGCCATCTAGCCGCGTAATCCCCCGATTCACGTAGCTTTTGCGCAGGAAATTGCGCAAGCGTAAGGTTTTTTCCAGAGGCGTAAGGAGGAGTAATACAAATTGGGAGGGACGTGGGCGTGTTACATTGAAATGAGCCGTGACCCCATGCAAATGAAGGGCCGGCCGGCTCGCGCATGCGCGCGTGAAGGAGACCATGTCAGCTCCGCTGTGCGCATGCTCACAACTCGGGAGCGGCGCAATCAGTGAAATTGGAAATGGACTAGGGCAACGTTGTGAACTACGCAGACAGCATAAATAGACACACACAAACGCACTTGCATTGCAAAAGTACATCCCTTTGTGTCCCTTCCCATTTAACCAAGTGCTTTTGTTCCTGTTGTTCGTTGCAGTGTGTCTTGTAGTTGTCAGATTAGTGTTCTGTGTGATCAAGTTCTTGTTGGTATATTTGTGAAAGTGTTTTTTGATAAGTGTTTGAGAGACTGTTTGTTTGATTGATATATTTCTGAGCGTTTGTTTTCTTGCTTTATTTTTTATTTTTCTTTTTTTTTGCTGACATTTTTTGCATTTTTTTTTTTTTTTTTTGCTGACATTTTTTTTAAATTTTGGGTTGTGCATGCTGTTTGAATGTGGGGGTGACATTCCTGCTGGAAAAGGGGTGTCATCCTCAATTTTGGTGGAGAAGGGTTCCCCAGGACCAGGGAGAAGTGATTCCCAGGTCCGTGTGAATGGTGTATGAATGTACAGTGACATAATTGGAGCCTTGACGTGGCGTTACTGCTCACCAGTCGTGCATGGTGGACTGGTGCCAATCCAATTTGATGAGGATGTGGGGTGTGTGTGCTAGGGACCACAGTGGTGTGCATGCATGCATTCTCATTGTGCCATGATTAATGTGTGTGTTTAACGTGCAAAGATGCCCAATATGAGCTGTCTCCTGACTGCTCTTCCCTCAGAAGACGGGGTATCCTCGGTTAGGGGGGGATTGTCTGGTTGGGGGGTCAGGTCATCACGTAGCTCAACCTGCAGGCCCTTCCTCACTGCGAGATTGTGCAGCATGCAACATGCAACGATGATATGGCACACGAAGTTTGGGGAATACAACAGTGTACCCCCAGACTTATCCAGGCATCGGAAACGTGACTTCAGGAGGCCAAAGGTGCGCTCCACCACTGCTCGGGTTTTGATGTGTGCTTGATTGTATCTTTCCTCTCCTGGGGTTTGGGGGTTCCGGATAGGAGTCATGAGATGGGGTCCCAGTGCATATGCAGAGTCACCTGGAAGGGAAAAGACAGGAGAATGTTAGTCATGCATGTGCCACTTGTGAGGTGTGCATCACGGGAGGGGATAGTCATGCCTGACTCCCATGTCACTCACCAACCAGCCAGGTGTTCCCATACACGTTCTGATAGAATTCCATTCGGATGTGGCATTGATTGTAGATGTAGCTGTCATGGGTGGATCCGGGGTGTTTGGCACGGACGTGCCATATGAGTCCTTGGGCATCAACTATCACCTGTACGTTGATGGAGTGCCAATTCTTCCGATTGCGGTACATGTGCTCTGTGTCATGGGGGGGCTGGAGTGCCACATGTGTGCAATCAATGGCCCCGATGGTGCGTGGGAATCTGGCAATTCTGTAGAAATCTGTCATTGCCTTCAGCCGCAGGTCCTCAGTGGTGGGTTTGATGATTAGGTTGGCCAAGCGTGTGAGGATTGCTGGGACAACCTGGTGCACACATCTGCTCATGGAGGATTGTGACATCCCAGCCACCACTCCACTTGTACGCTGAAAAGAGCCACTGGCAAGGAAATGGAGTGTTGCCAGTACCTTGACCAATGGCTGCACTGGATGTGAGCGTTGTGTTGGGCTGGTGATGTCCTCCTGCAGGGTTGTGGTTAATTCCAGGATGGCATGAGGGGGGAATCTGAAGATGCGATACACCTCAGAATCACTCATGCCAAAGAGGTCTATGCGTGTGTGGTATACCCTCTCCCGTGCCATCCTCCGTGCCCTCCTCCTTCTTTGGTCATCTAAATTCACTAGTGCAGCTATGAGCGACGATGCCCCTGGCATGTTGGCAGTCAAATTGTAGTGCAACACGTGTGTGTGGTCTGCTCCTCAGTAACGGTGTTGCTTTCTGTGAGATGTAGACGTTTTTTCAAAATTTAGACCAGCTTTTATGTGCTCTAACTTTAGACAGGACATTTTGCTGTTGCGCACATCGCATAGCCTGCGCAGCAACTGCGTTTTTTTTGTGGATCCCCGCAACTCCCTCATTAGCATATTTGACTAGCAAATCAATGGTGTGTCTAGCGCATTTTTGCGCGGACGGATGCGTCTGTCTAACGAAATTACGCCGGACAAAAAAAAGTAGATTTCTGGCGTAAATCGTTTTCTGAATCGCGCGCATCTAAACGCACGCGCACATTTAGACTTACGCACGCGCAACACCAGTTGCGCAGGCGTAATCGCTCTGTGAATCTGGGCCAACATCTATATCCCCAATTATTCCCCAAATTTTTTTAAATATAGACTTCAGGTATGTGTGTGGTATGCATTAGGCAAGCTCCTAAATATGCATCCGTTTGAAACATGTATCCAATGTATGCTTCTTTGAACCAATTCTGCTGCTGATCGCACCGTTGTGGTTTGCAGCCTCTGTCTGCAACATTGCAGCCATGGTACAAGTGCAAACTAGTTGGGTACCACATGCTTGAGAAAACACTTGACTATGCACCAAACAGCCTGGGAGAAGCAGCACGTCAAAGATACCAGTCAGCAGCTAATAGTCTACACATCTCTTCTCATAATTAACTTTCCAACTCTGCCCAGGGCCGTCTTAATAGCATCATGGGCCCCTGGGCAAAGTAATGCTCTGGGGCCCCTACAATGGACACGTAGTACCCCCTTTTCCAGTGGACATACAGTGCATGTAAACTTTTGGCTCTGTGGCCACCTACAGAACTGCACTCACCTATACCATTCAAGCAGGCAGAATGAGGGAGCAATTCAAGCCTTTTGGTGCAAACAGTGTTTGACAGCTGGTCTCACCATGACACCACAATGCTACTTTCGCAGAAGGGCTCTCAGTGCTGCCGACTCAACAGCTCCCACTCCAGCTTCTACCCCGCAGCCTTTGAGTCCTGAGCATTTAAGCTGCATGGGGCGGGGTCAGAGCATCATTGGCGCTCTGGCCCTGCCACTGCCCCTCCCTGCTGGCTTTGAAATAATAGGTATTGTTCTGCACGGCGCACCACTGCCAGCCTGCCTCCCCTGTGTATCAGTCTCAGTGCCATCATGGGGCCCCCAATTTCAGGGCAGTGTGGGCTCAAGTACCAGATGCTTTGGACAAAATGAAGGGGCCCCCATGCTGAAGGGGCTCCTGGGCAGTGCCCAGGTGTGCCCTCTCATTAAGACAGCCCTGACTGTGCCCCTTCCCCTTCCACATGATTCTCCATTAGTGTGTGCTGAAACAACTGTCCATAAATGATAGGATGAAGTCTAACAAGACATTTCAGAGGCCTCTTTCCCTTTTCAGCACATCATGTGGGGCAGAGGGTCATCATGGGGACATATGGAGTTTGGCCAAGCATAAGCTTGAACCTCATCACAGGTCTCCTAACATTGACCAGGCAGGTTTCTCTTTTTCAACTGTTGGAGCTGAAGCATAAAATGTCTCCTCATCACCCCCATGCCCAACATCACAATGCTAGCTTGGCAAAACTGCTGGATTTATACCTGCTCCCATTATTGACCTTTTTAAGCCTGTTGGCTATAGTAAAAAGGCCATGTAGTGCATTATGGTTTAAACAAAAATCTTCTGGGCAAAGCTGCAAAAACTCCATGGGACTGTGAAAATTCCTGGGATTGAGAAGAAACTCAAAATCATCAACCCATGGAAGAGGCAGACCCAAACCTTAGCTATACTTAAGGTGTATTATTAAGCTGAGGTTGAGGCTTTGACACATGCAGTGGTATAAAATAAACCTATCCTGTAAGAGAAAACCTATATATACATATAACAAATGTATATGTGGCATGTCCACAAATGAACACTGTACTCTTTCATTTTTAATAAATATCAATATGTGTGAGCTTCTGCGCTACTACGCGGGTGACGTCTTCCTAATATACAGTATAAGTGATTGCAGCAAAAACAAAGTGGTGTATACACAACAGCAAAATAGATCAAATAAATAAATATAGAGTAATTGCGCAAAACATTCATATATAAACAATATGAAGACACAAACATCAAAAGGTGCAAATAAAGGTGCTGAGTGATCAAAATCTTAACTAAGAAGATGACGCTGGAGAAAATAGTGTCAAAGTCCAAATGTGAAAGTGACAGATCATTTTTGTTTCTGCATACTGATTGTAGCCCAACAAAGGAAGTTTTCTGCCTGCTGTTAGGGCCCTTTCCAACGTATGGATCCCATGAGGATCAGTACCTTTCTTATCCGCTTGCTCAGTGGGGATCGCTCCGTTGATCCCAGCAGAGCCAGCAGATGACAGGGCGGTGCCTGCACACTGTGGGGAGATCGGATAAACACGGACCGGCTGTGTGTGTTCACTCGATCCGCTCTGCAGACTGATGGAAAAATAGGATTTTTCATCTGCTGACACCCGCTATCCCATAGGGATACATGTATGTCTGTATTTTATCCAAAAATGAATGGACGAAATATGAACATACTGTACGTACGTGTGAAAGGGCCCTACATTTAAAGCACAGACAGTAACACTCTAATGCCGCATACAGACAATCAGAAATTCCGACAACAAAACCTTGAAATTTTTTCCGACGGATGTTGGCTCAGTCTTGTCTTGCATACACACAGTCACACAAATGTTGTCGGAAATTCCGAATGCCAAGAACGCAGTGATGCACAACACGTACGACGGCATTATTAAAGGGAAGTTGAATACCAGTCGTGTTAGTAGAAGTTTGGTGAGAGACGATTCGTGCTTTTCAGTCCGTTACAGCGTGACGAATGTGCTATCTGCATTACGAACTCTAGTTTTACCAGACCGAGCGCTTCCATCTCGTACTTGATTCAGAGCATGCATGGAATTTTGTGCGTCGGAATTGTCCACAGACGATCGGAATTTATGAGAATGGATTTTGTTGTCGGAAAATTTGAGAACCAGCTCTCAAATTTTTGTTGTCAGAAATTGAGCCTACATACGGTCAGAATTCCTGACAAAAATCTCCCATCGAACCTTAGTTGGCTGAAATTCCGAGCGTGTGTAACTAAATTTGTAAGCAGCAATGTCTTGCATGTGTAATTTGCAACCTGAATACAGGACCTAATTTCACCTATATAAGGCCTACATCACAGCAGAGTGAGTTCGGGTACCACAGCCATCTTCCAGCAAAAGCAGAAGCAATCCCAAAAGTTTACATGGTCTGTACAATGCTAGTGGAATTGTTAATGAACCTCTAACCTCTAGTTTAATTGTAGGAAAGAGAGACTGTTATTTCAAGCTCATACATCTCTAATCATCCTGTGAATCAAGTGGCAAGTGCTCCCACTAGAAAAAAAAGAATACACAAAGCAATATGCAGCTGTTTGTAACTGTATTAGATGAAGGTATGTGCTGTGAATGCTATCTATATGCAATAACTATCACACTGATAACAGATGGCATCCTTTTGACTTTAAAACATCACTTATCGCAGAGTCTTTTGGCTCAAACAGCCAAAAGTTTTAAGGATGTCTGCTTATTGACAATTAAGTTGCAAATTTATTTTGCCCATTTAGGCGCTAATGTAATGTAATTGTAATGAACTGTTTTTCTAATGTAGACTAGTATTACATGGACTGATTAAAATGTGATTTTATCCAGCATGAGCTGGTGACAATACCTTGAGGTCTAAATCCTTCACTTTAAATTATACTGCAGTAAAGGAATCTGGTAAAACATACTTAAATAATGGATGCTTCAACAGCACATGGGTGGACCTAGACTTCAATTCTATGTTAGTTAAAGTATTATTTTAATTAGATTGCTACTTACAAGGTGGGGACTTGTCTTTACAGGTCTTGTCTTTACAGGTCTTTACAGGACCCCCTCACACAACTGTTGCTATATGAAAGAGTTGAATACAAGGAACCACTTTTTGTCATATCTCTGTACTCGTGGTTGATTCCATGATTTGTCCACGTAAACAAGGTTTCAGTATGGCCAATCTGTGTCTAATATGTTTATTATAAACTAGAGTCTAAAGAGTAATCATTAAAGTGCAACATCAAGAAGATTTGGCTTTAAAAAAGCATATAGGTGAACTTGCATATAGGTGCCTGACAAAAAATGTATAATTTTGATGGGAAAGCAGATGAAAATAAAACCCCTTAATACTTTAAATAAATAAATAAAGACAGCAGACCACTGTTGGATGTTAAAGGCTGCGGTTGTTTAATATTGGTTTCAAAAGATATTGTGATAAATATTATCAACAATACAAATAAATAGCATTAAAACTAAGCATCAAAGCTAACCTAACCACTACGGCTCAGGCTGCTAACACACTACCCACAAGGCGGGTGGTTTTCAAAAACCACCCGCCACAGAGCCCCATACCGCGGCCAATTCCACACAGGAGCCTAGATCTGCATTGAATATGTCCAAACCAATATCGGAAAGATGGACCCCGTCTGATCTATACAGCCCGGGAATTCCCCCCTCCAATTCCGTATGCCTGAAAGAAAAAATGCCTAAACTTGCCAAAAGTTTTGATACAGCCCTATTGACTCTCTTCCTTATCTTCTCTAAAGGGCGCATCAAGGGAGGAGAGAGCCAAACCAACCTTTGGATAATTTCTGAAAAATAATGACACAATTTGGAAAAATTTCTTTAAACCTCTGTAAATCATCCCTGATGTTGAAAATTATCTCCAAAGTTTTTCGCTTGCCAACGTCATTTCCCCCAAGATGTATTATTAGAATATCAGGTGGGGGGAAATGAAGGCAAAGCTGAGACAGTTCCATGGATAACTCAGACCACAACATCCCGCTCTTACTACTCCAGAAAATCTTATATTTATTAACATTTAAACCCAAATTAACTGAGTAATTCCTGCGTTTTGCTCTACAGTGTGCCCAATACACGAACAAGTGACCGACGATCCATATGATCCGAGGGTTTTCTGAAAAGTTAAAAAGAGTGATTAGGGCGGACATATAACAGATAACTATCTGATTTCCATCTACCTATCTTTTTGATTTTACTGACATTTATACCCAACCTAGCAGCTTCAGTTGCTGCGCCAATCCTAAAGGAATGAGATGTAATTTGTAGGTGATCCAACCTCAGAAACTTTAGAATTTTTTTGAGGACACAGTAAACTGGATTTTTGTCAGGGGGTGAGTCATGCAGAAAAAAATTGGAATTTTTTGAGGGTCTAATCAGACAATATTTTTTAACCAGTAGGACTGGGCAAATATTAGAGTTATCCCAGGCTTCTAGATGTAACCAACTACCCTTGCCCAATTGATCTGTTTTAGACCTCCCAATCAGAATTGTAACAGATCTATCCAAAATAATGATATCAGATGCCCTAATAGCAACCAACTCGGAAACTCTCAGCGCTTCAAAGAACATTATAGAAAAAACAGCCTGAAAAAGAACAGCCTCAAAAGAGGAAAAACATATTTTATCTGTGACTGAGCAAATATCCCCCAAAACCTTTGGGGTTATGGGCTCACGTGAATCTACTGAAAAATTGGCTTTCTTATATCCTTTCAAAGCTTGAAAAGAACTGCATAAAAGACGGGAGATTGTTAATTTTGAGAAAAAATGAAATTCAGGACAGAGTTCTTTGTACATAAGACCAAGAATACTGTTTTTCAAATAAGAAACTCAAAAAACGTAAAGCTAAATTTTCAGAGAAAGCAAAAACCGGTTCATGGATTGAACTTAAAAAATTCAAATACAACAACCAGGCTGACTGATATCACGCCCAGGTTAAGGGAGCAACAGAATTAACTATATATTCAGATATGGGCCTTACACCAAGTCCCATAGATTGTGTGGACATGGTAGTCCCACACGGTCCGCTTCCGGGAATAACTGGAAAAAAACGATCCATCTGCAGGCGAGATAAAGAATCCGCCAAGTCATTGTCCTTACCTGCTACATGAATAGCTTTCAGCCAGATTTTTAGGCTCAAACATTTAAAAACCAAATGCCTTAAAAGGACAATGACTGGCGGAGACTTAGATGTTAGACAATTGATGGCATATACAACACCCTTATTATCTGTTCTTATTAAAATTATTTTCCCACTAAACCAGGGACCCCAAATCTCCAGGGCTACCACGATTGGAAATAATTCCAAGAGAACTATATTTTTAACATGACCTTTCACCTTCCAATCCTGGGGCCAGAGGTCTGCACACCAATGGGTCCGCCAAATTGCAGCAAAACCCAAAGAGCCTGCAGAATCAGTAAAAAGAAAAAAGTATTTGTCTAGTATAAAATCCTCTTGCCAAATGGCTCTACCATTAAAATGAATAAGAAATTGAAGCCAAACCAGGAGGTCTTCCCTCATGTCATGAGATATACGCACATGGGAAAAAGGGGACTTCAGACCAGATATTGAAATGTAAAATCTTCTAGAAAAAATTCTTCCTATTGGCATAATCCTAGTGGCAAATGCTAACATACCCAATAGGGACTGCATTTCTTTTAGTAGTACCTTTCTTTTTCTAACTAATGACAATAATAATTGATTAAGCTTCTCAATCTTAGCCTCTGGTAACCTAAATTCCATTAGCTCAGTATCAATAGTGATACCCAGAAATTCTAATAAAGTGGTTGGCCAAACAGTTTTTTCAAAAGCTAATGGGACACCAAAGTTATTACAGATCATAAAAAATGTATCCAATAGCTTTGAGCACAGAGAGGAACCGGGGGGACCTAAAAACAGAAAATCATCAAGACAATGTATTAACAGTTCTGAACCAGATTCAAAAATTACTGACCACTCTAAAAAGGAAGAAAAAGATTCAAAATAAAAACAGGATAGGGAGCAACCCATAGGCAAACATTTGTCAAAATAAAAATAAACATTAAAGAAAAAACCTAGGGAATTGAAACATAAGGGGTTGATTGGGAGGAGGCGGAAATTTGACTTGATGTCTGCTTTTGCCAACAAAGCTCCTTTACCTAACCTCTTTAACTTTGCTAACGCATCCTCAAATGAGGCATAAGAGACTGAAGATAGACTATACTCAATCTGATCATTGAGGGAATCTCCCTTAGGAAAAGATAGGTGGTGTATCATTCTAAAGGAGTCTTTCTCTTTCTTAGGGACAATACCTAATGGGAAAACTCTAAAATTAATAAAAGGAGGAGAAGAAAAAGGACCTTCCACTCTTCCCTCTAAAATGTCCAAATTTATTTTTTCTAGAACTATATCTGGGTATTGATTAACTGATTTAAGGTTATTTACCAATGAACAACCCTTACCGGAAAAAAATGGAAGCATGAAACCATCTCTAAAACTTTCAATGAGGAGCTGGGCCTTCAACTGATCTGGGTAAAGGCTGAGCCATGGGAGCATATTTTGTAGCTTCACTGGCGTTACTGCTTTTAAAAAAAATTCCCTGCCTGCTGATTAGTTGCTGACATTTTTTTAAAACATTTGGTTACCCGCACAAAAGGCACTCTCGTGTCTGTATTTACACGTGTTTGGCCACTTGCATTGGCTGTCATTGAAATTGAAGCAAATTCCTTTTTTATAGCCGGAATTGCTTGAAAATTGTGTAACGGTGCTTGTTTTACTAAAAACTGGTCTTTGAGGAAGAAAAAGATTCAACCATAACCCTACATCTTTAACACCCCATTTTAAAGAAGGATGTACTGACAGTTTTTGGCGAAAAGCTTTGTCATAACCGAACCAAGCAGTACCACCAACATTTTTATAAGCCTCAAGAATAATATCCAAGTGATGAAATAATCCAGTGCTTTTTTCAGGGAATTTTTCACATAAAGTCCCCGAAAAAATACAGAAAGCCTGTAACCAGTTGTTAAAAGATTTCTGGACCGGCCTGCGTCTTTCTTCCTCTTCTTTTTTGTCTGATTTACTCATAAACTCTTTTGTAGATGGAAGTAAAGATAACATGTCAATGAACTCTCCTCGCCAAATGTTTTCCTTAACAGTAGATAGATGAAAGCCTAATGCAGAAACTTCACAGGACATGGTCTCTTTAAGACAAGTCTCAGGTAAATTCTGAGACCTGGTAGAGAGGGTTGAATGCAATTTTCAGACAATCCACTAGATGGCGACCATACAGTAATAGCTGAAGGCTCATTAGCTGTGACAGTATTACTATTTACAACCTGAGGATTAGCATTCAGTTCCCTAGCAACCTGAGATAACAAATCAGAAATGTTGCCTAGTAATACATGTGAGGAAGATTCGTTCATACCTGGCTGATCAGAAGGACCCAGGGTAGCACTAGGCACCAAGACATCTTGCACTGTTGCTACTTCTGTAGGAGGCAATGCCTTGGCTCTGGAAGCAGCCCCTGTTGTTGCCCGTGGTGACATCTTTTGCGCTGACGATGGCTGTACCGGAGCCCATCCATCTGCCGATCTCCTGCTTGTCCCTCCTCTGGCAGCGCCTCTTGGCCCCGCCGTCGAGCTGCCTCTCGTAGGACCCGAACACCTGCAAGGGGAAGACTTTGAAAAGCCTGCGGACCTGCCCATGGCTCCACCTCTGGCCCTGCCTCCGTATCCTGTGTTACGGTCCTCAGAAGGACCAGCTCTTTGTGCATTGGCTTACGGGGAGGAGAGGGGGAGTAAACTCTGCACGGAGTGCGCTTCCTTTTCGCCGCCTCTGGAGAACGAACGGGGGTACCGCCTCTCCCTCGCTGCCGACCTGGAACCTCCTCCTCACTTCCTGGCGCGGTCTCTTCTTGGCTCTCGGTAGGCTCCCGGACCTCCGCCGCATGAGGCTCCCGCGAGGCAGACCCCGAACCGGAACCTCCGCTGACCGTTGTGGCTCCCACCGGAGCCTCTTGACTCGCAGGATGCGGTAGGTCCTCTCCCGCTCTCTCGATCACCTGACAAAGCAGACTCATTCTTCCGGCCTCAGAAGATGCTGTTTGCTCAGAAAAGAACACTCCTGTGTCTTCTGAGGGGAATGAGCCTGTACTGACGGAACCCGTATTTAAATAGCCCCAAATCAGCTGAAACCCACTGGTTCTGACCGGTTTGAACTGGCCTTTCCCGGGCTTTCTAATCAGACCCCAGGAAAGGCCAAAATAGCCCGCCAAGATTTCCCAGAGGAGGTCATCTGGAGTTCAAACACAGCTGCTTGAAGTGACCCTTCCCAGGCTTTCCAACCAGACCCCAGGACAGGAATTCCCTCATAGTACCCAGCACCAAACAGGGGAGCCATGACACTGTCCCCCCATCGCTTTCCCATGAGGAAAAGGAGGGGCAAGAACTGCCCCCTTTTCCTGTCATTTATAATTCATACGATGCATACACCTCTTCTAGTGAGTAAAATAATTCAGCCTTTTCTGGTTTAGCTTGCCTCATATAGATCACAGATAATGATGCT
Source organism: Rana kukunoris (assembly GCA_029574335.1). Lineage (NCBI taxonomy): Eukaryota > Metazoa > Chordata > Amphibia > Anura > Ranidae > Rana > Rana kukunoris. The sequence continues at coordinate 261,262,006 of CM056052.1, read as the reverse complement.
TTGTTTGGGTAGGCTGGAGGCAGAGATCTGACACAGGGAACCAAATCTAGGAAATAAGGGGGCCATTTCAAGACTGGCTGACAAGAAAGTAAAACAGGAAATATATCTGATGTTCAATTATGTGTTTTCTTGCAGTTTTGCTTTAATGTATGACTTTTTTTACATTAATTTGATCACATTCATATGTAGAAACGTGAAAATGTGTGCATTACTAAACCTTGACCCCTGAACTCTGGGCATTACTTAATCCTGACCCTTGAACTTTGTTACTTAATCCTGACACCTGAACCTTGTGTGTTACTTAATCCTGACTCTTGAACTCGGTGAGATATTTGATTCTGAACTCTGTGCGTTCATTAATCCTGTCCCTAAATGTTCTGTGTTACTTGGGTTCAACATTAATCTCTTCTTTAATGCCGCGTACACACGATCGGAATTTCCAATGAAAAAAGTCAGAAGGACTTTTTTCCATCGATGTTTAGAAATAGAACATGTTTTATTTTTTTACGATGGAAAAAAAAAAGATAGGAAATTCCTACCGTCTGTGTGCAACTCCGACGGAGAAAAAAACATGCATGCTCAGAATCAAGTCGATGCATGCTCAGAAGCATTGAAATTAATTTTTCTCAGCTCATCGTAGTGTTTTACGTCACCGCATTTTGGACAGTCCGAATTTAGTCTGACAGTGTGTATGCAAGACTGATGAAAGTCAGCTTCATTGGTATTCCGACGGAAAATTCCATCGCATTTTATTCCATCGGAAAATCCGATCGTGTGTACGCGGCTTTAGAATTTGTATTTTTTAAAGGCCATAAATCAAGTAAGAAACGTAGGTAAAGGTAACAGATAGTAATGTTAGTACATGACTACATTACCCCCAGGTTTCTGGCAACGCATACATTCAAAATGTAGTAAATACACCTTCGTAAATGGTTAAAAATCAAGGCATATTTCTAATAATTTTTCAGTTGAAAAAAAAAACATAAATATGCTTATAACGTATACTTTGGGGATGCTAATTTTGCATACTGACTTAATATTTGTATAATGCCAGCGAAAGAGATAGCTCTGTTGTTAATCATAACATATGCATGTATCAAGGGTCTAGTACAAGTCTAAGCAGCTGTAGCATATGCTGGGAAGAGAACACCTGCTCTTTGTTACTTACAAAGTTCATCTGCCTCTCTTCCTGCTCATTTGATGTTCTCTTGGCTGGGTTTTCAGAGTGATCATTCACTTCTGTGTCCCTTCCCTTAGACATAACAACATTAGTCTAAAACCTATGGCTGATGTCAAATCATATGATGTTGACCATATGGAACATTTATAAAAGCCACTTCTTTGTTTGCCCTAGATATACACAGAAAAGATGTGTCATGATTAAAAAACCTTCTTGCACTGTGTCAAGCTTTAAATATTAGTGGAAACTTTACTGCCTTTTATGGGAGTATTTAGGACTTGAATAATGATAATAACTAATGATTTTTTCTGTTAATGGCAAAAATGCTACAATGTATTTTCTATCTTAGTATTGAGTGATCCAAGACACAATGCCAGGGAAAATGTTCTGATTGTCAGTAGCCTAAAGATCAGCCGAGCCTGCAGTCCACGGGTCCACTCCTCTTCTCAGAAAAGTAGCTGTTGTTTAATTTGGGTGTATATACAGGCAAATGGGTCTTGCTTTCAACCTGCCCTTAAAGTGGTTGTAACCCTAAAAAAATAATGGTCCTGTCCCATTAAAGCATGATCATAAGCATAGTGCTGTTGCAGTGTAATCTGTCCCTTTCTTTGATCTAAAATACCTGGTTGATCCTGCTTGTTCCTGTGTGTACTAGCCACAGTGATCATGGCTGCTGATTCATGATACCGTGGTCAGTATACAGGCCTCCGTTATCCTGCTGTGTGTACAATCGCTCCTCTCTCCCCCTCTCTTCCTGTCTGTCATTTCCTAGAGTGTGTGAGAGCCGATCTCCTCCACAGCCCTCCCCTCTCCTCCTGCCTCTATTGTGATGTAATACATACATACAATACAATCAATTTTTTCAATTATAATTCTAAACACGTAGAGAAATGTGCTGCTCTTCAGCAGATGAGCAAGGGTGACAATACTTCTTAATAGCACCCCAACACAGCAAAATATAATGCCCAGCACCCTGTGGTTCATAGCGATTTTTCAGAAGGGTCAGAGAATTCTTTCCCCATGTTTCTCACAGGTAGGGCAGCCCATTGAAATGAAAGGGCTGTCCTACACACAACGTGCAATAGTATCAACCAAGGCTTAGGGCCCATTCACACTTGCCCACACACCAAGGGCTCATGTACTCAGGGCAGTTGAAAACCTTTTCTGAATGCTGGAGACTTGATAGCTGGAAACCGATGGTGAAAAACGTCCATTTTACAGCTTTTACATTTCGAGTTTATGTGAGTTTAGCAGCATTTGAGGTTAGAAGCATTTTTTTAAACATGACCCCAGGAGACCCTCCCAAATGCCCACAATGCATGAAAACCAAGTAAATTATTAAATATTTCAGACATTCTATGAGAGAAGACAGAGCAGCAGTAGAGAGAGCAGTGTGCTTTGTAGATAGCTGTCATATTTTATGTGTTTTCACTATGGATCCCATCATGAGCATGCGTAAAGAAATTATACCGATGTTGCTGAGGCCAAAAAGACATATACAATTGCGTGACAGGATTCTACTGGACTCATCTATTGATCCAGGCAACAGCATGTGGCAAAATTTGTGTTTTTTCAAAATGTTCAAAAAGCATCAGAAATGTTTTCCCCTTAAACGCTTATAAACGCTCTGAAGGACTTTTATGCAATTGCCTATATACTTCAGTTTAATTCCCTCCCTGCTATTTTAATGTCTAGGTGTTATGGGTAAAAGGTGACTTTTTGTATTCTAAAGGGTTTCATGACTTTTTGCAACCATGTGCTCTATGGAGTCTCCCTCTAGCCCTGGATAATTGGATTACTTCCCCCTTTGTCTCCAGGATAGTGGTCTCTGTAAAACCTGTTTAAACCAGATTGCCATGCTGCCAGTAAGGGACAATGACCTTTCAATGCTTAGAACAGACTATTGGAATGCTAAGTGGCTTGTGAAATACCTTTCCATTGTGTTCTGCAGATGAATAGCCGTTGTCAGAGACGAGACGCCTAGCCACCTCGTCCGGCTACCTGATTAGATAATTGACTCATGTTAATTGTTGTTCTGATTGCTTCATTGTAGTAATTACCCCCTGGGGCTTTTGTCTCAATACACATAACAGTCTTTCTAGTCAAACCTTTCTGACCAATCTCTGCTGTGTCATTTTCAAGTCCTCATTTGCATGATTAAGGAGGACCTGATGGGAGACTGCCTGGACTTTAAAAAGGACCAATAAGAAAGCGGTTGTTGGGGGTAGGATGTTCCAAATCCTGTATAAAAGTGTGCTGTGTACTTTCAATAAATGTGTCCTGTTTGAACATACATACAACTTGCTTGATGTGTGTTCTTGATGAGTCCGATCGGCACCGAGCTGTTGGTTGGATCCTGGAACCTTGGATGACTGGACCATCAGATATTGCAATCTGCAATCTGATCCGATAGAAGCAGAGGAGTGTCGGGAGAGCAGGACCTGGGCGAGTAAGGGTCTCGTCACAAACGCAAACACACATAAACACAGTTTACCGTAGTTATACCAGGTTACAAGCATTTGGTATTTGAAATGTCAGTAAACTACAGTCCTGAACATGATTTTTCTGATTACAGGCATTTGAAAGCAGAAAAATCATTTTCAGGCCTCTAAACTACTATAAACAAGTGTACTTGTACACATAAGATAACAGGGGATAGTTCAGGGACTGCTGAAAAAAGCCTAACTGCTCCTAAACGTCAGTTTAGCAGCTGTAGTGTACATGAGACCTAAATCAGAGTGTTTCAGTGAGCGGGCAGAAGTCCATTTTGGACTGCAGTAAAGCGTGCCAGGGAGCTGAGTGTTGTGTGTTTTATTGCATCACATAGCTCACTTTCTTTTTTAAATTTCACTTCATTCATATCACCACACAGCAGTGCAGTACATTTCACCTGCTATGCGGTGCCATCTAGTGAGGTGCAATATAATGCAGCATGTCTGCATTTTATCACACGTCATTGCACCTCCGGGCTATGTTTTTTTTTAGCATTTTTTTAACTGCTTTGCGGCAACGGCGGATACAAGGGGGGCAACAGGGAAATTGCCCCCTCCCCCCGAGGCAATCATGTCACATTGTCTTTAAAAAAAGCATTTTTTTTAAACTGCTTTGCGGCAATGGTGAATCCAGGGGGGGGGCAACAGGGAAATTGCCCCCTCCCCCCGAGGCAATCATGTCACATTGGCAATCATGTCACATTTTAAACTGCATTGCGGTTCCTGCAGCTGCCGCTGCCGAGTCTCTCACTCTCTCTCATCACCAGGGCTGGTAGGCTGCCTGTCCTGAGGCTGCTTTGAGCTGTAGCTGACTGCAGCGCTCCTCCCTCTCCTGCGTGTATGACATCAGGCATCTCTGGCTGTGTGTGAGAGCTGGATCTGTGTTCGGCTGTGCTGCCTGTGCTAGACCTGCTCGTGTGATAGTAGATGGAGATGGAACACTGATTAAATCAGTGTTTTGTCTATCACACAAGCCCGTCTAGGAGGGACCTTGCTAGAGCACACTGCCCTACCGAACACAGACCTACAGCTCCTGTTTGTTCCATGACACACGTCGGGAGAGGAGATACCTGCTGTGTGTGATCGAGGAGATGCTATGGTGAGTGCCATGCACAGTGAGGCTGCATTAATAGACAAAAGTGGGGGTGCATTCATAGACAAAAGTGGGGGCGCATTCATAGACAGAATTGGGACTGCATTAATATACAAAAGTGGGACTGCATTAATATACAAACGTGGGACTGCATTCATACACAAAAGTGGGACTGCATTTATATACAAAAGTGGGACTGCATTCATATACAAAAGTGGGACTGCATTCATTTACAAAAGTGGGACTGCATTTATATACAAAAGTGGGTCTCCATTCATAGACAAAAGTGGGACTCCATTCATAGACAAAAGTGGGACTGCATTCATTTACAAAAGTGGGACTGCATTTATATACAAAAGTGGGTCTCCATTCATAGACAAAAGTGGGACTCCATTCATAGACAAAAGTGGGACGGCATTGATATACAAAAGTGGGGATGCATTGATATACAAAAGTGGGGCTGCATTGATATACAAAAGTGGCGCTGCATTGATATACAAAAGTGGGGCTGCATTGATATACAAAAGTGGCGCTGCATTGATATACAAAAGTGGGACTGCATTAATATACAAAAGTGGGACTGAAGTTATACACAAAGGTGGGGCTGCATTCATATGCACAGTGTGGCTGCAATGATGGGCACTGATGAGGCTGCATTGATCTCTTGTCCCATGTCTTTAGTCTCTGACCGTCTCTTGTACCATGCCTGCAGTCTCTGACCATCCCTTATACCATGCCTGCAGTCTCTGACCATCTCTTATACCACGTCTGCAGTCTCTGACCATCCCTTGTACCATGCCTGCAGTCTCTGACCATTCCGTATACCACGTCTGCAGTCTCTGACCATCCCTTGTACCATGCCTTCAGTCTCTGACCATCCCTTGTACCACGTCTGCAGTCTCTGACCATCTCTTGTACCATGTCTGCAGTCTCTGACCATCCTTTGTACCACATCTGCAGTCTCTGACCATCTCTTGTACCACGTCTGCAGTCTCTGACCATCTCTTGCACCATATCTGCAGTCTCTGACCATCCCTTGTACCACGTCTGCAGTCTCTGACCATCTCCTGTACCATGTCTGCAGTCTCTGACCATCTCTTGTACCATGCCTGCAGTCTCTGAGCATCTCTTATACCACATCTGCAGTCTCTGACCATCCCTTGTACCATGCCTGCAGTCTCTGACCAACTCTTATACCACATCTGCAGTCTCTGACCATCCCTTGTACCATGCCTGCAGTCTCTGACCATCTCTTGTACCATGTCTGCAGTCTCTGACCATCCCTTGTACCACATCTGCTGTCTCTTACCATCTCCTGTACCACATCTGCAGTCTCTGACCATCTCTTGTACCACGTCTGCAGTCTCTGTCCATCCCTTGTACAACGTCTGCAGTCTCTGTCCACCCCCTTGTACCACGTCTGCAGTCTCTGACCATCCCTTGTACCATGTCTGCAGTCTCTGACCATCTCTTGTACCATGTCTGCAGTCCCTGACCATCTCTTCTACCATGTCTGCAGTCTCTGACCATCTCTTGTACCATGTCTGCATTCTCTGACCATCTCTTGTACCATGTCTGCAGTCTCTGACCATCTCTTGTACCGTATCTGCAGTCTCTGACCATCTCTTGTACCATGTCTGCAGTCCAATCATCTACAAACTATGGAATAGATTTATGGCATTTATATTTAAATATTTTTTACTAGTAATGGCGGTGATCATTGATTTTTTAGCGGTACTGCAACATTGCAGCGGACACATCGAACACCTAATTGAGTTCTGTAAGCAACACCTTATTTTCTGGCTGTGCCCCTCCCGAGACTAGATTCTGGATCCGCCCTTGGTTGCAGCGAGAAGGGGACATGTATAAAACAGAAGTTTTCTGTGTGCTATGTGCGCTAGCAGTGACTAGCATTCTTTCAGTGAGGAAAAATGACAATTACTGCTCCCTTGTGAACAGGGCTTTATGCACCACTGACCTCTGCGCTGTTTGCTACAATCTACTGACCCTGACCTCTGTGTTACTTACTACTTACCTCTGAATTTCTGGTTCACATACTTCTTACCTCTGCACTACTCATGTCTGTGCTCTGCTTCACTTCTGACTTCCTGAGTTACATAATTCTCTCCCCTACCCCTAAACTGTGCATTACATAGTACTGGCCTCTGAAAACTGCATTATGTATAACTGATCTCTGCACTCCATGTTACATACTACTGACCTCTGAACTGAGCAGTACTTGCTACTGCCCCCTAAATGTTTTAAACCTTCCTTTTCAATTAGGCCATGCTAGTTTATCTCCTAAAGAAAATGTGCTACTGGTGACCTTTGATCTCTTCTATGTCATTCAAATAGATCTCCACTTCTCTAAGGATGCCTAGATATATGTTATATCTAGACTCCAAATTTTAAAAATGTATATAATATAGTGTTATTTCAATCCCATATATTTAATTTACTGTAACAGAATTTATGCTATGCTTCTTTGCAATTTTTTTCTGAAATGGCATATTTTGTCTTGGTAATTTATTTCTAGATGAAACTAAATACAAATGTAATAAGAAAACAAACACATGAGTCTAGGTACAGAGGCTTGTGGTATTTCAGGAGAGAATGGAAGTGAATTGGTAATAGTGCAGGAATGAGGAAAATTGGGTGACACTCAATGTCCTTTCAGAAATGTAAAATATGTAAGGAGATGTAGACATGAATGAATGAAAACTTATATAGCGCAGCATATGCAAATTAAATCGCCTCTGGGCGCTTGTTGTTCCTGTCTCCTTTGGTATCAAAAGAGATGAGTCTTGATCTTTCTCCTGAATGCTGAGTGGTTCTCCTCCAACCGAATGTTGGTTGGTAAGGCGTTCCATAGTCTGGGACATTGGACTGCGAATCTTCTTTCTCCCTTGGACTTGTTTCTGGCTTTAGGCATCTGCAGCAGATTTTGGTTGGTGGATCGCAGAACGCGAATGGGATTGTGAACTTTTATTTTGTCGCATAGATAATGGGGAGCAGTCCCATGGATACATCTATGCGTTAGACAGAGTGCTTTAAAAGTGATTCTGTCTTTTACTGGTAACCAGTGAAGAGCTCTCAGTGAAGGTGAGATTGATTCCCAGGGTTTTTTCCCAGTCACAAGTCTAGCGGCCGTATTCTGAATGACTTGTAGACAAGCGATTTGGTACTTGGGGAGTCCGAGGTAAAGGGCATTTGCATAGTCCAGTCTGGAGTTAACAACTGCTCCCACCACGACCGCTATATCTTCTTTGGGAATAAAAGGAGTAAGTCTGCGTAGTAGGCGCAGCAGATGATGAGATCCGCTGACTACTGACCCTATTTGTGCGTCCATTGTCATGTAGGAGTCGAAGATGACACCAAGACTTTTGACTTTGGCGCTAGGGGTGATGATTTTGCCTAGAATGGGCGGGGGACATAGCGGTCTTTGAATTTTGCAGTGAGAGGATCATGAGCAGCTTCACTTGGATGAAGCATGCATAATACTGATTGAAAACAGATAAATAGGGAGAGCACTAATGCCGCGTACACACGGTCGTTTTTTGTGATGAAATAAAACGACGTTTTAAAAAACTTCATTTAAATTGATCGTGTGTGGGCAAAATGTCGTTTTATGTCTTCAAAAAAACGACCAAAAAAAAATTCCAACATGCTTGAATTTTTTGTGTCGTTTTTCAAAACGTCGTTTTTTGTTTCACAAAAAGTCACCGTGTGTAGCAAAAACGTTGTTTAAAACGACGTTTTTCAACCCGCGCATGCCCAGAAGCTAGTTATGAAGCGAGCTTCAATGGAAAAGAGTGGTGAACGTAACCTCGCTTTTTGTGAAAAAAACGATGGTGTGTGTATGCAACATCGTCTTTGAAAAGTGACGTTTCAAAAACGTCGTTTTTTACTTCACAGAAAACGTCATTTTTTTTCATCACAAAAAATGATCGTGTGTACGCGGCATAAGCCAACTTTGAATAACTGTCTATCAATAATTTTGGAAAGGGGAGGGCTGAGACAGGGCAGTAGCAGGAAAAGTGTACAATATAGAGATTCAAAAAAATGTTAGGAAGAAAAAAGGAGACATTTGAAGGATATATTTTTGAGTACCATTTAGCAGCCAGACTTCGCACATTACCTTGTTGAATGTGCTAGGGTTGCTAGTTGGCAGCATTAAGGTAGGTATGAGTGAAAGAGACATATGGGTATAGGACTTTTCCTGTCACACTGCCCCCTCCTGTCACACTGCCCCATCATGCTACCCCTTCTTGTCACACTGCCCTCCTCCTTTCACAGTAACCCCTCTTATCACATTTCCCCCTCTGGTCACACTTCCCAGATATAATTCTCCTATCACACTACCCCCCTACCTGTCACACTTCCCCCTCCATTCACAATACCCCCATCATACTGCCCCCTCCTGTCACAATAGCCCCCATCATACTACGGGTCAGGGGCCCTTCATGGTTTCTTTCACCAGGGCCCTGAAGATCTAGTTACTAGTTATGCCTCTGCAGAGAGGTGTGTGATTGGCCCAAAATATTTTCTGCAGCAGAACAACCCCTCAAGGCAAACCTGCTTTTGATTTATCCACTGCTATACGTGGCCCAATTTGGAGACTTGTAAAACTATAGCGTTAGGACCACAGTATACAGAGGAGCCTTGACGAGTCACTGTGGCTTTTACATTTATTTACAAATGTGTGCATCTAAATCCTCTGTCTTTGACAGGGCTAAAATATTTTTTTGCAGGTAAGTGTGCTAGAAACATTTTGTTGGGAATTTATAATCCACCTCATCGGGGTATACAGGTTTTGAAGGAGGCAGTGCTGTTCCTAGTTCAATATCCTGATGCCTATGTGATGTGCATGGGGGATTACAATATGTTATTGGATCCAACCTTAGACAGACATGGAGGGGCGACCCCTAAACGGGTCAGTAGAGAAAATATACTAAAAAGGCTTTTGGTTGTGGTAGGTTGGACTGACCTGTGGAGAATTAGGAATCCACAGACCAGGGCGTATTCGTGGTCAGCCCCAGGAGGAAGCTGTTTGTCGCGTATAGATATGGTTTGTGGGAATGATAAAGTTCAACCATTGGTACAATCAGTAGGCTACCTACCTCGGGGGGGGGTTTTCAATCACTCCCCACTATTGTTTGGATTAAATATTGGTCCTAGGGGTAACAGGCCAACCTGGAAAATGCATCCATACTGGAACTGGCTAAACAGTGTACAAAAGCGGAGGATGATTTTATATCCAACCCCTCGAGTGAAAATCAGGCAAGGTGGGAAAACCTGCGTAGGCTATATAAAGGTCAGATAGAAATAAAAGCCAAACAAAAACAATTCTTTTTTACGGCAGAAATGTTTTGAACAGGGGAACCAAGCTAGTAGACTATTGGCATTTATAGCTAAACAACAGACATCTTCAGCTATTTCCAAGATACAAAATGAACAGGGCATATTAGTTTGTACAATAGAAGAAATACTGAAATGCTTCCATGAATATTATGTTAAAATGTATGCCACCTCATTAACGTGTGCAGAGGAGGATATAGTGGGGTACCTGGAGGAAGTAGAGTTCCCAAAATTAACAAGAGAAAATGTGAAACTAATGGACGAGGAGATTACAGAGGCAGAAGTAAGGGAAGCTATCGGCTCGTTGGCAACGGGTAAATCCCCAGGCCCGGATGGTTTACCCCTGGAGGTGTATAGTCGATATGTAGATTTGATAGCTCCAATACTAACTAAGGTATATAGAGAGGCCTTTGTTAGAGGAGAACTCCCACATTCCATGTATTAAGCAACAGTAGTTGTATTATTAAAAATGGATAAGGACCCAAGTGAATGTACCTCATATAGGCCAATATCTTTGTTGAACTGCGACTATAAAATTTTGGCCGAGATATTGGCCAAAAGATTAAATACTGTAATAACATCTATAGTGCATGCCGACCAGACAGGTTTTATAATTGGCAAATCAACATCGATAAACATTCGTAGAACACAATTGGTAGTACAGATGAAGGAGTATATTCCAGAGACAGGGGCTTTGGCATCTCTTGATACAGCCAAAGCCTTTGACTCCGTAGAGTGGAGATTCTTACAGGCAACACTGGGGAAGTTTGGATTCGGGAACAGATTTAAGCAATAGGTAAGGATACTATATGCAGCCCCGCGATCTAAGCTATTGATTAATGGGATATTAACCCCATCAATTAACTTATTTAGGGGTATGAGGCAGGGGTGTCCGCTGTCTCCTCTTCTATTTGCTATTACAATTGAGTCATTAGCTTTGCGATTCCGTCAGTCTGAAGAATATAAGAGGATAGAAATGGGCGACAGCACAGAACAGATTGGACTGTATGCAGATGACATTATATTGTATATGCGAGATACACAGGAAACCCTAAGGAATGCTATGAGTATATTAGATACATTTGGTAGGTACTCAGGACTTAAGATTAATTGGCAGAAGTCTTTTCTAATGCCAATGCATCGAGAGGGGGAAATGGAGGAGATGACAGATACCCCACTTAAGATAGTGGACTCCTTTAAATATTTAGGGATCCACATAACAAGACAATCCCAGGCGGCATTGAAGGCCAATGTTTATCCATTGATGAAGTATATTAAAGTCAAGTTGAGGATTTGGAGTAAACTCCCTTTGTCAGTGGTGGGAAGAATACATTTAATTAAAATGATCCTACTACCAAAGTGTTTGTACATCTTCTCACACTCCCCAGTAGTAGTGCCTAAAAAGTTGAATTCACAATTTATAAAATTTATATGGGCAAAAGGTAGATGTAAAGTAAAGCTGACAACTTTACAGCGCCCAAAAAAAGAGGCAGGGTTGGCGCTGCCAGATGTCTATTTGTATTACTTGGCAGGACAAATGGGACATTTGCGTAACTGGTTTACACAGGAACAAAGCTCGGGAGTAGAGAAGTATTTGTTAAATATATTACAAGCCGAGAACTTTTTGGTAGTATTAGAGACAAAACGTATACATACACCAGGGGTCAAGATACCGATGCTCTCATTGGTACGATCAGTATGGCGGGAGGTCAAAAAATTAATGGGCTTCAGGGATATCCCTGCTGAGCTATCTATGTGGGATAATCCCTTGTTTGGAGAACTATATACATTCGAGGATAGTATATTTTGGAAGCAAAAAGGAATAGTAGCTTTGGAACAGGTATACCAAAGTGGGAATATATGCTCATTTGATTATTTGAAAACACAATATAAACTAGTCGATACATTCTTTTATAGATTTTTACAGTTAAGACATGCGTTAAGTGTCCAATTTGGTAGTAAAAGTATAGGTATATCTAGATTCCCCCTTATAGGAATTATGAGAACTATCCAAGTTGTACACATATTTTAAGCAGGTCAAGACACGGGACTCTCTGCTTCAGATTAAGAGGAAGTGGCAAACGATATATCCATCTATGACGGATGAGATCTGGGGGGAAGCCTGCAAATCACATTTGACAGTATCACCTGCAAGCAATAATAGATTGATACAGTTTTACATAATACACCAGGTTTATCTTACACCGTATAAACTAAGCCTGATGGGGAGAGTAGTAAACGCGGAGTGTGTAAGATGTCATCTACCACGGGCCAACTTCGAGCACATGATGTGGTCTTGTCCGGGCATCAGTAGATATTGGAGACAGGTTTTGGATATACTATCAGAAGTTGTGGGAGGATGTGTCCCATTTACTCCAGAAGTATGTCTATTGGGGTTAATTGAGAGTCAGAGGTGGAATGTATATACTAAGACTTGTTTACAAGAAACTTTGTTTATGGCCCGCAAACAATTTGTACTTGGATGGATGAAACCTACGCCTCCTTCGAAGGGACAATGGCTTGGGGCGGTAAATCAAATCCTTCCATATGAGAAACTATTGTACGAGCATAGAGGAACACCCCAGAAATATTATAGAATTTGGGATGAGTGGTTGAACTCGGGGTCAAATCTTAGTGGTGAATAAGTAGAAGAGGGGCACTAATAGAAGGATATTCTGATTATTGGAAGTCAGTAAAGAGGGGGGAGGGGCACTGCAACCAGGGTAATGAGGTAGTTTGTCTTTATTGTTTTGTTTCCTTTTTGTTAACTGTTTTTCTTTTCTTCTTCAATGTGGAATGTAATGTATAATGATACTTTTTATGTTGATTTGGTTATATTTATGAAATGGGAAAAGATTTAATGAAGAAACATAATAATATTGACGGATGTAGACATGTGAAAGAATAAAATAAAAACGTATTATAGAAACATTTTGTTGTTGTTTGTAATGTGCTAAGCCCCTTCCACGTGCACCTCACTGTAAAGGTTAGTTATAGATTGAGGTGGTTGCCACTTATCTGCACAGCTTGTTGGCTGACTTGTGCGTGGGAATGCATGGGATGCTTTCAGCTGCCATTGTGCTTTTGTTGGGAGTCCAATGTGTCAATGTGGACTCCCTTCAGGCAAACATTCCCTTTATTTATCCACTGCTATATATGCTCAAACTTGGAGACTCTCAAAACTATAGCGTTAGGAATGCAGTATGCAGAGGAGCTTTGACAAGGCACTGTGGCTTTCACATATATATGCAAATGTATGCATCTAAACCCTCTATCTTTTACATTAACTAATAGACAGGGATGTTTTTTGAAGGCTAGCTGGTAAGTGTACTGGGATTTTTTGTTTATTGTTGTTGTTTGCAACAACTCCAAGCATGTCATTAAAGACTATTTTTAATGTAAAGAACAAGGAATTCTAAAAGTGATGGTTTGGCTCCCACAGACCTTGATTTCAACATGGAGTCTGTTTGGGATTAAATGATGAGACAAAAGAAATTGAGGCAGCCCACATCCACAGAAAACCTGTGGTTAGTTCTCCAAGATGTTTGGAACAACCTACCTGCAGAGTTTCTTCAAAACTGTGTGCACAAGCACTATATGTACCATTGATGCCAAAGGGTACATACACCAAATATTGATTTGATTTGGATTTGTTCTTTTTATTTACTTTCTCTTTTGTTAGTTGATAAAAATAAACTATTACCAATTACCCCTGCTTTATTACTCCTAAGCATCTATGATGATGACCAAAGGCCCAGATACACCAAAATACTTCTATGTTTTCTGTTATTTTATGCCAGAAGAGAAATTATACTTAAGTGGAATTCCTGACTCCCCCCCCCCCTCCCACTTTCTTGGAAAAGGTCTATTATTTCGGATCTTCCCATGTACAAGCTGACTTACATAAACAGAAATTGCCCTGAGAAATATGAAGGAGTCTGGCAACCCTGGACCGCTTAATGGACACAGATATCTATTGACAGAACTTTGGTACAGGGTGGGGCCCGACATTCTGATGTCAACCCTATTACCCCCCTTTTTTTGGGGGCTGCTTAGTTCTGCATGTTTTGTTGATACTCCTCTGTAATGTATACCTGGTTTTCCATTATTTCAAGACTTCCTACATGTACCTTTAACGACTTTCATATTATACTTCATAAACTGTATTGCTTCTATATTTTTTCTCAATAAAAGAACATTCTGTTCATGTTTAAAAAAAACAACTATAAAACACTTCTATTTCTGAAAGCATTCTTAATATTTTGCACAGTAGTGCATATGACTTTGCTATTCAGAATATCAAGTTCTATGTCAGTGCTAATACCAAAATCAGGTGAAGAATTTATGCAAGCTGAGCCATAAGGACCTAAATCCTTCCTGCAATTGGATACTTGTGCACAGTACTGTGTAAGTGTGTGTATAAATATATATACAGGTATTTACTGAAGTCATTTGTTATCAATCAACTGTGTTTACTCTTTTTAAATCATAATGACAACAGAAACTACCCAAATGACCCTGATCAAAAATTCACATATCCCAATACTGTGTATTGCCCCCTTTAACATCAATGACAGCTTGAAATCTTTTGTTGTATTTGTGGATGAGGCTCTTTATCTTCTCAGATGGTAAACCTGCCCATTCGTCTTGGTAAAGAGCCTTCAGTTCCTGTAGATTCTTGGGCTGTCTTGCACAAACTGCATGTTTGAGATCTCCCCAGAGTGGCTCAATGATATTGAAGTCAGGAGACTGAGATGGCCACTCCAGAACCTTCGCTTTATTCTGCTTTAGCCAATGACAGGTTGACTTAACTTTGTGTTTTGGTTTATTGTCATGCTGGAATGTCTAAGTACGTCCCATGCGCAGCTTCCTGGCTGATGAATGCAATTGTTCCTCCAGTATTTTTTGATAACATACAGCATTCATCTTGCCATCAATTTTGACCAAATGTCCTGTGCCTTTGTAGCTCACACATACCTAAAACATCACTGATCCACCTCTGTGTTTCACAGTAGGAATGGTGTACCTTTCATCATACGCCTTGTTGACTCCTCTCCAAATGTAGCGTTTATGGTTGTGGCCCAAAAGCTCAATTTTGGTATCATCACTCCAAATGACTTTTTGCCAGGTTTGAGGCTTGTCTCTGTGCTGTTTGGCGTATAGTGAGTGAGATACTTTGGGTCATTTGCATAGTAATGGCTTTCTTCTGGTGATTTGACCATGCAGTCACTCTTTCTTCAAATGCCTCCATATTGTGCATCTTGAAACAGCCACACCACATGTTTTCAGAGAGTCCTGTATTTTACCTGAAGTTATTTGTGGGTTTTTCTTTGCATCCCGAAACAAATTTCCTGGCACTTGTAACTGAAATTTTAGTTGGTCTACATGACCGTGGTCTGGTTTCAACAGAACCCCCTCATTTTCCACTTGATCAGAGTTTGATCAGCGTTTGAACACTGCTGATTGGCATTCTCAAATCCTTGGATATCTTATATCCCTATCCTGTTTTATACAGTTTAACTACCTTATCCTGCAGATCCTTTGACAATTATTTTGCTTTCCCCATGACTCAGAATCCAGAAACGTCAGTGCAGCAAGGTACAAGGGTCTGTCAGGAGTCCAAAAACTCATTGACCTTTTATACACACACACTAATTACAAACAGATAACAGGTGAGGATGGTTACCTTTAATAGCCATTCAAACTCCTTTGTGTAAACTTGTGTGCATGTTATCAAGCCAAAATCACCTGGGTATGTAAACTTTAGATCAGAGTAATTTGGGGAGTTTCTGTTGTGATTATGATTTAAAAAGAGTAAACACATTTGATTGATAAAATATGGCTTCAGCCAAACACTAACCAAGAGCAAAATAAATATTTTTGTGTTATCATTCATATTCTCCCAAAAATGGCCAAGAAATCATAAATTCTGCCAGGGTATGTAAACTTATGAGCACAACTGTATACACACACACACACACACACCCACTATAATACCAAAAATATTGGGATGCCTGCTTTTAAACACACATGAACTTTAAGGACATTCCAGTCTTAGTCCGTAGGGTTCAATATTGTGTTGGCCCACCCTTTGCAGCTATAACAGCTTCAGCTCTTCTGGGAAGGCTGTCCACAAGGTTTAGGAGTGTGTCAATGGGAATGTTTGACCATTCTTCAAGAAATGCATTTTTTAGGTCAGGCACTGGTGTTGGATGAGAAGGGTTGGCTCGGGCTCGCAGTCTCCGCTCTAATTCATCCCAAAGGTGTTCTGTCAGGTTGAGGTCAGGACTTTGTGCAGGCCAGTCAAGTTCCTCCACCCCAAACTCACTCATTCATGTCTTTATGGACCTTTGCCTGGTGCACTGGTCCAAATTATTTGGTGGAGGGGGATTATGGTGTGGGGTTGTTTTTCAGAGGTTGGGCTTGGCCCGTTAGTTCCATTGAAGGGAACTCTTAAAGTGGATGTAAACCCCCCATACACCCAGTGAAGTGAACAGCCTCAGATGATACACAGAGATTAACCAAATCTCCCTACATAGGTTTTATATGTATATCTGCTGTCTTCACATTTATATACTGTTTAGCAAGTTGAGATCCTGTTAGGAGATTTTCTCTTTCTGGTTAACACAGAGTGTGATGTCTGTGCATACAGCCAAGATAACCAACATTGCTGATTGGAGGAAAGGCACACACCCCCCTCTCATCATAGGCAGAGACTCTCAGAGCTATTTTGTAATAGGAGCTGCTCTTTGCTACTGTATTTTAGCAACCTCCTTTGACAAAAGATTCAGACTGCTTTTGTCTAAAACCATTCAGAAGAGAGCTATAAGACTTGGCTCATTGAAAAGAGATAACAAAATACTGCAGATATATGTGCCCAGCTCAAATTTCATGAATCGGGTTTACATCCACTTTAACCACTTGCCGACCAGCCGCAAGGTGGATGGCCCCTTCCTGTTCCAACATGGAACACTAAAAACATGGATGAGCGCGATTGGGGTGGAGGAACTTGACTAGCCTGCACAGAGTCCACTTAATAGAACACCTTTGGGATTAATTTGAGGCAGGCAATGCAATACTTTTGGTAATATAGTATATATATTACACATAAAATATACATACCCTAAAGCCTCATACACACGATCAGTCCATCCGAAGAGAATGGTCCGAAGGACTGTTGTCATCGGTTAACCGATGAAGCAGACTGATGGTCTGATGTGCCTAGACACCATCGTTTAAAAAAACGATTGTGTCAAAACGCGGTGATGTAAAACACAATGACGTGCTGAAAAAAATGAAGTTCAATGCTTCCAAGCATGCGTCGACTTGATTCTGAGCATGCGTGGATTTTTAACCGATGGTCGTGCCTACTAACGATCGGTTTTGACCTATCGTTAGGCATCCATCGGTTAAATTTTAAAGCAAGTTGGCTTTTTTTTAACCAAAGGTTAAATAACCTATGGGGCCTACACACGATCAGTTTGTATCGTGTGTACGAGGC
Organism: Rana kukunoris; assembly: GCA_029574335.1. Lineage (NCBI taxonomy): Eukaryota > Metazoa > Chordata > Amphibia > Anura > Ranidae > Rana > Rana kukunoris. Next base: position 261,244,382 of record CM056052.1, on the reverse strand, counting down.
CTAAAATAATCATGTCTGATGGGCAAGCATTTGAAACGGCGAACCAAAAATCGTTTAACAAATAGTGATGAGCGGAATACGCCATATTCGATTTCGCAATATTTCACGAATATATAGAAGAATATTCGCCAAATATTCATTAATATCGAATATTCATGATATTTTATCAAAAAAAAATTTTTGCAAAATTTCGCTAATGCGAATGCGAAATTTCACTAATGCGAAATTTCGCTAATGCGAATGCGAAATTTCGCTAATGCGAATGCGAAATTGATTGCGAAATTCTCGTCAACACGCGAAAACGGAGATCATTTCCTGGATTACTAAACTAATATGCACTAAACACTAACTCTACTTACACAAACGTATATGACTAAACTAAAGCAATTTTTTTTTCATACACAAAACACAGAAGGGCAGAGAAAGTATTCGTGAATATTCGTAATACGAATATTCGCATTGCGAATATTCGGCAACATAAAAGGATCGCCTCAGCTACTCGGCCCAGGGTCTCTAATCATACCAGCAATGCTTTTAGACGTCGATGGAGATCACTAGGATGTGATCTGTTTTAAAAATAAATTTGAAAAAATACGAATATTCGCAATAGCGAATATTCACCGCGATATTCGATTTATTCGCGAATACTCGAATATGCAATATTCGTAACGAATATTCGCAATGCGAATATTCGTGAGCAACACTACTAACAAAGACTGCATTTCATTGGAGGTAAGCTAAGGTTATCTGCAGCAATTATCCAATTCTAAAATTAGCCCAGCTGCCATATAAATGATCTCACATGTACAAGACTTGTCCATTGTTAACAGGCACATTCACATCTTGCTTGTCTTTCCAACATTTAGTAGAAAATATTACCAAACAAAGGTTTCACAAATGCAGCTTTAAAATACTTACCCATTCACTAACCGTAATTCCTTAGCTGTCTCCATTATCCTTGGTAACCGTCATGCATTTTATTAAGTAAAGGACAACAACGATAGACATGAAAAGTAAATTTTATTAAACATGTTTACATAACATGAGTTGGAAGTTTATTTAAAAGCACAGGGGGGGTGTTAAGACAAGTGGTCAAAATAGAAAGATACTACCCAATTATAATTTATTTGTTTTGGCCACTAAGACAGTACATAATCTATTAGTGCACCAGTGCTTCAGTTCTTCCTGCTCAGCAGGTCAAGCAGTAACCTATTGTTGCCCTACAGAAATATGGGCATAATGGTTTCAACTTGTATAATAACAATAAATAGTTCACTTGGTGCAGGCAGTATGTCTATGAATCAAAACCTAGTGTGTACACAATTTCTACATGTGTTACAAGCCCCACAGTAGGAATCTACACCAAAATATTTATCAGAAGGAATTTGGTCCGAACTACGTTACGTTTCCATAGGGTAAAAAATAATGTCCATCTATAGGCATTTAGCACCAGACTAACACAACTAGTCTGGTAAAAACCTGCAAATGTCTATAAGAAAAATGGATGGCTTAGAGTTCTTGATTATGTCATCAGAATTACGGGCAAACTGTACAAGTACATGCAACATACAAGCTGGCCTATGTGGAACTAACACACATTATTGAATTACCTTTTTTGTCTCTTCATTTTTTTTCATGTTTTTTTTTACAAAACGTGCATGCAGCTCTGAATTACTCTATGTCATGCTGCTCTACTTGTGTGATCACAAAATTGAATGGCGCAAAAAAGGTGGGGTGGGGGGGGTCATACCAATGCACCTGCACAGTCTGCAGCTCTTAGCACATGTACAGAATTCACAAGGGGGTTTCAAGGCCGAGAATGGACAAAGTCACTGCTAACTGAAATAGAGGAAGGAGGGGTTGATTTCTAGTCCCAAAAAAAAGTAAAATATTTTGCGTTAAAAAATCAAGCGTTGTGCTTGCATCAATCTCAAACAAATGTAAACAAAAAATCTGATAAAAATATTAGTAAGTGCAGAATATTTCTACTGGAATTTCCAGTGAATTTTTAAACAGCTCATACCATGCTCTACCCAGGACAGACAAGGGTGTCTAAAGTGACACATATCATAGAGGCCTGAGTACAGCTCAAAGTGTCATATGCTCATTTCCACCATTGCTTGGTAATCCTGGATGTCAAATACACATTGTTTTCTTTGACACAAAAATAAGTACAGCTACTGGCTGATGGCAAACAAAACAGCACAGACAAAACATTATTTAGAAATGCCAAAGTCATAAAATCTCTTGCATCAACCTCAGCATTGGTTGCAGATAGAATTCTTCAAACCTTTCCCATGCTTAAAAAAACAACAGAAATAAAACAGAAAATATCATAATCTGTACTGCAATCCAAAATTTACAAAATAAAAAGTGGAATATTTTCTTCATATATATTATATAATATATTCTCTATTTTTAGTTTATTTTATTTTTTTGAAAATAATATTTTTAAGCAATCGTTTATTCCACAGACTGTAAAACAAAAAAAATAACACAAACAAGTTGGCTTTTTTTTTTTTTTTTTTTTTTTATCAATCAGCATTTTGGACAATGAAAAATTGGCAACCTGGTCATATGATATAAAGAAAGCTGTTGCATTCATACTGATTTTTGTAGTGTTATTCAATTTTTTGTAAGAACAAAGATGCATTTTGTAACACCTAGACAGGGAGTTTGTGGCATGCAACTGCTGCACTGCAGCGTCTGCATATCATTTCCTAGCCCTGGTGCCAGAATGCAGGAGTTTAGTGCAGACAATTGCTGTGCTCCAATCAAATTGCAGCATGCATTATAATACATAAAATACATCTGTGGCCCCAAGTTGTGTAACACTACATGAAAAAAAAAGCAAGGTCATTAACAATAGAACAGCACTACATAGCAGTGCTTCTCAAAGTCACTGTCAGTATTTCAGGCAGCAGGGAATATTACACAGAATTGTAGCCATTGTCACTTCTGTAATGCTCAGCTTTCACAAAATCAATAAAAAGGACAAAAAGCGCTATGTGAGAATTTTCACACATGCCTTTTTTTTATGAAACTGGCAGATTAACACATCATATAAAAAAAAAATAATGGAATTAACAAGTATAAAATAGGTGGAAATACCAATATGATAACACTGCTTATGGTCTGTAAAAATGTATCACAAACATTTCTAACAGAGTGAAAGCTTCCAGTTTGAATTCAATGTCACCCTTACTATGCCACTGAGCATGTGTGATTTCCAATAGTGCTGAACTGTATGTTCATTTACAGTACTCATATTCTTGTTTCTCTCTGCCAATATAAGATCTTTTTGGATCACTACTACAGGCAAAAAAAAATGATTGTCTGTCTCCAGCAATGCTTTTGATCGTGTAAATATACCACTCTTAAACTTTTATCGGGCATTAACATTGTGATTACATTAGGCTATACTGCCTTCCAGTTCATTAAGACCTGATGGAAGGAGGCCCTGTTGAACTTTCAAGAGATGACTGGGAAGCCCTGCGAGTTAGGGGTGTCAGTGTTGGATCCACTAATGACGAAGGTGGAAACAACTTATACCATCCAATGACCACACTGGACAGATCAAGCTCTTCCAGGAGAATCTGTGCAACACCCATGAAGGATTTGTGATCCATTCGGCCATAGTCTCCCCAGACAATTACCTAGAAAAGAAAAAAATAAAGTTGAAAACAGACTGTAGTAATATTTGGTCACGCTGCTCTTAATTTTTTTTTTTTATGTATGGTACCCCAACATTTCATATTTCTGTGTCTGTGATACCATGTACTAAAACATATCCTGTTCTCTTTGCAATACCTGGTGATCCTACCAGTCCTCCAGTTTACCATTTTTAAACTGACCATGCTATGCATGGAAGAACATCAATCCCAGTGAGGTCAGTTTGCTTCTTTGCATTCTACTTGGGAGCACAAACAACAAAAATACTATCCGCACTACCAATATGTGTACTATAATGTAAAAATAATATAAACCTTGCCAATAAATCACTGTCAAGTGTTCTCACATCAGCCAAATTGTGTATACTTAAATGAGTGCAGCGCAATCAGATAACGACACAAAGTGAATCAATTCATAATTCAAAATAATCATTAAATGTGTAACTTCATATTTTCACAAATAAATCTACATTATACATGTCTGTGCATTAAAGGGGTTGTAAAGGTAAATGTTTTTTCACCTTAATGCATCCTAAGCATTAAGGTGAAAAAACATCCGACAGCGGCGCCCCCCCCGAGCCCCCGTTTTACATGCCTCACCCCTTGAAAGTCCTGCGCTCGTCCCCGTCATCCTCTTCGGTTCCCAGCCTGGCCATTGATTGGCTAGGTTGGACGGATTGATAGCAGCACAGCCATTGGCTGGCGCTGCTGTCAATCACATCCAATAATGCGGCGCGCCGGTGGGTGGGACTGAGTGATACAGTCGGTGGCTATGCCCACCACTGTATCACAGGAGCGCGCCCACAAGAGCTTTCCACCATGCAAGCTTGCTCGCATGAAGGTGGAAAGCTCTTGTGGAGGGGGAGCCGAGACAGCCGCCGAGAGACCCCAGAAGACATGGATCAGGGCCACTGTGTGCAAAACGAGCCACACAGTGGAGGCAAGTATAACATGTTTGTTATTTAAAAAAAAAAAAAACTTTAGTATCACTTTAAATAAATACATTTATTTGTATATATCTTATTGTATATATCTTCTACATTTTCTTTCTTTCTGAGTGTTAATCACAACTTTTGTTACACCAAAGTCCTTTTCCTCCAAATCCATGTGTGTGCACAATTAATCCTATATTCTCCACCCGTACTAGTGCTCCACCACCATCCACACAAACTGCTTACCTCTTTATTTGACCCCTTATGAAGGTAGGTCAATTTGGGCCTTGCCCTTTAACTCTGGATTTGTATCCCGCTTGGGCTTTCACCAAATGTACCAATCAATAATCCTTAATGCTCAATGTGTGGCCAATTCTCTCTTCAGCAGTATTTGCTCAAAGAAATAAAACGGCTCTCATAGTGCAGTATGTTCCGAAACACTCACCCTTTGTTAAAATAATGTAAAAACACTCACAAATGGAATACACTTAATCCAGTGCACAAAGAGTATTTGCTGCGTTAATTCATAAGTTTTGCCCCCTTAATGAAAAACTTTCGGCATCAGTGCAATTTATAAACAGCTTACTTCCAGTTTTAGGTTTACGCAATGACGTCATGTGATCCTGCCACTGACGCGTTTCGTCATATGACCTGTAATGCCTTGTACACACGATCGGAATTTCCGATGGAAAAAGTCAGACGGACTTTTTCCATTGGATATTCAGATCATGTGTAGCCCCATCTGACTTTTTTCATCGGAAATTCCGAGGAATTCCATCGGAGTTCCAACATGTTCTCTTTTACTCCGATAGAATTCCGCCGGAATTCCGATGTGATTTTGGTCGGTCAAATGTCAGACCGTGTGTACGGGCATTACTCTGTCAAAGTTAAAGACCCTTTTTCCCTTGGTGAGGTGAATATTACCGCGCCCCCACAGCGCAGCACTACCCCTCTACTCATATACCCTTTTTCCCTTGATGAAGTCACAGGTCACGTGATGTAAAGCATCAGGGGCGAAGCCACGTGACATCATTGCACATGCCTGGAATCGGAAGTAGGCTGTTTATATTTTGCACTAATGCCTAAATGCAACGATGCTGATGTTTTCCCTTAAGGAGGCAATACTTATGAATTAAAGGAGTAAATACTCTTTGTGCATTGGATTCATACAGGCTGCTGCTCACAAGCATGTAGGCTAGTAACATTTTTATTAGAAGGTCCACAATCATAAAAGCCCCCTGCCTTGTTGCTAATAATTATTATAAATAGTAATAATTCTTACAGAAAGGAGGTGTAAAAAAAATAGTGGTTCTACATTTAAAGCAGTATTAAAGTCAAAACAAAAAATGTAATATATTGCAGCTTAGTCATTAGATGTGGTGGCTGCATTAGTTTTATATTTTTATGCTTCTTTCCCTTTGTTTTCATATAATGATCTAGTCAGTAACACACCTCCTGTATTAGAGTGCCTACTCTGGATGAAGGAGCAACAGAGACACATTTAGACAGCCGCATTGCCAGTTTGGGAGGGGGTGGGGGGGGGGGGGGTTAATGTTAGATGTACTAGTAGATTTAGAAAAATTTAAACAAATTGAGGCCACACTCCAGATTCAACTTTTTAGGCAGTTACGGAAACACTTTTGTTCCTTTTGGCACCAATGTCAGTGGTAAATGGTTGGTCATAACCCTCTAAGGCCTCGTACACACGAGCAGACAGATTTGTTCAAATCTGTCTGTCCGACAGATTTGAACAAATCTGTCTGCTGGGATTTTGGTTTGCTCGCGTGTACACACGAGCAAACCAAAATCCCCGCCAGCAGACGGCGCGCTGACGTGTCGGTGACGTGGCGGTGACGTTGACGCCGCCACGTCACCGCACCAGGAAGTAAAACACTTCCGCGCATGCGCCGAATCCATTCGGCGGCGGTGCGGCGGCGGTGCGGGACGACATGTCTGCTGGTAAGTGTACTAACCAGCAGACATGTCGGGCGGACGGATTCCCACCCGATAGATTTCAAAGCATGCTTTGAAATCTGTCGGGTGGCCAAATCCGTCGGCTCGGCCGTACACACAATCGAATCTGTCTGCTGAAACGGTCCAGCAGACCGTTTCCAGCGGACAGATTTGATCGTGTGTACGAGGCCTAACAGCCACATCTGCAGCACAGCTTGTTCTGTTGAAAAACAACAGACTTAATAGCCAGATCACCGTGTAAAAAAAAAGAAAGCCTGAAAAGAAAAATAAAGCAGCCGCCATATCTTAGAATTGGTAAACTGTTTCTGGGCTTATAGACTTAATTTAATGTTCTGGGAGCCCAAGTTGTTAATTTTGAAAGACTGATCTAAAGTGCGATCATGTAAGTACACTTGTTTGATGGAGAACCTTAAGTATCTGTGAAATGACTCAAAAGTACAAATTCAGCAAGACAAACATGAAATTCTTTTCCAGTTCCTATTTACTTTCAAAAGTAATATTTATGTTAGAATATTTTAATATTTTCTGACTGTGGATGATATTTAAAAAGCAAACACAAAATATGAGTAGTTTGGGAAAAGATGATTTGAAAAATAGAGAACAAATATAGTAATAAAAAGAATCAAATATTGACGTTAATTTATTTCTGTAGGTTTACTGGGGGATACTGCCCAATTTTTTGTCATTATTAGATTACATTTTATTTATTCCTTTTTATGTGTTCCAAGATAATTGGGAAGACAGAATTTTTCTTTGCAGTATTATATGCATCTATTCTATAAGGTCAATTTACTAAGAGATAAATACCACACAAATGTAATGCATGCACTGACTTTTTTTTTTTTACACCTTATTTTATCGCAGAATGGATCTCCAACTGCAGCAGGAAGTGAAATATTTCTGCCCAGGGATAATGGCTTTCTGGAAATTGACATCCTAACAAGCAGTGACTCAACCCTGCCCATTTGATTCAGCTGTCAGCCAGGATTTCTGGGCTCACAAATGAATGTGAACAAAGGAGCAGGAGCTCCTTTTCCATTCCAGGCCTTTCGAGTCTGATATGAATTTTAATGGGGACCCAATGCCAACAAAACTAATGGAAACAAAACATGTTTTGTGTGAGGTCCCCTCCAAATTCCAAAAAAAGGGCCCCCCGACTGAGCATGTTGCATCCCTCCTGAACCATACCATTGTAGAGAGAAGCCCACATATATATATTTTTTTAAACACTGTGGCCCAGATTCACAGAGCAATTACGCCTGTCTAACTGGTGTTAGACAGGAGTAATTTCAAATTTTGCGCGCCGTATCACTAGTTTGAATCCTCAAACCATGATACGGCGGCTTCGGGCTTCGATCCGAGAGGCTTACGTCTTCGTAAGCCTTCGGATCTACGCTGCGATATGTTTGCGGGCCGCTGGGAGGAGTTTGCGTCATTTTCATGCGTCGGGATATGCAAATGAGTTGCATCCACGAGCGATCCACGAAGATACAAGCGGTCTTCGCAATCGCTTTCGTCTATTTTTTTATACGTACTGTTAGACCAGCTTTTTGCTGGTCTAACGGTGCGTAGCCCATGTTAAGTATGGCCGTCGTTCCCGCGTCAAATTTAAAATTTTTTTTTTTTACGTAACTCGTTCGGGAATAGGAATCTCCGTAAACGACGCTACTCAAGAAAAAAAGAAGCAACGACGTGATTTCGCGCAATGCACGGCGGGAAATTTGCGAATGGAGCATGCGCAGTTCGATCGCCGCGGGAACGCGCCTATTTTAAATGATTCACGCCCCCTACTCGCGCAGATGGATTGCGACGGGAGAAATACACTACGCCGCCGTCGTTTACTGGACAAAATCTACCTGGATTCCACGTAGAGCCAGGTAAAAAACGGCGGCGTAGTGTATTTCTGATACTCTACGATAGTCTAATTCTATCTGAATCTGGGCCTGTCTCTTTATTTACACTGTCAGCTGGGAATTCCAGCTGACAGCTGAATGTGGGGGCAGGGATAAGTCACTGGTTCCTAGGATGCCAGCTTGTACCGGCACCCTGACAATCATCAACTCCAGGCTGGAGCGGTCACATTTAGTACATTTGCTAAATGGCGAGTGGCTAGACCACATGATAATTAGCTATATATATATAGATCTATCTATCTATCTATCTATATAAAAAGATCTATATAGATATATATATATATGAAAAAAACCTGATGAGTCTTATACTTACCTGGGACCAATCTCCATCCAGCACTGTGCACAAGCGTGTGCTCTCTCCCTCCTCACTGGACAGAGAGGCACCAGTGGGAGACAATGGCTCCTGCTGCTGTTAATCACAGCCAGTGAGGAAGGAGCGGGGGTGAGGTTGAGCCTCGCTCTGTGTGCCAATGGATCAAGCCCCCACAAGTACCCCATAGCTAGCGGCTTGTTAACTCGGCAGAGGGGGGGGAGCGGAAAACAGCAGCAGGGGACCACAGAAGAGGAGGATCAGGGCAAAGCACAGAGCAGGGAAGTATACCAGTAGAATCACAATAAATATTGCATGCACTATTTTGTATTGCATACAATAAGCATTAGTGAATTGATCATCATATGATTTATTATTTTAAGTCCCTGTATTTATGTACTTATTATAGTTTGGTGAAATAAGTAAATACATCAGTAAAAATAATAAACAGATGCAAATGAGCATATTACCTAGGTACTGTTTCAAATTATATTTTTTTATATGATAGGATAAAAAAGTAATCTGCTATTACACACTAGAAGAGGACAACTAACCTTTTGGCTGCATATTTGTGTCTAGAAGTATGCCCTGTATCTGATTTATTACTGATAAAGACACTTGACTTCTCCTTGGCTATATGTGAAATATGTTGTCACAATATTGTCCCTGGAGGTCACTTCACAAATTTGATGAGTAACAGGTAGTAATCTGTGTAATGCCTTACTTCTCCACTTACTGTATAAAACGTCTAAACAAGTTCTGAATGTGAAGGGAGCTATAGTGTACATTACATTAAATAAGTATGATCCTTCACGTTACTGAGGCATTACCTTTTTACATGTTCAATATATATACTATATAATAACCACAAGGACCACCAGTCGAAGACAAGGACACCTGAAGGGGACACGTGAACTATTAAAGTGATGCTCGGAGATTAATGTAGGCACCTTCTTTTCGTCTGCCTGCCATTCAATTTTCATTTGAAAAAAGAAAACCTATCAAGCTTTTGAGGTTGCTAGTTCTGGCCCCAGAACAGAAGTCAAAGAAACTGATTGCGGTTTTGCAAATCAAATTTATCTGTAAATTCATGGCTGTGGAAGTGCTCTTCTGCATATGATCCAAAATGATAGACAAGCAAATGGAGTTGCATGTTTTAATTATAAGTAGCATTTTGTATACAGGCAGTCAGTGCCGATCCAGACCTCCCCGGTGCCCTAAGCAAAATGACATTAAAGTTAGTTGAGAAGCGGGGACTGCCAAAAATGACATGTCACATTAAAGTTAAGAAGCGGGGTGAGGGGCCAAAAAGGAATTTGGGGGGCCTTCGGCAGCTTTGCGGGGCCCTAAGCGGCTTGCATAGTGAGCCTATAGGTCGGATCGGCCCTGCAGGCAGTTCCCACGTTCCAAACAAGATTCTGCAGGTTTGTTCTTAACCACTTGCTTACTGGGCACATACACCCCCTCCTGCCCAGGTGAAATTTCAGCTTCCGGCACTGCGTCGCTTTAACTGACAATTACGCGGTCGTGCGACGTGGCTCCCAAACAAAATCAACGTCCTTTTTTCCCCACAAGTAGAGCTTTCTTTTGGTGGTATTTGATCGCCTGTGCGTTTTTTATTTTTTACTTGTTGCTATAATAAATATCCCAATTTAAAAAAAAAAAAAAAAAATGTTTCTCAGTTTAGGGCGATACGTATTCTTCTACATATTTTTGGTAAAAAGTTATAGCGCTTACAAAATAGGGGAGAGAATTATTATTTTTTATTATTTTTTTTTACTAGAAATGGCGGGGATCTGCGATTTTTATTGGTACTGCGATGTTATGGCGGACGCATCGGACACTTTTGACACATTTTTTGGCGGCATTCACATTTATACTGCGATCAGTGCTATAAATATGCACTAATTACAGTATAAATGTGACTGGCATTGAAGGGGTTAACACTAGGGGGTGAGGAAGGGGTTAAATGTGTATCCTAGGTGTGTTCTAACTGTGGGGGGAGGGGGCGGTGACTGGGGGGGTGACCGATCTGTGTCCCTATGTACAAGGAACACAGATCGGTCTCCTCCTCTCCAGAGACAGGACGCTGTCTCTGTGTAAAATGGCAATGAGAGATGATCTATGAGATCATCTCTCATTCGCCGCACAGATCGCATCGCAAACGGCCACTCTGACTGGCCGTTCACCGCGATCTGTGACAACACGGACAACACAGGGCTTCCCTGCAGCGCGCTCTACAGCGCGCGCTGAGAACGCCCAAAGGGGCGGCCGTCAAAAGACGGCATGTTGGATATTCAGACCCGCGCTGTTGCCGTCATTAGACGATAGCGCGGGTCTGAAGTAGTTAAAGAGGTGTTCCAGCCTGGGACAAAAATGAAAAAGTCAGCAGCTACAAATACTGCAGCCGTTGACTTTTAATATATGGACACTTACCTGTCCAGGGAGCCTGTCCGGTGCTGCCACCGCCTTTCCACTAAGGAAAATCAGCAGTGAAGCCTCTCGGCTTCACAGGCGGTTCCCTACTGCATGTGCGCAAAGAGTGCTGCGCTTTCTAATTGGCGACAGAGGAAGGAGAGGGGGGTCAACTTCCGAGGGACGGTGCAGCTACGCCATCTATCGCGAGTAGGAACAAGTACCCTTTGCCCCCTCTCCCTTGAAAGGTGCCAAATATGGCACCGGACTAGGGGGGTAAATAAGTGGAAGTTCTACTTTTGGGTGGAACTCCGCTTTAAAGGGGTTGTAAAGGTTCGTCTTTTATTTTCTAAATAGGTTCCTTTAAGCTAGTGCATTGTTGGTTCACTTACCTTTTCCTTCGATTTCCCTTCGAAATGTTTTTTTTCTTTGTTTGAATTTCTCACTTCCTGTTTCTCCTCAGTAAGCTTCCCACCATCATCCGAGCGATGGAAAGTAATTTAGAACAGCTTACTGAACAGCTTACTGAGGAAGAACAGGAAGTGAGAAAAGGAAAAGTTAAGTGAACCAACAATGCACTAGCTTAAAGGAACCCAATTAGAAAATAAAAAACAAACGTTTACAACCCCTTTAAGCTGAATTTGTATGCGAGTTGGAACAGGTAAATTTTTTGAGTGCAACATAAAAAGGATTTTTAATAAACAGCTTACCTGTAAAATCCTTTTCTTGGAGTACATCACGGGACACAGAGCGCATAGCCATTACACTTGGGTTATATGGGTACCTTCAGGTGTGGACACTGGTGTAATCAATTTCACAGGAAGTTTCCTCCCTATATAACCCCCTCCCACTGGGAGTGCTTCAGTTTTGTAGCAAGCAATTCCTCCGAGGTTACACAATGTTCCCCAAAAGAGGGGTGGGAGCTCTGTGTCCCGTGATGTACTTCAAGAAAAGGATTTTACAGGTAAGCTGTTTATTAAAAATCCTTTTTTCTTTATCGTACATCACGGGACACAGAGCGCATAGCCATTACACTTGGGATGTCCTAAAGCAATGCTCTATGAAGGGAGGGAGACCGTAAGGTCAAGAATAGCCAAACAAAAAATTATCAGGAAGTAAAGTAACTCCACCAACAGAAAAAAGGGGGCGTGACCCGGACCAGAGGATTCTATACTGCTGCCCGTAGGACCGCCTGCCCAAATGCTGCGTCCGTACCCAATGCAACGTCCAACTTATAAAATTTAGTAAACGTATGTACGGACGACCAGGTTGCCGCCTTGCAAACCTGTGCCATAGAGATCTGATGGCGTGCCGCCCAGGAGGCACTCATGGCCCTCGTAGAATGGGCTTTAACTGATAAGGGAGGTGGAACGCGCTTCAGACCATAGGCCTGAAAAATCAGCTGCTTAATCCACCTAGCCAAGAAAGACTTGGCAGCCGGCTGACCCTTCTTGGGGCCATCCGGAAGAACAAAAAGCACATCTGTTTTCCGAATCTTCTCTGTAGCCTTGAGATAGACCCTCATGGCTCGAACCACGTCCAAAGTATGAAGCAGTCTTTCCTCTCTGGACTGGGGAGTAGGAAAGAAGGATGGTAGGACTAGGTCCTGATTCAAGTGAAAACTGGATATGACCTTAGGAAGGAAAGAAGGTTGAGGCCGCAGAACCACTCTGTCCTTATGCAGAATAAGGTATGGCTCCCTGCATGACAAGGCTGCCAGCTCGGAAACCCTTCTGGCCGAAGCCATAGCCACCAAGAAAACCAACTTTCGGGTTAGTAGCACAAGAGGGATTTCTGTCAGAGGTTCAAACGGCTGCCTTTGTAAAGCTGACAAGACCAGATTTAAATTCCAGGGGCAGAGGGGAGCTCTAATAGGGGGATTCACATGCAAGACCCCTGCAAGAAGGTTTTCCATAAGCGAATGGGTGGCCAAGGGTCTTTGAAACCATATCGATAAGGCCGACACCTGCCCCTTTAGAGTACTAAGAGCCAACCCTTTATCAGCGCCAACCTGGAGGAAATCGCAAGATCCTGTCAATAAAAAACTTTCGAGGATGCCATTTTTGAGACTCGCACCACTCCACATAGGTTCTCCAGACTCTGTAATAAATATTTCTGGAGACCGGTTTCCTAGCCTGAATCAACGTAGATATGACCTGAGCTGAGAGGCCTCTGCCCTTAAGAATTAGGGATTCAGCCGCCAAGCCGTCAAATTTAGCTGCTGTGAAGCAGGGTGGCAGATTGGGCCCTGAGACAGCAGATCTGGGCGCAGGGGGAGCGGCCACGGCGCCCCCGACTGACATCTTCACGATGAGTGCGTACCAAGCCCTCCTGGGCCAGGCTGGGGCCACCAGGATCACAGGCCTGCGCTCCACCCTGATCCTCCGTAGAAGGCGGGGAATCATCTGCAGTGGAGGGAACGCATACAGGAGAGAAAAACTGGTGCCAGGGGCAAACCAACGCATCGGTCCCGTAGGCCGAGGGATCCCTGGCTCGGGATATGAATTTGTCCAACTTTTTGTTGGATCTCGTTGCCATAATGTCCACATCTGGGACTCCGAATCTTTGGCAAATCTCTTGGAATACCTGGGGGTGAAGAGACCACTTCCCCGGGAGCAACTGTTGACGACTCAAAAAATCTGCTTGAGAATTGTCTATCCCTGGGATGAACACCGCCGAGATGCAGGGTACATGGGCTTCGGCCCATGAGAAAATCAGGTTTACTTCCCTTTGGGCTGCTAGGCTCCTCGTGCCCCCCTGGTGGTTTATGTATGCCACCGCAGTGGCATTGTCGGACTGTATTCTTACTGGCAGACCCTGAAGGGGGAGAGTCCAGGCGATCAGGGCCAGCCGAGCAGCTCTGATCTCTAGGATATTGATGGGAAGCAGTTTTTCTGCCTCCGACCACTGCCCTTGCTGGGTCTGTTCTTCTAGAACTGCCCCCCCAACCTGACAGGCTGGCATCCGTGGCTACTATCTTCCACGTGATGGGGCAAAAGGATTTCCCCTTTGACAAATTTTGAGGGACCAGCCACCAAAACAGGCTGCGCCGGACTCCTGGGGAGAGCACTAACGGACGATCTAACGCCTGAATGGACTTGTTCCAAGCAGAGAGAATGGCTGCCTGAAGATATCTGGTATGGATCTGGGCGTAGGGCACAGCCTCGAAGGCGGCCACCATCTTCCCCAGCAGTCGCATACATAGGTGAATAGTCGGCCTCTTCTTGCCTAAGATCACTTGAACTGCTTGAGTTATTGATCTGACCTTTGCTTGAGGTAAAAATATCCTCTGGCAGTCTGTATCTAGCCGAAGGCCTAGATATTCCAACTGCTTTGTGGGTTTCAATATCGATTTTTCTTGGTTCACAATCCACCCCAATTCCTCTAGATGCTGAACTGTGGGAACTACTGCATGATTGAGGCTGGAAGCTGAGCTGTCGATAACCAGAAGATCGTCCAGGTATGCCAGGACCAAAATGCCTTCTGTCCTTAGGACGGCTAGCACCGGGGCTAACACCTTTGTGAATACCCGCGGAGCTGTTGCCAACCCGAAAGGGAGGGCTACGAACTGGTAATGACGGTGATCTATCATAAAACGAAGAAACTTGTGATGTGCCGGGTAGATCGGCACGTGCAGATACACATCCTTTATGTCTATAGATGCTAGAAAGTCGTCTTGATGTAGGCTGGCTGCCACCGAACGTATGGACTCCATACGAAAGGTCTGAATCTTTAGAAAGCGATTTAGGCGTTTGAGGTCTAAGATAGGCCTGACGTCGCCATTGGGCTTTGGTATTATGAAAAGGTTGGAGTAGAATCCCAGACCCCATTCCTGGGTTGGTACTTCTACAATTACTCCTTGGAGCAAGAGATGATCCAATGCTTTTACAAGAGAGGCCCTCTTTAATGGGTCGCTTGGAAGACTTGACCCCTGAAAATGAGGAGGGGGGACTTCCCGAAACTCTAGCTTGTAGCCCGTGGCTACCACGGATCTTACCCAAGAGTCGGGAATTCTGGCCTCCCACACTTCGGAAAAAACCGAAGCCTTCCCCCCCACCCAAGAGAGTGGGGGCGCCCCTTCATGAATCTGACTTGATGACTGGTTTAACCGGCTTGCGAGACCATGGCCTCTTGCCTGCCGTGGCTTGTCCTTGTGGGCGGCTATTAAATGCTGAACGCCCGGGAGGCCGTCGATACTGACGGGAAGTTGAAGGGGCCGAGCCTGCGAAGGCCTGTCGCTTAAACGCGGGCCCACGCGATCTTTTCTTGACAGGAAAGAAAGAACTTTTACCACTTGATATGGTCTGGATATATTTATCTAGGTCTTCACCGAATAGTTTCCCACCATGAAAGGGAAATCCTGCTAAAAGCCTTTTGCAGGGTGCCTCTGCTGACCAGTTTTTCAGCCACAAAAGGCGACGCATATGAACCAACAGCAGAGATAAACGGGACGCCTGTTGAATGGAGTCCTTGATAGCATCTACTGCAAAGCAGAGAGCCCTTGGGAGGTCAGCCAATTCACGAGCTTGCTGAGCCGGTATGTCCCTTAATATCTGTTTAGTCTGATCCTTTAAAGCCTGACAAACGCCAATGGCTGCCACCGCTGGCTGAACCACGGCACCTACTGTGGTAAAAGAAGCCTTCAGTAGGGTCTCCAACTTTTTGTCGACTGGATCTTTAAACATCTGGACATTTTCAACCCGGACAGGTCAGGGATTTATTTACGCAGGAAATGGCTGCGTCCACGGTAGGGAGTGCCCATTTCTTTGCAAATTCTTCTTCCATAGGATAGAGAATAGTGAACCTTTTAGGAGGGATAAAAATCCTATCAGGTCGAGCCCAATCCTGAAAAATCACGCTCTCCAGAAGGGGGTGAACCGGAAAAGACGCACCACTCAACGGTGCCTTCAAGGAACCTAAAGAGGATACCGCGGGGGCTAATTGTTCTGACACTGGAAGTTTAAAAGCAGTGCGAACCATATCTGTCAGAGACTGGATCCACAGGCTCTCTGCTTGAGAAGCCGAAAAAATTTCATCTATAGTGGAACCCTCAATGTCTGAACCGTCGGGACTCGGGTCCGCTTGATCCCCCTGTGGGTCCAATTCCTCCGAAGAGAGGACCTCTGCATCTGAAAACACCAATCTAGGTGACGGGGATCTAGCCCGTTTGCCACCTGGCAAAGAGCGGGCAATTAAAGCAGTTAACCTTTCCTCTAGCCCACCCAGGGTGGTCGCTAGCATTTCTTCCGTAACGTAAACGGGAATGGGTTGATTGGGGGCCGCCTCTGCCCCTAGCACCCTCAATGGCTCCTGCAACATGCTGTTCGGTGGTCTATCTGGTGAGGGTGGGACCGCTAGAGCCTGGCCCAAATCCTCTGACCCCGATGGAGACCCCTTTAGTACCTTTTGCAGCCTTAGCTGGTCCTGATCCCTTGGGAGCCATTGCACAACCTTGAGACACCCCTAAAGCCAACACCCAACTGTTGTAGCTAGAAGTGAGCCAATAATAAGAACAGGCTATGGTAAAAAAAAATCCAAATTTTCATACGCCCGAGAAGGCGGCAATACCGAGGAAGGTCCTGTGAGTATTGCCACACACCAATGCCCGTTAGCTTGAGCCCAAGGTTGCACCGACTCAGATACTGCCAGATCTAAGGCTGAGTCCCTTTAAGAAAAAAAACTTTTTTTTTTCTTCCAGACCCGAAGATCCACAAACCCCCACTGGGTGTCACTGTTAGCCAGAAATAGCTCAGCTGCGCGCTCTGTGTGTCCTCAGCCTCCTCTGCTTTCAGGAGGGAATGACCAGCCAGGAAATGCTTTGCTGCTTTAATTGAGACCTGACGCTGCTGGCCCGCCCCCCCACGCACGCTGACGCTGTAAAAGGCGGCGCGCACGCGTGCGCCCCCCCCCCCCCCACGCTGAAGCCAACATGGAGGAAGCAGAAAGCAGAGGAGAAGCCTGGACCAGCGCTAGCAACCCAACAGACACCAGGCAAGACACTAATCGTATTGTAGTGCACACATAGAGGAAGCTGTCCCCATAGGCTTCCTAAGAAACAGGAGTTTTGCCAGCATTTCCTCCTTATAGCACGTGGGGCTGCAGTATCATGCCAACAGGCAGATCTGGGGGGAGTAGTAAATACATATCTTTAAAGCATACATATACCTACATGTTATCTGGGTAAACATTAGTACATCCCATCCTGCCTCAAAAGACATAGTGGAGATAGTGGCTGATGCACAAGCATACCATTAGCCGACCCAGACCCCCAGGGGGATACCTACTGTCGAACCAAGTCCCGCAGGTTCCCTCTTACCTGCTCCACGCCGCAGGGTATTGCAAAATGCAAGAGGCCCAACCTTCCCCCATCTCCGTGGGTATTGTCTTGGACCTTCAGGGACCGGGGTCCTGTGTTAAGGAACCCACACACACCTGGACCTATATAGCATCCTGGCATCAGTAGCGTTTAGTTCTTGGAAGAGACTAAGGCACTGGAGCCCAGAATCCAGCCCTCCAAGGAGAGGCATTATAGGCAAAACCCCACTCCAACAGGGCCCGGGTACCGTACACCTTGGCTTTGAAGCACTTCCGGACGGATCCGGCTAGCTATCCTGGGTCCCGAGACCTCCGAGGGACAGCTAGACGTGACCAACACCTAAGACACTGGCGAAAAAAACTGAAGCACTCCCAGTGGGAGGGGGTTATATAGGGAGGAAACTTCCTGTGAAATTGATTACACCAGTGTCCACACCTGAAGGTACCCATATAACCCAAGTGTAATGGCTATGCGCTCTGTGTCCCGTGATGTACGATAAAGAAAATGTTTTATGTTTTTTTGGATAGCATAGGGAAAGGTTAACACACCCTGTAACATTTGTTTTGCTGCCTGTGCCCCTGTTCAGAAGATTTCACCTCACCTTCTGTCCCTGCGACAATTGAATTTTGAAAATTTTGGGTTGATGTGGAAGCAAGGATTGGTGATAAAACTTCAGTGGAGACACCTTTTTCCCATGATAACTCGTTGGCCTCGTACACTCGACAGAATCCATCAAGAAACTTGGTGGCAGCGCTTTTTTGTCGAGGAAAACGGTTGTGTGTATGCTTTTCATCGAGAAAACTGTCGAGGAACTCGACAAGGAAAAAAGAGAACAAGTTCTCTTTTTCCTCGACGGAGTCTCAATTTCCTGGTCGCGTTCCTCGTCGGGCTGGTTTTCGTCGAGAAACACGTTGGTGTGTATGCTTAGAAACCCCCGCACCTTCGTAAAAGTAGCATTTGTAATGGAGATAGCACATTTGTCACGCTGTAACAGACTGAAAAGTGCAAATGTCTCTTACCAAACTTTTACTTAACACGCAGTAACATGAGATTAGCAAAAGCAGCCCCAAGGGTTGTGCCAGTGGAATCAAACTTCCTCGTATGTGTTGAAGTCACCGCGTTTGAGAATGACGAGATTTGGTCTTGACTGTGTGTACGCAAAGACAACTTGTCAAGTTTCTCGACAAGCCTAACAAGGAACTTGACGAGGAAAACGATGTGTCTTTTCCGACGAGTTCCTCGGTCATGTGTACGAGGCCTTACAGGAGTGAATTTCTGATCCTAGAGGTAGATTTCTTCTCACTCCCTGTTGTCTCCCTCTGTTTGTAAGTAGGAAGTTGTATATAAGTTGGATGTTTGTAACCCAGGGACCGCCATGTCATATGGTATATTCCATAGATTAATTTTAATCCTAAACTCTTCCATAGCAATGAACAGAAATACAGTCAAACACATATTAGTGAGTAATACTGGAGAGATATTCAGCATAGTAGGATACTGAGGCTTCTACGGTTATTATTGACAAATTTACCTGAAGCACCTTTCCATGGGAATTATCTTCAAAAACCAAGTTCCCTGTTGATAAAGGGGATCAAGGGTTTTTCGTGCATTACTGGTCTTCTTCTTGGCCTACACATGCTCCATTTTCTAAAATGGTACACCTTTTGACATATGGAGCTGGAAATAAAGATAATGTGTTAAAACAACATTTTTAAGGGGGTACAGTATGAAAGGTAAACTACATTCAGTATATTTACGGTTTTTTTAAAATGCAAATAACGCCACCTTCCAAGACTGTGCTGATTTGACTAATCATTTAAAAATAAAATGTCATACAATGAAAAGATTTATATGTATTTAATACAGAATGTTTACACTGCCAAATTATTTTAAGTAAACCTGTTACTGTCTGTCATAGGCAGCTTCAGTGTCCTACAGCATGGGACAGAAAGCAGAAAGAACAACAATTTACTTGGATCAGTTGGGATAGTTTGAAAGTACATGCAGGCAATTCCAGCTACTTGCATTTCTTTCATTGCTGGGTTATAGCTCACCTAAGTCCTATTAATAGAAGTCTTGGTTATCATTTGATGATATCCAACTAGCCTGAAATAATTTTGCACATTGTTAAATAAATGACTCTGTAATGTTGGCTTGTGCCTGTGATGTAGATCTTCAATTCCGGGTACATAACTGGCCCAGGTACATATAGGAATGATTTTTATGGTCTTGCTTACAGTTTATATTTTTATGTGACACAAATACAGTAGCTTAAAAACCTTAGATCTGTGATGAAAGTGATGACATGGAAATACCTTCTGTTTCAGTATCCTCTGATGTGCATTGAAATACATGAATGGAATAAAACCTACCTGCTCAGGTCTGCGGCTTTTTCATCCAGTTAATTTATACCAGTTCACCCTATTACCTTAGATAAGTACTGTGATTATCGAGGAACATAAAGTATAATCGTACCTCAATCTAAATTTAATATTTAAAGGTGCCACATGCCTACATATCAATAGATTGCAAACAAGAATTTTTGTTTTAGGGCAAAAAGGACTTTAGGGCACAAAAAAAATACCAATAACAGATCAATATACCGTACATAAAAAATGTTATTCATGGGGAAAAAAAATCTTACAAACTTTTATTCATATAAAAATGACCAAAGTCAAAATAGCAGACATATACATAAATTAAAAATGCAGGGAGACCACCACTGAATGAGTATTTTAAGCACTATATTTGAGTGCCAGAAATGTCTATATGAACCCCAAACACGTTTCAACTCACAGAAAGTATTCTTCAGGGGGTAGTTGCAATGTTGAATTCTACAGGGGGGGTTGTGGGAGGGATATTTATCAAAGCACCATACATGCGCTATGATTTTTTACATACATCTACTGATATGAGAGGGGAGGGGGCATATATATTTGGTTTATTTCATTGTACATTTTTTATTTTATTTTTATTCTAAAAGATCCATGACAGGTCTGGTATCTCTGGTAGCTTTTTGGTGTCTCTTGTGTTGGACCTTGGTCTATCTTTGGAGTCGGTCAGCCGTTAAAAGCACCCACCCTATCGTTTGTTTTTCTGTATGACCAGCTACTGTGGGAGTATTTTTAATATCATTTTTAATTTTATATAATCGATCAATGTTGCATTGCCTTTGGATATTGATCTATATTTATGTTATAGAAGTCAAATTGCAACTACCATTGCAACTTTTGAACTTTTGATCATTTGTTCAGATATTGTTTTTAAAATAAAATGATGTAACATTTTATGTACATTTTCTATTGGTATTGTTTTTGGTGCCCTAAAGTTCCTCCCCCTGAAAATTCTTGTTTGCAATTTATCAAGGAATATTTTTGCTTTCCTCTTTGAAACCTATTAATAGGTTGCCCTAAACAAGCTTAATGTGAACTTCTTGCACCTAAGCTTGTTTTTTAACATTTACAGTAGGGTTGTCCCGATACCGATACCAGTATCGG